>JAAGVU020000035.1:23108671-23145413 GCA_011763525.2 Mormyrus iriodes | reverse complement strand
CATATACTCATATAAACATGAATCATATACTCACATAATCCTGAACCATATACTCATATAATCCTGAATCATATACTCATATAATCATGAATCATATACTCATATAAACATGAATCATATACTTATATAATCATGAATCATATACTCACATAATCCTGAATCATATACTCACATAATCCTGAATCATATACTCATATAAACATGAATCATATACTCATATAATCATGAATCATATACTCATATCACATACTCATATCATGCTATTTCATTTCTAGTTTTACATGCGTTTCTTGCTGCAGTATTTTGAACAATGTGAAGGACTAGACAGAAAACGGTTTGATTTTTTTTTTCCTGAAAGAAGAACATGGCAGCGTTGCCCGCTGCGGATGCAATTAATATCTGCATAGTAGCTATATTTCCTCACAGTCAAAGGCAAGTGCTCATAGTTAACTGTAGGCTGTATAGCAGGAAGGGAACATGTGTGCAGCTAAACTCTTGTGTATAATTAGACACACAAATCAACCATAGATGTATTGCCTTCTGCTGGCATGTGGAATTGGAATGATATTATTTCACAGATAGCGGGTTTAATAGTTAGTTCAATGCTGACGTCTCACCATGCCATTACGCACAAACATGTATATAAATCAAACGTATTTTAATAAATTCAGGCAAATTGTTATTGACTTTTGCACACAAAACAGAGCTCATTAATATCCACGACAGGAAAAAAATTCACACATTTCAGAAAAATAGCCTACATTACATGCACAATGTGTGTATTGTACTGCAACAAATATGCTGAATAACAGATGAATCATGTATGTCACTTAAGTGATACAAAGGCTCAGGTGATAATGCTTTTTCATTTATTTTTCTTTCCCTACAAAACTACGGATGCAGGTTCAAATCCTCTTTTCGAATCCCGTTTCCTCTGGGTCGTCAGGGTTCACTGTGATAGTCCAAAGGCGTGCAGTTAGTCTGACTCTAAGATGTCTGCAGTGCCTGTTTGTATGAACGCCTAGGGTGCATCTCTCTCCTGTCCTGCGCTGCCTGCGATGGCCTCCAGGCATCCCATGACCCTGCACAGGATGTGCGCTTTGAAGATACATGCATGAGTATCTGTTTCACCCTGATGAGCCTTATTGATCGGTTTCCTTCTTCATCTGTAAGGTGCAGATAATACAGATAATCAGGCCTTTCAGTAATATCTCAGTATTAGAGCCAGCTTAGGTTCAACACATCTGGCTGTAACACTGAGCTGCTACTGAAGGGTCTGATTATCTGTACCAGGTATGTTACATTAGGGCTGCAGCTAAGCTCTGCAGGGTGGCAGATCGCCAGGAGCAGCGTCGGGAAGCCCTGCCACAGAGAAATTAAAGCAAGTAACTTAAAGTATCCAGCAGATGGCAGCATTGTCACTTGACCAAGACTTCGAATGTTCTTCATCATAGATGCAGAGTATAGGAAGATGGGAAAGCAGAGATACGCTGCTTGTTGTGTCATCCTAACAAACCTGCTCTCAAATATTACATTTTATACTTAATATTCACATCATTATGGCAATAAATACAATATTGACATATACTTTGAGCAACCATTACCAGCCAGCTCTAAACAGAAGTTTTATCTGCCGTCCACCACCTCTTGAACCATTTAATTCCACGTGTGTCAGTATTAAACCCATGTAACAATACTAACGTAATAAGAATTTTCCAGATGTTTTGTGGATTTTGGTCCCCGGAAAACAACGTGAGAAACATTTGTGTGCAGTCAGGCCACATGTCGAGGTCACACTGCTGCCAAATTACATTGCAGTTAAAAGGAATCGGAATCACCACTGTCTGCATTCTGGGGAAAAAAAAACAATAGTTTTCTAGCATTACACACGAACTGAGAGATTGTGCACTGCTAAAGTCAAGCTGAATGTTTTTTTACTCGTTATACATAAGTATACATTACACTTACCTGATAATGCACATTTTCTTACAAAGTATTCTTGCAGTTTTGAATAGCACCATCTATGCAATATCGTGAAAACACTTAACTAGTGTTAAATCTTATTCCATATTCTGATTTACAATATAATTTGCATGAAGCACCATCTGACCCCATTGGCTCTCGGCAGTTTCGACTCTCCCTGGAATGAAGCTCCTGAGGTCTTTTCTCCTGTCTCTACATGATGCGTGCAGCCTTCCTGTGGGCGGCTGTAGCACAGCTACTCCCGCGGAGAGCAGCAAAGAGCCCCGTCTGCTTTGTCAGAGCTGTGTGAAGTTTTTTTCATGGTAGCTGGAGTGTCAGTTCTGCCACCAGCCCCCAAATTTTTTTTCCATGAAAGTTGGAGAAGCGCTTGCAGGGCTGGATTCAGTATCTCCTCCCACCTGGACTATTGTAGCTTGCTGTACATTGGTGTTCGTCAGCATTGTCTTTCTCGCCTTCAACTTGTCCAGAAGGTTGCAGCTTGACTTCTGTCAGGCACACGCAAGCATGACCACATAACAGCCATACATGCTACCCTAAGGGTAAAAAAGAACAAAAACGAACAGCATCTCCTTCCCATGCTAGACAGATGACAGACAAATCTGTCTGCCACTGCATCAGGGCGGCTCCCCCAAGTCCTTCATGGACACCATGAATGACATTAAAACCTGGATATCACTGGACTTTCTTGATTTTGATGAAAGTAAAACAGACTGTAGAGGTTGGGCCCCCATACCTCCTCATTGCTCCTGTTTGTAACCTTGGAGGACTTGTAGCTCACAACAAGCATTTTGCTAAGAATCGAAGTGTGACATTCTATAGTGATTTAAAATTTGACAAAGAAATTCAGTTTCCTGTCATGGCCAGCTACTTCTGGCTGCAAATATTGACTAAGACCAAGCCTCTACCCTGCTTTACTGATTTCGAGAAGGTGATTCATGTTTTTATCTGCTCTCACCTGGACTATTGTAACTTGCTTTACACTGGTTCTGGTCAGCATTGTCTCTCTCGCCTTCAACTTGTCCAGAACGTTGTAGCTCGACTCCTGACCGGCACACACAAGCATGACCAAATAACAGCCAGCAGTGTGTGGCTCAGTGGGCCAGGCCTCTGTGCCTGTGACTGGAAGGTCGTTGGCTCAAGCTTGGCCTCAGCACGTCTGTGGGTCCTTGAGCAAGACCCTTAACCCCCAGCTCCCTGGGCGCTGCTATGGGTGGCTGCCCTTTGCGGCCAGCTTACTCTCACCTACAGAGAGGTAGATGGAAAAGAGAATTTCTCCACAGGGTTCAATAAAGTATTATCATCATTTACAAGCCTCTTGTCGTTGACTACCAGTCTGCTAGAGAGTCACTTTTAACGTATCAGTGTTTGCTTTTGAGTGCCTAAATGGCCTGGCACCTTCTTGCCTTGATGACCTCCTGCATCCCTACTCTCTAACTAGGGCACTTCCGTCCTCTGAATAGATATACATACTTTGGCCATTTCCAAAATCCTGTTTGATAACAATCTTCTCTCCCTGGCTTTTGATTAATACAGGGGCCTGCTTCCTGAAGCATGATTTCTTGCTTAGTAGACTAAATGTATTTTATCTACGTTCACTTACATTTAGCCCAGGCTACCTTAAATCCAACAAGTTATCCAGCTAAGCAAGAAATCCTGCTTTGTGAAGCAAGCCCTGGGTGTCTTTCTTTTATTTATTTCCTTTATTTTATTAAACTGTCGATGTGATTTATTAGTTCCGACTTATTAATATAAAATAGTGAGTCAAATATTGTTACTTTTTTTTTGGTTGGTTAATTTCATATCATTTATTTACCTCACAGTCGGCGATATTAATGTTTTGGGGGGTCATTATGCTTCCAGAGCACAGGAGGACAGGTCTTTCATCTCATAAGCTGAGCCATCTGTATGCTTATATGTTGAAGCATGTTTGGTAAGGGACCGGGTGCAACTTTATTTGGTTCCTTTAAAAGATTTCGATTAAATGTGATATGTGTAGCAGTTTTCAAAATTCTGTGTATCTCAACCAGTGGTAAATTCAATTAGCGTGTTCTTTCGGGGCACACAAGTATAACTAAGCCAGTAACTGGTTTAATACGACTCGTTATAATTTTGGTGTATTTGCCGATGTTTTATGGAGCCGACACTGAGAAGTTTAATTTGTGACTATTAAGAGCTGTTGCGAGCGAAAGCAAACTCTGTTTGTGTCTGTGCAGGGAAGAGGATCGGCAACTCGGTCCTAACTTTATGGGAAATTTTGGAAGAATCTTTAATACCATCCAAAGTGTTTCTGTGTTTGTTTTTTTTACTTTGCAATTTTTTTCTTTAAGTAAAAACATTTTTTTTTTAAGATTTAGATTTAAGTGTCTCGGGAGTTGGAGGCGTGTCCGGCGATTCATCGCATCCAATCGTGCACTGTATCGCAACTGGGGTGAATCGCATATCGCAATAGTAGCTGCTTCATATGTATCTTTAATGTATCCTATCGTTGGCAGTGCATCGCGATGTGTATGCACATTCCCAATAGCGTAACTTTTTCTGGCTGTGCCTGATCCATTTGTTCTGCCATTTCACGGCAAAGTATATTGTCCACATTTAAAATAAAATAATGAAATTAATATAACGGCACATTATCGAGGCTTTTCATATGCAATAATGTATTAAATATAAGATAAAAATTCAAAATGTCACCCGATGACAGACGACACCCACGCTCACGGTGGCCCTGTGTCTGATCCGCTCTGTGACAGATCTGCAGGCTTCATTCAATCTAAACCACATGTGGTTGCTAGTTCTGCTCCATATAAAAATTAATCATCAGGCAAAATGTCTAATGTGAGTTATGGTTTTAGGCATATGAGACACAGTCTTTCATCAATGAGAAACAGTACTTTCTGTTTAATAATTTCTATTGTGGTTCACTTTTGCATGGATCGTTTGTGCTTGGGAATTCACAAAAAATAAATGTGCTTAACATTATCAGTTTGTATGCAGTTGGTAGGAAGCTGGTGTTTTAAAGAGCATGCCAGTGTGCAGGTTTTAGCCATTTTATTATGATAAAAACACAATGAATTGCAGAGATATCGATCATGATAAAGTCTTACCTCCGCCCATGTACTTAACAACCATATGCACCAAATTTAGTTTAGCCATCTAACAATGCTGTGATATGAGCGTAGACCTATACGCTTATAACAATCAATACTACACCTTAATATCCTCGACTGCATTTCAGCCCTTTTATACTGAAAAGCTCAGATTCATTTCCTGTCTTCTAGGCTGCTCTATGTGACCCATTTTCCTGTGCTCACCTCTGGAGGCCTGCATGTGATAAGCTCTCCCTGTCTACCATTTTTTCACCCACACCAGGTTACTAATTACGTCTTTATGTAACATTATGGCCTAATTATGAGTTTGACAATTAAGCAGTGAAATCTGTTGAATTTACTGTCGACTTCCATGTATGTATGACTGAGTATTTAAATCAAATTATGTGCTATTCTATGAAACAGTTTACAGAAATGATTTTGACGGCATGTGGAGGGCAGCAGCCTCATTGGCTGTAGTTTTATTTATTTAATCATAGAGAAAATGTACTTGTGATTGTCACTTTTTAGAGAAAAAAAAAACAGTAAATAATAAACATAAATATTAACTTCTCTCCTCCTGTTTTACAAACATAGGTCATACATCATTTAAAAAAGGTTCAATGGTACCTTTACAGATTCACGAAATTTGCTGTAAGATTAGCATATTGTCCAATTTTCCGAAGGGTTAAAAGGTTACCGTGACAGATAATGATGAGGAAATTTAATTGAGATCATTTGTATAATATGTTCCAGATAATGACTGAAAGATTAATCATATTCTTTAAAAAGGGTGAATCACACTTCCATTCATTACACTGAACATATGTGATACATTATTTACCGTCTATGGTTTCTTATTTAACGATGTACTTCAGATGTTTGTTTTGCACAAGGTCAATATGTTTGTAATTTCAGTTAAATACCCTTTTTAATTTGATGCAATAAAGCATAACTAGTCATAGCTAATAATCTCAACTAATATTTATGATCTGTGCACCACGAATGCACAGGCCGCACTCAAGCTACTTGCTGAAACGGTTTGAGTGTTTTGGCAGAAAGACTCTTCAACAGCATGTGCATTTCATTCTTATTTAGCTGATGGATTTGTTTTCACTTCTAATTGAAAAAAACACCTCATGCTTGTTCCCATCAGTCCGTACATGTTGTTTTATTTGTGCTGCAGCAACGCTTTTTTTATGTAAAATAAATAAATAATATACAATTATTTCAAATATAACTGAAGAGTAAAATAAGCACAAAAATGAAGGAAATAAGGGCAAAATTACAATATAATCCAGCAGAACAAAGAAACAAGAAATATTCTTACGACTGGTAAGAGTGAGAAGCGTGACGCGGTTTTTGAATAAGGCTATAAGGCTGGTTACATGCTACCTGCACAGTTTTCATTTATGTTTTTACATAAATATGTTTCTATTTAGAGTAGCGTATGCCGAATACAAAAAAACCCCTTCTAAGTACGATTGCAAATGTGGTTTTAATATGCTATAACAATGAAACTTAACAGCAACCCTTTTGCTCAGAGGTTGCCGGCTGGTCCTTGTAATTCCTTGTTGTGAGTGTCTGCACACTTTGATCCACATTAAATAAGTGCTAGGATTTACTTACTGGCTTGACAATAGAGTCCACTGTACATATCAAGTAGGACAAATATCTAACAAAAAAACTTCAGACTTTTGTTGCATGTCGATAAAATTGATGCAACCGTTTTAACAATTAGAGGATGTTAATGCTCTTTACAGATTTTTAGTATGTTATGTTAAATGTTTCATAAAGCTCTAGGAAGTTCACATTAAAAGAGAGGCTCCTGGGATATTTTGTGGCAGTATGGAGATTAGAAATAAACTGTTTGTATACTCTGTACTTTTAAGATATTTTCACATATTCCCTTTTCACATAATATATTTAATCTTCCTTTAGACAGTGACATACAAAAAGTTAGAGGCACCTTATATTTTTAACCATTTTTTTGTTACTTCATAACTTAATACCATTTAAAAAATCCCGGATATACCATCGCACCATTTTGACAGATTGAAATGCTAACATTTAAGCATATAATGTCATATGCAAGTTGGTTGGCATATCCTGCCCCTCAAAAATGAATAGTAATTTCATGGTCCCATATATCCATTCCTCCATGTTCTATATACAATTTGCTAATGTTTCATTGTAAACCTTCAACATATCCCAGAGAGCATAGGGCATGAGGCAGGGTGCACCCTCGTTGGGAGGTGAGTTCATTACAGGTCAAGGCTGCCCGGTTAAAAAAGCATTTTTACAAGTGATACGTGTGCCAGATTGCCATTGATTTACCATGTATGTACCTCAATCAGGCAGCTGTTAGTGTAAGTCAAGTAGACCTAAGGGGAATTATGCCAATTTCCCAATTGTAAACTGAAAAATCTGAGTAATACGTTGTCAAGAATATAAACTGTTTCAAGATTTCAAGCCTCTGTGCTTGACAGAAAATAAATCCTCAAACTTAATAAAAAACAGATGCCAGATTAAGCACAGAAAGACGTTTTCAAGTCAGCATAAACCCCTGTTATAAAGACACAACTCAGGATTTTTATTTGAACATTCTGGTGGCTATAAAACATTTTATATTTTATTTTTCCTTCACTTAAAATGACTGGGTCAATTTAGTGGTGGTACCTGCAAGAAGGAAAATGAAAGAAACAGCTTTACTTACGTTCATGCTTAAAATGCCATAAAATTACAATCACAGACATGCGCCACAATCAAAACATGCAAGAGCGGAATGCTGGCAATGCAATTTTATTATATGAATTTAGCTACAGTTGGTTTTTAACTCTGAAGCCCTCAAAAACATAGCTAGAGAGCTGAAATTTTAATGTTGTACCTTTTAATGTTGTGCCTTAGACATAGAGCTTTCCAAAATTGTATAGCATGCCAAGAGCAAATGATGATCAAGGTTTACACCAATAATTAAATGGACAAATGAAATCGAACATTATTTTACTATTGAACATATGTTTACGATAAGGTACATGGTCACTAACACTGTTAATGCTGATTCATGCCGCTGGCCTGACCCAATGCAGAGGCCGCTCTGTAAGCCACGCCCTACGCCGTTGCCAGCATTTATACCCCTGCATTGGTTCACCCCTATTGCCCTATTTTAGGGTTTACAAATGTTTTTCAGCATTAAACTTTATTCACTTTACCGGCAAAAAAATGTTAGCAGATTTCCAGTTAGTTTCAAAGTTAGCAGAAATGCTATTGCACTAACGAAAAAGTTAGCTTTGCTAATTAACGGTTAGCTAATTAGTAGTACCCTCCCCATCAATGATACACACACACACACACACACACACACACACACACACACACACACACACACACACACACACACACACACACACACAGACACGCGCACACACACACACACAGACACGCGCACACACACAATAATTAGTTACAAGACTGTTTTTAATCCTGCAGTGACGATATAGCACATTTTCTGTGGTTGCTAGTGCATTTTCTATGGTTCCATGGAGTTTCTCGTACGCTTTAATTATTCAATAAAGCACAGAAAGGCTGCATTTTTTATAACACATCTTTGTCATTTATGACAAGGTTTAAAAATTTAATGTCTAGACATTAAAAATACATAACAGAATAAAATAATGTCAAAAAGCTGGAAAGCTAAAGAAATATTTTGTTGCAAAATGCTTTTTTGTGATTTTTATTTGCACATTTGGAACAAAATTGAAACAGAACATTGCCTCATGAAATGTATGTTAAAAATCAATAATAACAACAATTAAGCCTATTATTATTGTTGTTGTTGTTGTCGAATGGTTAATCTGAAAATATATTTTCAGAAGTTAAAAACACATAACAGGGTTTATTCATTAATGCATAAAACGAAGCTTATGAAAAGTGGGTGGAGATTATAGAGTATCTATAGGATATCTAAAGAGCAACACCTTAAGAATCTCATCATTTTCTCTGCAAAAGACACCTGTGGTTGAATTCTGAGCTTTTCTCAAACACACTTGTGTCTTTGTCTTTGCTCAGAACCTTTGCAATACAACATTTTTATAGCATTTTTAAGGATATGCATTTTATCTCCTTGGAGAATTGCAACAGAATCTTTAATTTATTATTACTGGAAAAAATAAACCCAAATTATATCATTGTGCGTGTTTTGGGTGGTATGTATGGAAAAGCTAATAAAATTGTGTGAGTATGTTGTTTTTTTTTTTTTTTAAATATTTGAAAGACTACATTTTCCATAATATTATGTGTCATAAAACAGCTCCGTAAAGGTAAAGTTAATTGGGTCCCCTTATTCAATACACAGTACAAATAAATGGTCAGTACCTCTGAGACATTCATGTGAGGGTTGTGGGACCTTAACCCCAGGTCAACATAAACAAACGAACATGAATAAAGTCATGCCCCCCCCCCCCCACACACAATTAGACCAAAAACTGCCAAGCAGAAATTTCTGCTGTCTGCTGCTGTGGAAATTGCTGGTGACATCATTCAACCTCGGTTATAATTGAAATGCTACGACTGAGTCCAATTTGAACAAATTCTGGTGAATGAAGATATATACAAATAATATTTCAAAGGGGTGAGCACTGTGGCCATTGTCTGACTCACCTAAAAATAGAAATCTGTGTGCTAGCGGACATACTACACATACCCTTTGCAGCCCATGCCCAATTACTACTGACAAAAACAACAGATCTGCAACAGATGTATGGTGAATGTCAAAAAAACAGATAGGTTATCTGTGCAAAATCTTTAGACCGTCTACATTGTAAAGCTCTACATAATATAACCGTATCTATCTATCCGAAAGGCTATGATTGAACAGACTTTCAGTAACTGTTAGAGTATTTTTGAGGGCCATGTATTTATCTATTTTTGTTCTGCTATATTCTTAGTATATACACCCCTGTCCTGGGTTATTCTCTGTTTTGTACCCATTGCCAGAGCCTTTCCTGGCCCCCCGCAGCACATGATAAATGGATGGATGGTTATATATCTATGTGTTTGTGTGTGTATTCTGTACTGTCCAAAAGTCTTAGGCAGTAAAAGAAAATAATGTTGAAATGATCTTCATGATGGTGTAAAACTATGATTTTATGTCCGTCAAATTGTCTTCACTTAGCCATTTCAAAATGTCTCCAGAAGTCAAGCCATTATTTGAAGACACAACCCAACACTGGCATGTATTTTTGACCTGAACACAAACACACTTGTTTGGCTAGTCAATATCTCATTGAGTAATTCAATTAAATACTTAATACTTACATAGCTGATGGTGAAATGTAATGTATACATGGCTGAGGTGCCCCTTGGGAGAGATTTGGGAACTGAATCAGTGCTCATCTAGCCGTCTGACAAGGTATCAATTGCAGAAAATTCTTTTTAGTTTGTGTTACTTTTAATTTCGATATGTTCTACTTTAAAATCTTGTTTGTTTTCTCAGCAAATATACACTTACTATACCAAGATAAATAGACATTTTGTTTGACAGCCTAAGACTTTTGCACAGTACTGTATATAATCAGAGAAATTACAAAAGCATGTTAAGCTAACCTTAAACCTGTTACTGATTTGAAATATAGTGGTGATTAAAATAGACACATTAGGAATTTTGGACAAAACATTTATGTTCATAGTACCAAGGGGCAATCCAAAATGTATTTCCAATTTTTCTTAAAACCCTTATGGGACTATAAAGCAATTATGAATTTTAGAAATACTTAAACAATGAATAAGCATTTCTGTGAACTCCAGTACCACTCTGAAGGCCTATATATCCATCTGTCCATTCTGTATGGCAGGGAAGAACTTCAGAAGGCTCACACACACATAATCACTCATCCATTTATCCATTTTCTGCAACCGCTTATCCTATTCAGGGTCGCAAGGGGGCCAGAGCCTATCCCGGAGGCTATGGGCACAAGGCAGGGAACAACCCAGGATGAGGCACCAACCCATCGCAGGGCACATTCACACACGCACACCTACGGGCAATTTAGTAACTCCAATTAACCTCAGCATGTTTTTGGACTGTGCGATGGGAACCGGAGAACCTGGAGAAAATGCCACGATGACACGGAAGGAACATGCAAACTCCACACACACGCAGAGCCACGGCGGAGCCTTGAACGCTGGTCCCAGAGGTGTGAGGCAACAGTTCTGACCACTGCGCCTCTGTGCTGCCCCTAATCATACCTGACAGCACGCTTTTGGAATGTAGGTAAGAAGGCACAGGGACAGATATTATTCAAAGATTCACACACCCCCACAGCGTGAAGTGAGCTGTAGACAGACTGTTAGCGCATTATTGCAAACAGCATATTAATTACTGTTCACACTGTAATATATTGCATTTATGTCCCTATGTCGACTACAGCTCTCATACTTTATATAAAAAGCAGTATAATATAATGATATGATATGATATATAATATAATGTCTGATATGAAATGATATATGCTAGTATTATGGATATTATGCAATTATTCTATAGAAATGCGAGTAATGAGCCTGAAGACAGTGACATACAAGGTATAAAAAAATTTAAAAGTGATCTTCTCTGCATTCTCCACCCATCCCGGATGTTGCAGAAATGAGTGATCACCGTACAGTCGCTCAAAGTCTATAACCATCTCAGTCATTTAAAAATACAGTAATACAAATGTTGCAGAGTTTGTTTAAATACCATAGACCTTTGCGGGCAATAATTTAGAATTTTTTTTCTGATCTGTTACTTTAGGATGTTGGCATACCACAACTGAAATGCTACTTTGACATATTTGATATCTGCATATATGTGCAATATAATATTCTAATCATTAGTTATTATTAGCAAAAAAAAATTATTATGTAAATTAATAAGCTTAATGGCTTAAAGTAGCATCATTCATGCATATGAGGCTCAGAGACATTAAAAGATTAACTTTCTGTTAGTCTCTGTTTTGCCATTCAAGTTTATTGATTTTCTTTGATCTGGTACATGACTAACATGCACAAAAATGCATACATGTACATACACACCCTTATACCCATACATATTTAATAGACATGGTTCTTAAATTAAAAGTATTAAGTATACTGTATATTATTGACAGGGGGGCAAAAAAAATCTACACAGTTCAAACTGTTGTTTTAACTTCGGAAAATTTGAAATAATAGTAATAAGGATAAAATACTATGAATCCTAATAGCCAAAGAGTCACTATGATACAATATGTGCCAGTGGGGTCACTGTAGTGATATTGGGACAACACTGTAATTTATAGCAATAATAGTTACTGTGCATACTGTAGATACTAGAAATACTTAAAAAATGTGGGGTTTGAATTTTAAATTACTATACAACTGAAAATACAGAATTTCAGGACCTTATGCGAAGGTGAAAATTGCCAGGACAGGACATATGCAATGCGAGTCTTGTCAATTAATTGCAATTTTTACCCAAGTATATTTTATCTTTGTTCAAGTATTTGTGCGACTGCTGTGAGGATATATGAGAAACACCTGTGAGACCTTACATCAAGGTTACACTAACTCATTTTCTCAGATTCAGCAAACAGCTGTTTTACGTTATATGTGTGACCAGTTCATATGTGGCCATTTTAAGGTGTCAATTAAGATATTATATGAATAGTTCATGGATTTTCTCGCTCTGTGCTGCACAAGTTATGGTGTTTCACGCTTTACAATTAACAGAAACAAAACGAATGCAGCATAAACTGTCACTTTTAAATATAAATTATTATTAATGGTATTAAATTTGTCATTAAATACGCAACATTGAAGAATAGACACCACAAATGTATCATATGAATAACTCAAGTATATTAATGGTTTGGCAAATGATCCACACATAGACAGACTTATTATACATTTTAGGAAGCCTAAAAACTTTACAGTAAATAGATGTGAGCTCTAGTGATTTTAAATTCTCTTCCACATCTCTTGCCTTGACATTGTTTACAGTCAGTCCCTGATCTGATATAGTAAACTCAGTTGTGACCTATGATTCCCCAGTAATGTCATCTTTATTTACTTCATTTCTTGCTGGCGTTGTGTCCTGGTGTCGCCTCTTGGGTTTCACATTGCATGTCTTCACGCTCTCCTTGGCTGCCTGTGGTTTTCATCCTCCAGTTACTCTGTATTTTTCACTGCAGTAGCCAGGTTTTCCACAATTCATGCCGAATGTGAAACAGTGATCCTGAGAATATTTCGAGGGAGGGATGAAAATGCCTGTAATTAATTGTCTTGAGTATATATCAACGTTACCATGTGTTCGAGAGAGAAGGGTACCCTCATGCAATGGTCTTCCTCTCTCAGTCCATGCTATGTTACCTTGTTAGAGAGTAGCGCAGTAATTTTTAATGTGACTCAGATCTACTGCTAGTCTCATCCCACAGGTCCTAATAAAATCACCCCGCTCCACTCACCAATTCTCTTGTCTTGTGCATCTGTTTTCCATCAAGGAGTAGCATGTTCTTCACACTAGCTTGCATGTGGGAACATGTGCCTCTGTGGAAATGCCCTAGTGCTCCACACAGGTTACTTATGCTTTATGATTGGTTTGGGATTGACTTAGGAGATTTAATTATATAGGAGCACAATTGAATTGGGTGAAGCAAGGCTAAATAGAAACTGAACTAAATGGGGAAATATGGCAGGATATTTATACCCCTGGAATCATTAATTTGAAAGGGCAAATGGGAACATCACCCATCTTAAAATTCATTCATAAAATCTAAACAGTATTTGGGTCTTAACCAGTTAGACACTCACTTTAAACCTTTTATATGTTCAATTATGTACAAAATTATATATATATATATATAGTGTGAGCATTACCAGCAAATAAATCTAGACAATGAGATTAGATTTTTTGCTTTTTTTGTGTTGAAATTTATTGCTTTTCATAGTTAAAATGTGCTTGTCACACACAGGAAAGGCAAGACTTCAGACCAGTATATTTAAACATTAATAAAAAAAATTGCTGTCCTAATATACACATTTAAAAATTTCCAAAACTCTATAATAGAATGTAAAAGACGACTTCATTAGACAAGTGACATGTAATATTCTTATATTATTACTGCTTCCATCATTATTATTAAAAGTATTATGATTGATAACAACTACAACAATAATAATATGATGATTATGATGATAATTTATTTGAAAGTGGGTTAATAACTTATAGGCTTAATGCAAAACTAGACATGGCATAAAAAAAACTCATTTTATTTCAAAGTACTTTGAAATAAACTTTAATGTTCCAGTACTTTGAAATAAACTTTAATGTTCCATTATTTCTAGGTATTCAGGAACCGCCTGTAAATCGCCTTTAAGCTCGGAATGCTCGTTATTAGTCCGGTCCAACACGACACCCTGTGGTTCAGCATAGACGGGGCTCTGTGACAATCTTAGTTCTTCCTGGTGATTTTGACTGTTGTCCTCTTTCCCTTGACATTTAGGATGAGGACGGCAGTCATGAATACAGCAATCTTTTTCAGCACGGCCATATGCGGGCTCCTGGTTAATAGTCATTGTCTTCCTCTCAGCCAGTGGACAGCAGTTCTTTTGACTAGAGATGTTACGTTTCACCCCCTGTGGGCCACCGTCTCGGGGCCGATTGTCCGTCTGTTTCTTCCTTGACCTTCGTTTTCGGTGCACAATCAAAAAAACTATCCCAGCAGCAGAAAAAATGGCTATAAGGAAGATGATCAAAAAGATAAGGATCAAAACTGATAATGGGTGAGTATCAGTGAAAAAGTGGTGTGAACCTTTACTTTTAATGGTTGTGGAGGGAAAAGACGCGCCTCGAGTTGGCATTGGGGAGAATGTAACTAAGTCAGGACACATGACTTCCTGATTCACAACCTCCAGCTTCATTTTAGCTATTTTCTTTGGAGTCTGACACAAAATATTACCTGCCACTATATCCTTTTGCAGGGTCTCAACCCATTGCTTAAAATCAACCAAACCACAAGAGCAGTCCCATGGGTTGTTATCAAAAAAAATCAGCCTTAGGGCTTTCAACTGATCCAATAAATTTATCACAGGCAGGTGGTTAAATACATTATTCATTAAGTTTACTTTAATGAGTGGCAGATGGTGAAATGTATAGGGTGGAAGTTTTTGAAGAAGATTGCCATTTAAAGACAGGATTTTCAAATTTGGCAAGTCGCTAAATGATCCTGGATGGATGACTCGAATTACATTGTACTCTAAATGCAAATGCTCGAGGCTGTTAAGTCCAAAAAACATACCTGAGTACAGCCTATCGATTCGGTTCCCATTGAGAATGAGCTTTTGTAGTTGCCCTAAACAGAGAAAACTTTGATTTTCAATATAATCAATTTTGTTGTTTGCCAAACTCAGCAATACCAAACTTTCATATGCAACAAAATCGTCCCGTAAAAGTCTCTGAATCATATTTCCTGTTAAGACAAGATCCGTGGGGCTTTGATGAAGAAATACAAGATCAGACATTCTTTTAATACCTTTGTCTTCACAATTGATATAAAAATCCGCAACTCGGGAGAGGAAACAAGAACAGAGTTCAACACAAGCGATGTCAGATGTTAGTGTGCGTGACGGTGATGTCATTTCTGCATCATCTCCTGCAACAGTCAACTTTATGATTTTTGAAGATGGTGTAGCAACCATATCCAATGACTTGGACGACTCCTCCAAGCTGCTGTCACCATAGGTAGGGCACAAATCGTCCTGCATTATGTTACTGAGGTAATGGTCTTTCAGATGGGCTGGACTGTCGCACACTACCTCGCTGATGGACGACTGGGCCACCATGGTGTCCCTCCAGACTTTCAGAGAAAGGATTTGACAGTCGCACAGCCATTTATTGTCCTCCAGTAAAAGCTCCGCAATGCGGCCAATGTGCTCGAGAAAACCTACATAAGGCAGGGACTGCAGCTGGTTCCCACGCAGATCTAAGTGCGTTAGTGGCACGAAGCGGAAAATGTTTCTTGGAAGGACTCTGATGGAGTTGTCATTTAGTATCAGAACTTTGAGGTGAACAAGTTTATTGAAAGTCCCATGTTCAATAACTTGAATAAAGTTTGTGTCTGCCTGGAGGTACTCCAAATTGACCAAACCCAGGAAAGTGTCCTCTTTTAACGCAACTAAAAAATTTGTATTAATGTAGAGCTTCTTCAGGAATCTGAGTGCTTGGAAAACCCCAGGTTCCAGTTGTTGAATGCTGTTTCCACCAAGATTCAGTGAAAGGGCATTCTTCAGACCTATTAAACCCTCAGGAAGCAACTCCACAAGGTCATTCTTACACAGATTAAGGTGGAACGGTACGGCTGGCGGAAGCTTTATTTTAGCAATACTGTCGATATTCCTTTCCTCACAATTTATATGCAATATATTGTCCTTCTCTGTGCAAGAACACAGTGTGCCACAGGATTCTTCAGGTGATTCCTTGGAAGATGAGACATTTTGAGAAAGGGCACCATTGAAAAGGCAGGAAATGAAGAGTAGGCAGCTCAACATTTCTGTCATATCTGTAAGAGAAGAGGAAGGGAAAAATGCAAGAGACGTGCGTTCATAGTTAATTACAAACATCTGACCTGAGTCATTCAGTTATACACAGACACAGAAAACACAGCTTGATACATCAAACAGATGAATGGCAACATTTTTCATTAATAAGTGACTGAGAGACCATAAGAAAACACACGTCCTGCAAACCCACCATGTATCAGGCACCCAGTGATTCATGCATCATTTTTAAGGGTAACACTAACAACCTCTTAACTTTTGTTTTGCCATTATGCATAAAAATACCTTAAGAAAAGCTGACAATAAAATAAAGATAAAACTTCAACAAAGCTGTTGTAAATTACAATGTGAAACCACCCTTTAAAACCATCTATTTTTCTCTACAATTGATGCAACCGTTGCGGGTAATAAGAGAAAAAGTCTCACATTAGCAACACTACATGTAGTAGGTGACTGGGTCACTATGGTCGTTAGAGCCCCATATCCGTGCAGGTAAACATCAAAATTATGACTTCCAAGAATAAATGCATTTTCAGGTTAGTTTTAATGGATAAAGCGCTCAGCACCTCCTATCTGAGAAAAACTTAAATTGAAAAAATAAGTGGACAACAGGACGAAATCATTTAATACCAAAACAGTATTGAAAATAGCTAAAAATGTATGAAGTTATACTCACAGGTGCCATAGAAAGCAGTTAAGTAAAAACATGTAGTATTTTTTGGGTCAGATGTGTAGCTGGCTGAACAGGGCCTGCGTTTTCATTGATAACCAGCGAAGGCTGCAATGGTCTTTTCACACGTGGGCACGAGTAAGTCTTCAACAAGCATTTCCTGAGCATGAAAAAAGAACTGGAGAAATGTTTACTCCTAATATGGAAATAGGTTGTATTTTTGTAGATGTGCACTATCTATAGGGAAAAAAAATAATTTCTCTTAATGATTTATACACATATGCAAAATAAATAGTTTGGACATAGTTACCATTTCATGCGTTTGAAAGAAATAAGCAAAAGAACATTTTATACTATCCATCCATCCATCCAGAACCACATACCCAGTCTGATCCTAGAGCTAATCCCAGAAAGTACATGTAAAGAACTGAGGCACCCTGGATAAGAGTGTTGAGGACCACCCATGCACAATCACATATACAGTATAGGTAAAAATCAAATCAAATTCAACAACAAGACAACACAAGCAAACACTGTGAAAGCAGAAAAAGTTGCGTCTTGTTCCTTATGTTGAAGGTGAAGAACAGGAGATGAATGATGTCATTCATTATAAGGAGATTTATTCTTACAAAGTAGATCAACCAATATTATAAGAGACTGAAACAGGCATGCAATAAAACAATAAAACAGTACAAGGCGCCATGCCAGTTTTGTATAATATGGAATTATTTTAAGTATCTGAAGAGCATATCTGTTGTGAATGAAAGGCTTCCACATACCAAACATACTTGCACACTGTGTATCTTATTAATGAATTATGCATGACTCATGAGCCATTTTTGCAGTTATCTTGGACACCACACTATGCAGACACTGATTTGTGCATTCAAAGTGCCTTTTAATCATGGACTTGTCTTTTACAGTGGCAGCTATATTATTCGGACTTAAGACCACTTCCTTATTTACAAAACTGAAAAATGCATTTTAACTTCCAGTGTTCTTCGAGTGGGCTAATACATGGGCAAATATGTATCAATTTGATTGGCAGTCATTCTGATAACCATATTTTTTTTCATTTTTTCTTTTTATCATCATCCAGTATATTTATCTGGACACTTTGAGTCATCAGCTTGAGGACATCAGGTGACCATCAGGTGTGGATTGAAATCAGGGAAAACATTAAAACATTTGAAAAATATTTATTTAATTTTTTTAAAAGTATTTGTATTTGAAAGCGTTAACAGCCAGTGACGCAATGTGGCCGCTGCTTAGCCCTAAATTCAATATGCACGTCATTAAAGGCACTGCGTTCGCCTGGTCTTTTCTGTGCTGTTGATGTATTGGAGCTGAATGGCACACGCTGAATAAGCCTCAGGGATAAACTCTGAGAAAGCATCGATCAGCTCGCTGGTGTTAGTAAGCGCTGGAAACTTCTAACAGCCTGTTCATGAATGCATGTGAAATCTCCTTCTGCACAGAAACTGAAGGTGATAAGATATTCATTAAGTCGAAAGCCTAAAGTGAAATAGCTGCACGGTTCATCGTTATTAAATAATCTGCTTAGATGAGTGGCAATTGCACCGCTTTGAAAGGCAGCATTCCTGAATAAATATTTATTTTAAAAGATTAATTGCTTTATTAAGTTTGTAGCGTTATTACTTCTATTTAAGTGCATTTATCCAAACAGGACGTGTTCGAAAATGAAGCTCAGTTTTACAGTTAACACTATGCTCTGTGTTAAGACCTTTCTCCCTAAACATCGATAATTCCATCTTGCTGAATACGAACAACGAAATATTTTTCAAAGTATTCTGCAAAAAAATGAGACACTCACCTATGAGCAATTCCAGAAATTAGTTGCAGCCGACACCTGATCAGATAAAAGTCAAGAATATGAAAATGTTAATATGGTTATCCCCCCCCCTCCCCTCCCCTCCCCTCCCCATCTGAAAGCTCGACGGCAATTATATGTATATAAATACTTCGCTTTAGTAATGGCGAACATGAGTCGACGTTTTAACAAACTAAATAATTAACATAAACGGTACTTTTCTGTTTATATTCTAAGTATACAAACAGTTAAGTCTGTGCTTGTTGGTCTCAGTATTCCTTAATATTATTAATGACAAACAACTCCAGCCCAGTGTCTGCTTTCTATAACCTTTTCCCAGCACAGGCAGCCCCATTTCAAAGCCTGTTACTCCCACCCCCCCGGATACCTCGTGAAACAGAGGTATTCACACTGTGCGGCGCGCCCCCTAGGGGGGGAGGGCGCAGGTGAGGATGGCGGACCCATGTAGAAATGAAAACTTTTAGAAATATTACAAATAGAGAGACTTGCAGTGTCAGAAACTTACCTCGACTTTCATAATCCGTGGGCAGAAAAACAGGCCCATCCTTCCCATTGTGCTTCAAGTTTATTTAAGTAAAGTTTATTGGGGGTGTGTGTGTGTGTCTGTGTGTGACGGGGGGTCAGGACGAACATACCAGCCCTAGGGGCACCCTGTCAAAAACGTTTGAATAGCACTGTCGTAATTCATTGTAGAAGAATTCCTCTCCATCTCAGTAATTCCTCTTCAGTGGAGTTCAGTCATTCAGAAGTCCGTTCCTATTTCCGTCTTCTGCCGTGTATTATACCTCAGGGGACCGCAGTCTCATCCACAAGGGGCCAGTGTGTTTGCAGGTGTGTGGGATAACCTTTAGCTCGGCTGTTTAAACCCAGGTGTGAGGACTCTTCAGCCAGTCAGTCCTCGAATTAATAATCTAATTAGGTAGCTGCAGCAAAAAGCCACACATACAGTGGCCTTTTCTGGATAAGAGTGCCCACCCCTGATATAGCTTATGAGAATAAGAAGTTCAACTTTCAAACAAAAAGTAACATAAAAAGATTTTAAACAAAAATATATAATTTAAAGGCGTGTAAATGTACTGTTGCTTTGGCTACTCATGAGGTCCAGCAGTGGCAATATAATTTCCTAAATTACCGCAGGAGCCCTGAAGTGATGGCATCATTATTACTAAAATGAGCCTTTAGTTTACAGATGGGGGGGCGGGGGGGCAGAATGACAGAAACGCCTAGCAGTATATTACTGAGAATGGCCTGATAAGGGGTTGGGCTTGTCGTATTCCTCTGCAGGCTTCACGCCAGAATTTCCCATAACCTTTCAGCAATGATTAGATCTGGTGATTGGGGAGCCCGTGGCAGGTGACTTTATTGTGATATTCATGAAACTGCTCTTGACTTTGTTTAGCAGTGTGTTTGGGGGGGGGTGGGCATTGCTGTTTCAGAATGTGGTAACAGTGAGGCAAAGGTGTTTGCACGATAAGGTGGCCCTGGTCCTACCAAATGGCCTCACGTTCTTTGGCTATTATATGATTGAAGAGTAATGTTTGTACCTTACGCCTCCCATCCCAACAGAACTTGCTGTGCATTTCATGCCTCATGCTTTGTATATATAATAATGCGATAAGATTAGAGACAGTATGTGTTGACATTTATTTAGCCATTCTTTTGTTTATTTTCTGGGCTAAGATGCCATCTGAAAATAGGAATGCACATATTGTAAAGTTACTTCAGTGCTGCACAGTGCATGATGCCAAACAATGTTCTACTTGAATCACTGATGCTCAGAATACATGGGCGTCCCTTTGGCCTGGTCCAGTCGCTTGTGTCCTCAGCAATGAGGATCCTGTAAGCCGGATCACCCTCAGGGAAACGCGCCACATGGCCGTAGTGCCGTAACTGACGCTCCCACACAATGCAGGTAATGTGCCTCATTCGGGACTCCCATAGCAACCGCTCCTTCGACACAAAGTCAAACCAGCGGTACGCGAGGATTCTCTGATGAGAATGATTCTCTGTGAGAATGTCTCACAGCCATGTACCAAAACAGGGAGCCCTAGGACTCTAAAGACTTGGACCTTTGTCCTCTTGCATAGATATCGGGACCCACCACACACCCCTTTCCAATGACCTCATGAAAATTGGCAAAGGCTGCAAAGACCCTTTGCTAATATTCGTGTTTGTACTTCATGAGAACTCTCAGTGTCAGGGTGTGTTCGACAGTAGATTTCTTAGGTGCAAAACCAGACTGCTTCAGTTGCTGGTAGGAGAGCAGGTGATCATGATTCCTGTTGAACCCTAGCAAGGACCATACCTAGCACTTAGAGCAGTGTTATCCCCCTGTAGTTGCCACAATCCAGTTGATCACCCTTACCTTTCCAGATCCCTTATCTGCTTTCCGGTCAGTTGGGATGACACCCGTCTCCCAAATAGAAGGAAACATTGTTTGCAATGTCAGGACGACAGCCTTACCACCAGCCTGGAGAAGTTCACCCCGGATCCACAGATCCTTATGGCCTTCCCTAGCCCCAGCTGGTTCACTACCTGTGCAATCTCAGTGAGATTGGGTGGATAAAAACTAATCGGAGAATCAGCCTGAAGAACCGTGGACCCAGAGATGTCCAACATGTCCAACCTCGGTCTGCGTACCTCAGAGAGTGCCGCCACTGAAATGCGGAATTTACGAAGCTCTTCTGACAGCAGAGGAAGACGGTCATCGTGCCGGAGAGACAAGACGTTCCATACAGCTACCCGGATTAGGACCAGCGTGCCATGCAGCAGGAGATGCCCCAGCACCACGCCAGTTCTAATCCCCAACACACCTGACACCTTTAGCTCTCTTGCAGTTTTGACTCTTCCAGGGATAAGGCTGCCAAGGTTTTCCCCCATCCCTTTCTTAATGCAGCCTTCCCGTGGATAGCTGCAGCAGACCTACTCCCGCAGAGAGCAGTAAAGAGTCCTGTCTGTCGTTTTGGAGCTGCATGAAGTTTTTAAAGTGGCTGGAGTGCCAAACCCACCACCAGCCCCCAATTTTTTCCCCTGTAAGTCGGAGGACCTGCTGGCAGGGCCATATGCAGTTTAACATCAAACATCATACCCAGGATACCCACATATGTTTTGGATTCTACCATTCGTTTCTAAATGTATGATGCATCTTATAAAGTTTTGTTTTATGTGTGACACTCTGAAAACTGCAATATTGCGACACGCTCGTATTTTGGTGTTTCTCCGCCCGAATTGCGTATCCAGCCTAAGTGCACGTAAACCCCGCCCTTAAGTCAGGAGAATACACTTAAGTCAAAAACAGTGTGCAGCTAAGCATTATTGTTTTATATATATAAGTATACATATGCACATGTATAACCCTGCATTTGATTCATATTGAAACAAATCAAATACAAAAAGTCCGTTTACAATTAGTCATATTTTTACAGAAACGGAGACACGATGGATAAGTGGGACAGAGATATAAGGCGATAAAGAACTGGATTTAAGGTGGACTGTTTAGAGGAGAGCATCTCTTAATATCTCACTGCCGTGACTTTGGATAGAATATGAGGAGACAGTTGGGGGGAGGGGCTTCTGAGATGAGTAAGATGCCTATAAATGAATAGCTTATGTGGGTCACATGCAATTTCCTCTCTGAGATTCACAGATTTGACCTTTAAATAAGGCAAATAGTTTATGAAGCAAAAATGTATTATAGTAAGGAGGACTCCTAGGTAGCCCGTTGCAACCTGAGTACGTTTATAAATTCAACTAAAAACAAAAAAGACAGACAATTTCAAATGTGTTATAGAGCAATTTGATTTAAAGGAAGTATGCATAATTTATGTAAATGTTCATAGTGGTGAAAGACAATGTAATCTTCAATCAGAGCTTCTTGTCAAAGGTAATGTTAAAGGGAATGTTCAGGTATTTAGTAGATTTCAGTAAGAATATATGTACAATGTAACGACTGTAAAGTCTCTCTACTGACACTTTCAACAAGTTACCATCATAGCCTATGCACATTCCAAATTCATGTGATAAGATAAGCTAAGGTATACTTCATCGAATCCAGGGGGAAATCTTGATAGCTTGATAATTGAGATAATATGTCATAATCATTGCACTGTACTCCAAGTTAGAGATACTGATTGGGGGAACAAAACCAGGAGGCTAAAAAATGTTATTTTGTTTTTCATTTTATGTTACAGTCTGATCGAGAATACCTGATTGCTTGCAATGTGCATTCTTCTATGTGATTTGACTGACAATGGGGTGGGTTTGCTATTTACATTGCATTGCCTCCATGTGGTAAGAACATGTTACTGCAAGATTAAAGCTTCCAGAAAGAATTTTTAGTTTTTTTTTGTAATACCTTATGAGAGGTTGCAATGTAAAAGGAAAGGCACTAAGTGAATAAAAATGAATAAATAAACGAAATTAAGAGCAAATACCGTGTTCCAGACTGAATATTTTGGAGGTAAAAAAAACTCATAAGGACTTACTTGCACCCATTAGCGCTGCTGAGCTTTTAACGGGTATTTTTATTTTATCATCTTATTTTAGTTTTATAATCTCCATTACAATCAAATCCGTATTTATTAAATGCAGGGCATCGTTTTATGTTTATAAACATACATTTGCATGTTTAGTGTATATTATTCACACTCATTTAAAATATGCTTCATTACAGTATTATACGAATTACATGCATTACAAAGTAGTATGTTTCCCCTATAAATGTGGTGTTACTCAAATATACAGTATTTTTGACTGACATTTTAACTGAATTTGAACTGAGTTTCTCTAGTGGAATCTGCACTATTGCTAATTTTAGAAATTAATAGATGTGCCCAATTAATATGGATGCATTAATTTTAATGCAAATATTAACATTAAGGCTGATTCAAAAAGGGACTCAATATTTTATAAGGTTAATTAGATGAACTGTAGTCACTTTCTTAAGCTATTTGCAAAATTGTTAAACTTTGAGAAATGATAAAACTTTATTTATATGGTTGTGAAGGGTGTGTGTATTACGGTATTTCTTAGTATTTTATTTGTTTTCTACATTGTTATTTTTTATTTTGTGTCATGTTGAGGTCCTCCCGTGGCCAGTCAGATCCCCAGAATTTTCCCCAATTGAACATGTGTGGGATCAGCTCGGACGTCAACGCAGTGCTGGGTTTGACGGCCAGTTACAACAGCTGTGGGCCGACTTGCTGCTGGAGAGGATACAACAGCTGTACGACTCCCTTACACACCGCGTCGCTGCATGTAGCCAGGCCTGGGGGGTGCCACACCCTACCCTACTGACATGGGACCAGCAGTGTGCCCACTGCCAATTCTGTTGTCCATTTGATCTGATATTATAATCATTACGGTACAGTCACATGACCTTTCACCACATGCAGATTCATTTCATTCCCACCACTCTGTCTGGGTGCTTAACTTTTTTTGTCACTGAGTGTACATTAATAACAAACATTATATACTAATAACAAATATTATAATCGTATAATCATATAACGATTGCTATTAATGTATATTAAAGCTGTTAAAGTATGTTAGGATGCTAAGGTATACTTACATGTTGCTTATGAATGTTCTATGAAGCATTATGTAGGTGCACTGAAGGTTCCATGAATACATTATAAAGTCATTATGAAGGTGCAGTTAATGTAAAGCACTACTGAATATTATATGTCAGAGATTTAAGATTTATGAAACACCTTTCTGCTATAGTGATCATCTTCTGCCAATGCTGCAGGAAATTTAAGGCGAAAAGGAAAACAAGACTGAATTTCAACAACTGGTGTCTCATTTTCACTGGCTGTTAAACTTTAACACTTCTGAAGTGAATCACATGGAAGGTGGGCCCCAGTGTTACATTCTTGACCTCATTACTGTGTACAAGCCTTCTTTCATACAATAAAAATCACAGTAAATAAGGATAAATAAAATTGTAGTTGCTAGTAATGCCTTTGGCTACAGTGCTCCTTAATTAGCCAAGGAAAGGGATGTGAGAGGTTTCCTCTTTAATCTAGATTTAAGGTGGACGTTTTTACCCTGCCTTACCCTCGCTAAATCCAGGGGTGTTTTTGTATGTGATATTTGTCTAGAATAGTGATACTTTTTTCACCTCTGCGAGGATGCTGTCTTCCTGCATAACCCATCTTATTCTCCATGAGACGCACAGACAGGTGCACTGGTAAGGGTAAGCTTGGGGGTCGCAGCGTGGGGTCAGCCAGCCTCAGGCATGCTAGGAGCAACTGGGGTTAAGGGCCTTACTCAAGGACCCAGTGGCAGTATCAGACTGTTGGACTTAACCAGTGACACTTGTGATTACACAGAGGGCTACCCTACTGAGCGACCGATGACCCCAAGTATATGGACTAGCGCTTTAAAAAAATCTTTTATCACATTTCTGTATCCAAACAGACTAGAATATTACCTTAGTGAGACCTGTAAGCATTTGAAGCTGAATCCCATCACGTGACCTGCTGAACACCACTGGCTCACTTAATAGAGTCAGTTTATTTTAAACAATATTTGGGGAATTATTAGGATCCATAACCACTGATTTTGTCGTGGTGAGCCTGGAGCCTAATTATTATTATTATTATTGGCATTATTATTATTATTAGCGTTATAATTAGCGAAGCCGGTCGTTACTTTTGACAGTGAGATATTACTAAGTGCTGAAAATCAGTGGCAGTCAAAGTAACCGCGCAACTTTTCCTTGACTGTTTATTTGCTGCTATAAATATGTCAAGCAGCACCAAAGCATAGCGACCATTTAAGTGAAGCATTGTGATTATAGTTTTTAATGATAAGGTTCATTACACAAAGCCTGCAGTACAAAGGCTGGACTCTAATTAGCCTCTTACGGTGATTAGATGGTCAGGTTTAAACAGGGGCTTTGGCTCTGATACCAAGGTTACCATCTTTTTATGTGGAAAAAGTGTGATACTTAAGTACACAAACACTACATGGGGGGGGGAAACAAAAGATATACATTATATAACCTTTGCAATACATGGGTGATTATAGTATATGTAGTAGGAGAAAATCGGAAGACATAGGCCTGCCTGGAAATTATCACAAGGCGAGAATCCTCACAAGAACCACTAGAGGGTGGTGTTGATTTTCTAAAATAAATTGAAACATTTTATTGGTCCATCAGCATGGTGCTCACAGAGATAGCGACAAATATTTTAAATCACAATCTGGCATGTTATATAAAATTTTATTATATGTTTATTTTTGGGTTCCCCTAGTTACAGGTATACACAGGTACTCACTGATATTCACCGAGTAGTACCCTCACTGGAGTTAATGCATTTGAGATTTTTATTTTTTTTTTTAACAGAAAATTCTGCCTCAGATGCTAAATCGGTGTATACCGTTTTTGTCCACTCGGTCATTGTGGTCGTACACATGAATATTTCAAACAAGCCAAAACATTTTCACGGGTTTTTTCAATTATTTCACCACTAGTTTCCACAGGTTTTTTGGTTTGTGTAATAATAAATTATGAGTAAATTTAAAGTAAAGGGAATTCTTTTAGCAAAATATGACTAATTGTATGCCGACTGTTCATATATTACTAGCTTGTTTCAGATGAATCTGAACTTATTCATCTGATGAGTCCATTTCTGAATTTCCCATCACCCTTTGCTTTTATTGACATAGATTTCTTTTATTTATAAAGATCGCATGGTTAGTTTTACATAATTAAGATTTATCCTCCTATGTATTCCCGTACTTTTCATTCTGGATTGGGATTTGCATCTTCTCCAGCTCCAGTATCCCTGGAGGTAATATGCAGACGATAGACAGATGTTTGTAAGGGTGCAAACCCGTCGCACAGCTGTGAGACTCCTTATTTCCGAATGTATAATTAGTGAAAACTTTTGCAACCTAATGGAAGCCATTGAGTTGTCAATTAAACAGTTGTTATTCTGTACAGGGAGTCCTTAACTTTAAGCTTAGGGGCAATTATTATGGTGAAAGTGTAGGATGTGTATAAATCAGCTGACCAAAAGTATAATCATTGTAGGCTGTTGCATGGAGGATATATTAATGTAAAAGCGATGTGTACTTTTCCGTGGCGTAATTCATACCTTAACGTAAATAATTAATTGTAACATTTGCACAGTGCGATATGTGCTATCCAGCAATATGAGACACATACATTTAGCAGTTTCAAAGTATTGCATCTATTATGTTTTTCTTGCAATATGCCAACTATTTGGTTATGTAATACTCTTAATTATGTGATCCATTCGCATCAGAGGTGAAAAATGAAAATGAAAAAAAAAGCAGTTCAAGCCAAATTATTTACAAGAGCCCTTTTAACACAATTATATTCAGCAGAGTTGGGGATTGAAAGGAACACCTGTAGTATTTCTGCTTTAGTTTTGCGTCAGTTCTCTTCCATATAACTTTAATTACTCATTTCCTGGTATGCCTTGTTTTATATGGATTTTAATTGAACATAACATTTAAGATGGGAAATAGATGCATTTGTAATTATAAAACCATAATCTTAAGCAAATGGATGTGAAACATCTTGAATCTACGCAACATTCTTTGTTTCAAAGCCAGAGAAACAGGAAAAAATTGCTACACCATAAGTAGAATAACTAATGTCAGAACAGAAACCAACAACAATGGCTTCCTAGGCAAAGAAAACACAATTTTTCACTTAAGACGTTTTTTGCTGATCAGGATGAGCTGTGATGACCATTCCTCTCAGGATTAAGTCTTCCACTCCTTCATTAGCTGAAATCGTGCATTCTGTTTTTGTTGACAATCTGTAGAATAGCATTGGTTGCTGTTTTGAGATCACATAAAGGGACCATGTCTGTCTTTGCCTCCCCCACATAAAAACCACATCATGTTGCCCCACATCACTTTCTATGTTTTGACTGTCTTTTGTTTTGGGAAAAAAACAACCAACAAACACAAAAACTGTCAAATCTATATGTTGTATACTTAGTATGCTTCAGGCATTGTACACCAGCCATTGTTGCCTGATACTTTGTAACCTCATCTAACCCCAATCCTGTGTTTGTGGGGGACATTTTCCCTGCCTTCCCTATACCGACTCTGGTCTCCTTCAGTGCCCCAGAGAAAGGAAACTCCGATGAATTGCTGACCCTAAGTTGTCTGTGCTATGAGTATGTAAGTGCCCTACATCAGACAGGCATCCTGCACCCTGCGCTATGGTTTGTTGGATTCAGCTCTCTGTCACTCTCTCATTGAAGGGCTGCATTCAATTATTTCGTGTCCCCTTGCATTTTGAGATAAATTTCAATAGCACTTTTAAACAAAACAGCAGGCGCATAATTACCAAAAAAGTAACAAAATTGCAAATTGTCATACAGTACAATATGAATTGAATTAGCCTAAATAAGGAACATTAAGAACAATGAAGAGATAGAGTACATTAGATTAGATTACTATAGATTGTTATAACTTTATAAGAAGGCAGTAGTCACCCACCTTCAGCTCCTCAATAATAAGCTGCTTGTAATTGACACCAGCACTGTTACAAATACATTTTTCATGCCAGATGACGATAAGTTCATCCTCATATAAATGTATTCGGTTTCAGGGCTAATAGGCCTCTAGCCCAAGGGAATTCATTAGATGCTGGGATTGAAGCTACTGGAATAGATATTCAAGTGAGCAGCATTGTGTCCTGAAGGCCACCTTGACAAATTCTTCTTGCTTTAATTGTTTCAACATTCGACTCACTATATGTCAGTTCATGACCTTGTATCGATATTGAAGATATCTCAGGGGACAAGTGAGTCAAGCGTTTGGGAGAACAGCTCAGCATGACCAAAGTCATCTTTTAAGGCAGCCACTCGGATGACAAACAGGCCAGGTTTCAATCTTTAACCTAAAAAAAAGTCATTTATAATGGGCTGTCTTATTACCTCTGAGAGGTGCTCTCTGGGTAACACACGGTATGGAGAATTCAGCCTCCTGTATGAGAAATACGAATGGCCTTGCTGGGTAGCTCCAGACTGTTTAATTAATTCATATTAGCAAACATATTAACATGTGACACTCATTTAGTGCGGTACTGTGCCTCACACCTCCAGTGTTGTGACTTTGTTTCTAACATCTGCTTGTGTGCATGTGGAGTCTGGATGTTCTTCCCTTATTTCTGTGGGATTCGTCCTGTTGTCTAAACATGGTATAAGTGAATTAGTGTCTCCAGATTACCCTTTAGTGTGCGGCCCGTGGCGCACAGGCATCTTGCCCTCGGACAGGCTCTGGGCGCAGGTTCTGACCCTGCGCTGCCACTGACCCTCTGACCCTGTGCCACTGAAAACCTTCACTGCGTCTCTGCTGACATTCAAAACCAGTCTAATACATCTCAAAATTCTAGCAGTGAGCTAAATGTCCAGCAGTGAGCTATTTCAAAGTTCAAACAGTGAGCTAAATGTCTAGCAGTGAGCTACTTCAAAGTTCTAGCAGTGAGCTAAATGTCTAGCAGCTACTTCAATGTTGAAAGAAAAGAGGATAGTAAATAGATAGTAAGCTATAGCTTAGTGTGAATTACATCATTTCTGTAAGTCTGTAATTTTTGTAAGAAACGTGGTGTTCCAAATGTAGATCAGTTTATCCTGGTGCCTTTTAATGTTTCAGGGTGTGAAGGTTGTCCATGACTATCTTTATAATAACGATAGAAAGGTTATATTTTAGCTCTGCATAACAGAATAACAATGACGTGTCAGTTAATTATATTCACCATTATTCCCTCTGTATATTTGACAGTTCTAAAGGCTGTTTTTGCCTGCATTTTAACGTTTGCTATTTTTCTTAATTATTTAAAAAAAAAAACATTTTTCATGTCGTTTTTCTAAGTGGCCCCATTGCTGTCAGTCCATCTTCCAGCTAACTCTAGTCAGGGCCATGAGTAATGCACTGCCATGTGAGCGTGCAATTGTACGGGTCAAAAACAAGTCATTCATTTGGTGCCTTTTGTTATTGACTGATTGTTTTATTGTTTTTGCTTTAGATTTTCTCTGGTTTAATCGGCACTGGGAAGAACATGGGCAAATGGGCAGAGTATACACTGACACAAAATAATTAATCTTTAAAAATGAAACACCCAATTTATGAACTTTAGACTATCTAGAAGGTTGCATATTATTTGTTAGCCGTCGTTGCAAGGCTAAGTTTTAGTCATGGAAATGCAAAAATAGTTTTACAGAAGTCCATCGTTGGTTATCCTTGGGGAGTGGATTCTGTCCTGCCATGGGTTACAGAACTTGGTTGCTGTGGAAACAGCTGACATATCATTCATTTGAAGTCTTAAGTTAAGCTGGCCTGTTTTGACTGAGCCCAAGATAAAGAGGGACATTCTGTGCTACAGAGTCATGGCATCTTCCACACCTAAGAACAGAGAAAAATAAGCATACAGAAGAGCACACACACACACACACACACACACACACACACACACACACACATATGTTTTTATTCATGTCTTTGTGGGGACCGTCCATTCATTTCTATGGGAAAAGAAGCTAAACCCAACAATGACAGCCTTAGCCCCTACGCAGCCCTAACCTACAAGACTTTAGTTTTTGATTGCAGGCACAGATTTTTATAAAACTGAGTTTCCCCTTATGGAGACCAATAGAATGGTCCCGTAACATCTAAGTGTAATATATACATACCTCACAGAAACACACATACAGTTGATTTCCCAAAATTTGTAACTTAAAAACAAACCACACCGTTAACAATTCTGGTTTAAAAAGAGAATACAGGCTTGTATCACATCGTGAGATTTATTTACCTAGATAACTTGTCGTGATTTAAGGTGCCCCAGTTCATCTTCAATCACTAACATTTACCCCAGACTACCTTAAATCCAACAAGTTATCTTGCTATCCCAAAAATCCAGCTTTGTGATACAGGCACTAGGTCTATAAACCTTTGATTACAAACGTAGCAACAATAGTAATGATGATAACTTACATGTCTAGTTACTTAAATGCCGCAGTGGCTTAGCACTTTTGGCGCTGTGGGTTTCGGTCTTTGTCCCTGGATCTGCGTCTCTGGAGCTCACAGACTCTCCCAGTGACTTTCGTCCAGTTTCCTGTCACAGTCTAAACATACACCTACCTTCTTTCTCACAGTTTCTGATTCAATGTGCCCTACAATGGAATGGCATTCGAGATCTTCCCCGCCTTGCACCCTGTAATTTGTTCCAAGTTCAAAGTAATTCTGTACTGAGTAAGCAATATGAAAAATGCATGGTTACTGAAAGTGGCCTGAGTCCGCCTAGAATATCATACATTGCAGAATCACTAACACAGTGCCTACGTGGCAAAATTCACCTAGCTCTGATAATCAGCTGATATTTTAGCTTAAATAATTTCTATATGAACATGACAACAAACCGTTTAACCGGTGGAGTGTCCCCTCTTCCTAGTAAGCGGTGCCGAGAGAGGTGGGTTTAAAATGGATTACACTAAATGTGGATGATTTCAGCATGGGGGTAAATGAAACAGGAACAGGGCTCGAGTTTGGGCAAGCGCAGCCAGGTTTGAGCTGTCGGGGGCCAAACACCTAACAGAAGACAGAAGACCGCTTTGTATAACCAAAAGCTGGCTACAGGTGGACAAAGGGGCTTCACCTTAACTCGTCCCAGAACGTGAACACCAGCATCCCTTGTTGATGTCCTTACTCATCTTTTTGAGCCATGGAATTTGGATGATAGATTAATGCTTCTCAGTGGGGTCATATTCCTGACAGTGTTCAATGTAGGAGAGCGTGACAGACCTGATCCTCTAATCTGGCCATTTTTGCTAGCTTTGGTAATGCAGTTTCAGAACCCAGTTGGAGTCACTCTCATTACCTGCCTTTCATAAAACATGTGCACTCTGTAAAAGCCTACTTATCCTGCTGTGTCAGGCTTTGCCTTTCCATAGATGTTGCTGGGAAGTTGTATTTATTTTCTTGGTGTTGAAAGCCCTCTTTTTTAATTGCCAAAAAAATATTTCTCATGGATGGGTTTAACCTCCACTGAGACGCAAAGTCTGTGGAAAATGAAAACTGCAATAAGCAGGAAGACATTCAGCTGCCTTAATCGCGACAATAAAAATCACTGCAGCGATAAAATATACATCAGATAGTATGTTTCTAATGCTTAACACCCTAAGGGTCATTGATATTAGTGAATATGTTCACTGTCGACTTCTTCCTTTCAGCTCTCCTTTATGAAAGTAAAAACAGGCTAAATGTCTGTTATACTGTAATTGGATAAGAAAACTAGTTAACTTGCTGAACGTCTATTTTGCTCTGGACAAAACAGTCTGCTAAATAAAATCAATGAAACTGTAAAAAATGATATGATGCTAGTATTCAAAACTGACTAATGTCAATAAAAGTTGTGTCTTTGTTACAATATACAAACAATCACAATTAATGGAAAATGAACCATTCCTAAGCAAGTATGGTAAAAAAAACAAAAAAAAAAACAACAACATATTAAACTATGTTTTGGCATGTTACATTGAGTATTGTGCAAAAGTCTTCAAAGAAAATGATTAACACTGAATATCTGGGTAGAAAGTGTATATTTGCTCAGAAAAAAAAAATATATAACATTAGAACAAAAGCAAGTTAACAGTAATAAAATAAAAACTAATCCAAATGTCTTCTGGTTTTCAAAAAATTGCTGATATTATGTTGGGTGTCTAGAAGAACAGCACTTTGATTCCCAGACTTCTTCTCAAGGGCACCTCAACCATTCCATGTATACATTAAATTTCACCACCAGCTCAGTTAATTAATTCAAATAATAAACCAAATAATTCATTTATTTATATTTAATTCATTCAATGAGGCCTTGATTAGCCAAACAAAGTCTGCTACTGGTCAGATCAAAAAATACACATACACACTCGTACATAAGTCTACAGGACGGCTTCTGAAAATATTGGGGTGACATTAGGAGAGGTTTTGAAATGGCTAAGCTGACACACCTTGACAGACATATGACCATAGTTTTACACCAACATGAAGATCATTTAAACCAGCAGGTGATGTGAGGGGGTGGGGGTGCCACCCCCAATGCTAGCAAAATTTCATGCTAGCCCCCCCGCCCCCAGCAGAGAGAGTGCTGGTGTGTTTGAGCTTCCTTGTGTTTAGCGCTAGATAAATCCCTGGATATATTGTTTATTTTTCGTCCTTGCTCCCCCATCTGCAACAATTTTAAACCTGTCTGCTCCTGCTTGGATTTGGAGAATTCAGTGTCTACTCAACATTTAATTGAGCCACATTTTTAAATAGGGTCGATCAGTAGACTTTCATTCTTCAACAATATAACATTAGTGGAAATTGCTTTTCAGATTTAAGGTCACAGTCTGCTTCAACAAAGCCAAAAATTAGTAGCTTGTAATCATTTGGAATGTCTTCATCATAGGACTTTGAAAAGCAAAATGTTTGTCCAGTACTCACATGGGCAGAGCCCTCAAATGGCCGAACCAAAGAGCATGTGCACATATCTTCAACATGGTGAATTTTCAGTAATTTTACACCTCTCACAATTTGAACATACAGATCGGTACAATTTGTTTGGATTAGTAATTATATTGTGGAGTCCATGCAAATTTAAATAATTGTATTATCCTGTGACAAGAATTTATTGATGAAAGACGGGTGTGAGACAATGCATCAGTTCCTAGCTGTTCAGACACTTCGACCTCCCAAGTGTTTCCCCAGGCCTCCCTAATATAGTTTGTTGTGCATGAACCAATTAATAAATTATGTAATTTATTGATCAGAATCTGGGAAATTTGAAAGGATTTCAGTATATGGATGGGATTATGGGATCAAAACAAATTGTTGAAGTTTTTTTTTTTTCATAAAAATGAGATATTTAAGGTTAACAGCAGGTCAAATTGCAATAATGTCCTTTAGAAGGTAAACATTTCACTCCTCTGTGTATGTATTTGATTGGCTGTGTGCGGTCAGGGGCGTGCCGCCATTGGGCCAATCCTCCTGTTAAAAATGAAGAAATCACCTACTTTTTAACCATCATTTTCTTTGACTTTGCACAGTACTGTATGTTACATGCAAATATATGCTTAAATATATTATTATCATTTTATTTATTTTTTTACCTCACTTGCTTATTTAGAAAGGTTTTCTTTTTCCTTGGTGAGTCTGTTAGAAATACTTGTTTATAAGCATATTTATGTATATGCATATGCATTTTCAGAGCTGAAGAAAACAGAACAGCTCCCTCTTGCCATTTTCATGCATCCATCCATCCATCCCAGGCAGCATAAGGCAGGGCTGCACCCTGGACTGGATCACACTCGCGTACTACGGGAGACTGACCTACCTTAATGTCTGTAGTTTGCCAATGAAAGTACACAGTCTGGGAAAGAGCATGCACACCCCCTACAGGGACAGGATCCGCATCCCCCACCCTGCAGATAGGAAGCAATAGCCCTGCCCGCTGAGTCATTCAGCTCATATACATAACGCTGGCAATATGATGTGACCAAAGTCAACCTGATAGATGAAAAAATGTCAGGTACATAACAGCTAACATGTATTTGCTCCCAGTGAAAATCTATGTTCATTTTATATGTATCTGGAAAACGCAATACAGAAACAAGGGCAGGTTTCTGTAATACCCACGTTCTGCTATCCAAGGTTTGAGCAGGTTCTTTTAGTTATAATTAAGGATATTTCGATCACTTTGCATGGTGCTTTATGAAGAACACTCCCATCTTGGAGCAGCATACACAGGCACATGTGGCAGAAGCTGCAGGAGGACTTTAGATCAGGCTGAGATCAGAGCTGCATGTTTCACACCACTGGTAATGGTGCTAATATTTCCTGGCTTTTTGCACTAACTGAATCCAGGCTAGAATTTGTCACATGAGAGAGAGAGACAGAGAGAGAGAGAATGCAAAAAACGCATGTATACAACTTCTGAACAAGCAACACTGGGACCTTCCTGGAGTCTTCACAGAACAGATAATTCAAATCTTCTTGTTTTACTGTTGTCAGTGGCTTAATGGCTAATGTGAATCTGATTACAGGTCACTCTGACAGACGCTCGTTGTCAACAGGGCACCATCGTTAATCAGGAAACACGGAGCAGCGTAGCCGCAATAATTCACTTGGTGGAAAAAAATAAATAAATAAGAATGTATTTCCATACAGTTTCTCGAAATAAAAAAAGGGAAATGGCCTGAAGCAGAAGTCTGGGCACCCTGCATGATCAGTACTTAGTGACACTCCCGTCGGCAAATATCAGCGTGTAAACGCCTTCCGCAGCAGCTACGAGTCTTTCAGTTCTTCTTTGGGGGATTTCCCCCATTCTGCCTTACAAAATGTTTCTAGCTGTGTGAGATTCCTGGGCTGTCTTGCCTGCACTGAGCATGCCTACACATAGATATTCGATGATGGGCCTGTTTGGGCCGTGCCAACCTTCAGCTTGCGTCTGTTGAGGTCTTCCATTGTGTATTTTGAGGTGCGCTTAGGATAATTTCCATCCATTTACATTTTCAGCTTTTTTATTTAATTGAATCCATTCTTCCCAATACTATTGCAATGTTCCCAGTTCTACTGGCTGCAACACAAGCCCCAAAGCATGATTCATCCACCCCTGTGCTTAACAGTCGGAGAGGTACCCTTTTCATAAAATTCTGCACCCATTTTCCTCCAAACATACTGTTGCCCATTTTTGCCAAGAAGTTCTTGATTTCATTATAACTTCATCAGCACTCGGGACTTGTTTCCAAATTGCATCAGATTTGTTCAGACCTTCATTGGCAAACTGGTGACACTGAATTTTATGGTGAGCATGCAGGAAAGGTTTTCTTCTAATGACTCTTCTATGAAGGTCACATTTGTGCAGGTGTTTCTAAAGAGGAGAACAGGATACCAAAACTCCAGAGACTGCTAAAGCTTCCTGAAGGTCTTTTGCAATAAAATACGGGTTTTGACTTACCTTGGTAGGGATCCTACGAGCTGTTCTCTCTGAAGGTTACGTTACGAACTGCGGAAATGGCTACCTGGAAATGCTTCCCTATCCTTTTCCCTAAAGCCTTCTTCACTTTTGTGGTCATTAATTATTTTAATTTTCAGAGTGTTGGGAAGCTGCTTAGAGGAGCTCACGGCTGCTAATTGTTGGGACAAGTTTTGAGGAGTCAGAATTTTTATAATGCTTTGAAATTTGCATCACTTGTCCTTTCCTAACGATGTCTGTGTACTCATGTGTACAGCTGTGTTCAATGCAGTTGTGCTCGTACATCAGGACATAGCAGAACATTTTAGAACCTGATCTGCTCACTGTCTCAAAAGTGCCTGAAGATATTCTGGGACTTGAAGCTAATGTAACAAAATCATTTCAGCCTGGACTTAGCAGTGGGGAGAAGCGTCTGATGTTGACTAATGAGTTTATGTATTTTTTAATATATTTATTGATTTCTTTTGTTCCAGCAGGGTGTGTTCACCTTACCACACATAAACACACAAACAGAAGGAATTCTACTCTTCATGAGTTAAAAAAGGGTGGTGCTGATTTTGATTTAACAATTTTACATT
>JAAGVU020000035.1:23079505-23097018 GCA_011763525.2 Mormyrus iriodes | reverse complement strand
CCAAATACATATGCTACTTGGGTCTGAAATAAATCCATTATTATTATTATTATTATTATTATTATTATTTACATTTATGTATGTGGGCTAAAATGCTTTATGCTAGGAACAGGCGACACACAAACGTAAGCACGTTTTCTTGATGGACTCTTGCGCAGGTGCACCTGGCAGTCGAGCTGCTTCAGTTGGTGAAAAGCGAAATTAATGACAGGAAAAAATAATTAGTCTTATGGAAGCAAGACAGTCTGAACAAGAAATCAGAGTGAGTTACGTATCTGTAAAAACCCCAAAATGTGACTGCAAATCATTGCATGACGTCGGTTTTCAAAATTGTCTTTTGCTTCTTAATGCTGGCAATCTAGCGTAAGTAATTCTTGGAGGACATTAAGGTCAAATGCATATGCGCCACCCCAACAAAAAAACTGGCCCCAGCCTGGTCCCCCCAGTTGAAATGGTCTAGAATTGTCACTGGAAAAGACGAACAAACCCAATCAGGGCTGATGACGTTTTTGATTAATCCATCTTCCATAACCACTTATCCAGTGTAGTGCAACAAGGAGCCTGTCCCAGGAAGAAAAGGGCACGAGGCAGGGGATGCCGTAAATGGGATTCTCGTCCTGTGGCCAGCAGAGCAGCCATATCACCATTATGCTCTTCATCAAGGCCCTTAACCCCACCAGTTCCAGGGATGCTGCTCGGCCATATTGCCTAAAAAAACTAGATACTGTCTGAACGACACCAGTGTATTCCCCGTACGGCCCCATCACCCCTCCCCATTTAATCCCTGCTCCTCCCACACCCCCAGCCTCCACAATCTCTAGCCCCCCTACACACTGTCCCCAGCTCTCCAAAGAATCTTCGTTAAATGTCCAGCCTTGTTTGACTTGTCTCAATGTAAACAGGTTCACCAGATCTGCAACTCCACTAAGTGACAGTTTTGCTGTGATTCGTCTTGTTCAACGTCCCATGGTCGTCGTGACAATGTGTAAGTATGATGCGCTCTAAGAAATACAGGGAAATAATGAATATACAGAGAAACACGGCACTTCTCTTTCACGTCCAGAGTGAATCTGAAATTTATTACCAAGATGGTTAACTCCACTGATCCATGACTTGCCCACTGGCAGCATAGCTGTCAAGATGTTCCCCAGGGTTGAGGACTGCTTGAAGGGGTTTCACTGCCTGATTCACCATATATGTCTCTCATCACAATCTATGAGCCTGAATCTAATGCAGCAGTGACTAGATACCCACCAGTAAAACATTTTAACTGGCTTTTCTTCCCAGCGAAAGGCACCTTGTGAGCCATCTTTCCCTGGCCCTGGTGCTGAGCCTAGGGTTTTCCAAAAACCTGTCTTCTGGCTGACTTTCATAGGCTGTTGAAGAGGGGAGGGTTGACCAGTTGGGACTTAAACTGCTTGCTGGTCTCTGGTGGTCCACTGTGCAAAGACTGGTTCCTGTTTCCTTCTTGCTTTTTTTTTCCAAATAGCCTAATGCATCATGCACCCCCCCCCCCCCACCACAGGCAAAACAATGGTTACACTTTTCTGAGACACCTATATCTCCTACTGTTACTGAGGGTGGTAGGTTGACTTGACAAAGAGGGGGATGTCATAGTGGACGGTGGTGGCAGGAGTTCTGTGTCCTCTGTGTAGTATCTAGGTGAGTTGCCTGCATGATTGAGTGAAGTGGTGATCCATCAAATAGATGATCATGAGAGTCTTCACCTGTCCACTCAGTTCTTGCATTTTTGGAGCCTCCTTACTGTCCTTATTTTCATTCCCAGAATGACCTCTATTCGAGTGTTTTGCCTCAGCCTGAACACTGTGGGCATGCTTTGCCTGAAACCTGCAGTGTGGCTCCCAGCGATGAAAATTCTCTCACCCAGTTTCCTCTCTGGGATGCCCACAGTCGGCATCTCTGCTGTCAGCCACTCCAGGACACCACTGTAGCTCATTGGCATAAGATTGCTGATGTGGAGAGATCCTGGACAAGCCCCCAGGTTTTGTTACATGACCCGTGGCTGTCACCATGTCATGCCAATATGATAGAATACTCAGAAACACGTTGCATCTCTTTCATGTCCATAGTGAATGTGAAGCCTGTCATCGCAGTCCCCCTGACAGGAACCCTTGCCCTGTGTCCCCATCAGCTGCTTAACTCAGTCACGCAAATATTTATACATGACATATAAAATATGATCAACAGCTAGAAGAACAATTCATTCAGTCTGATCTTACAATTATCAACTAGGTAATAAGCCCCAGATCATCACCAGTGCAATGTTTCTGGGAGTTTTAAAAAAAGATCCATGAAATAGAGTTATAATGTTCACAAAATGTTCTGCAGCCGCCTAGAACTGCTTCTATTTTGGTTCAATTTATCTCGAGTTTTTCTTAAGTTATCCTTTTTTTTGTTCATTTATATAAAAATTTGATCAGTTCCAAACCTTCACCGTAGATTGTGTCTGCATTTTTTTTATCCATTAAAAATCTATCAAATTCCTTTTGAGTTATTGCGCTAACATGATCAAGTGTCTAAAACTGCCATTTTCTTTCATAACACTATGCGGTGCTGTTTCAATTTTGGTGTGACCTACCTCAAAATTCTCAAAAAGCTCCATATCTTCACCATACAATGTGTCTGCAAAGTTAAAATAAAATAAAACATCAACAATCCACCAAATACTTTTTCAGTTATTGCTTTTAGTGAGGTTTGTCTCAAAACCTAATCAGTCCAGTTCTTCGCCCAGGCAATGTATAGAAAATTTGAATAAGATCTGTCAAATACTTTTTGAATTACTGTTCAAACTAGATAGTATTGGTGGCCGTGGGGAAGTTCTCTTTTTGATAAAAAACAAGTAATGTAACATTTTATTTGAGGGGCACATATAATATAGCAGTACACAGTTTCATAATATATTAATTAACCAGAAACTAAGTGTTAGTTATGTATTGATCCCATGTTTTTCCATCATTAATCAGTCACAATGGTTCATATATTTCATGCAGTGGCTATATTTTTTCATGATTTGTACTTGAGTAATAACTGAGTTACTAAGTTACTTGTGCCCCCTCAGGTAAAGTGTTTCCAAAGATAATTGCACTGAAGTGCAAATTAAATGATGTTTATATGTCTCATACTGTTGTCAGTGTAAGGAGTGATTTTCTTCTTTTATGTTACTGCAGTGACGTCTGTTTCTGCCCTTCTGGACACAAAAACTGCTTTTGAGAGATCACTAAATTCTCTTGGAATCATCTTTGCTCTATCAGACTATCACCAATTTGTTTCAGTGAATATTGTGTAAAATACCCAATGGTCAGTTATCCGGTCCCACAGGGTTTGATGCCTGGCTCTCTCCGCTCTTCCCTCTATTTCCTACTGCCTGTATGATAGCGACGAAATTTCACAGGAATATATGCAATATCAAATTATATATTTTATTTATAATTAATTAAAAAAGAGGAAAAATGGTATAGGTTTTCCTAGACTTTATTATTATAGTGCCCTGCTCTCATTTCCCACATTTGTTTCTATGGAAAGAGTCATGTACCAACACAGAATGCAGAGTTTTTACTATTAATAATTGACGTGAACATATGACTGTTGTTGTCGCAAAGTGTCCCATTCAAATGAATCTTAGAAATCCACTTCTGCTACAAACCTAACCCCATTCAGTTTCTCCTCCAGCTCAATGTGCAGTAAAACTAATGACTTTTGACCAAAAAGTTGTTTATGAGCCAGGAAATCAGTTTTGTCTGTTAAATTTCATGCAGTCACCCCCTGAACTGTTTGCCCTGTTTCTGTATGCAGTGTTTTATGTTGCCTGTATAATTCAGTTTGACCATTATCCCACATCTTTAGATCATATTTTCATAGCTACTGTGTATCGTACTTAGTCTGTATTAAATAATTGTTTATAAGTGAAATAGCCTTTTTCTGCTACAAATTCTGCCACTCTCAACTGGCCCTGAATTGACAGATCATAAGAATCCAAGCATTCGGCTTGCAAAGAGTTTAAGAGAATGGATCCCGCTGGCATGGCCCAGTGCCCCGGCTCTTTTCCATTGGCCCTCGTTCAGTTCCCAGCCATCCCAAAGTGTTTTTCTGTTCCCCCCCCCCCCCCTTCTTGTTCTCTTTTCTCTTTGTATCCTCAGGCTTCCTGTGGTTTGTCTTTGCTTCACCATATTTTCCAACTGACATTTTTCCCCGTTCTTCTGTCATTATATTTATATTTAAAACCCACAAGTTACAAGACCAGTAATTATCAAAAAGGCTGTTTAAACAAAAGCATAGTGTTTTGTTTGCTTTCCCTTTGTGCTGCTCTAAACATGTTAATCTTAGTTAAGCTTACTTTCTAACTTACACCCGCAATGTACATGGATCTAGATCAACATGGTTATTCAGCAGGACTCCGGTATTCAGTATAATACATTTCCCAAGTGTGACACAATGACTCACAGGGAACTCACTGTGCACCAGTGCGGGGCGAACAGTACCACACAGGTTAATGGTAACCGTGGTTTCTACACCACGTGCTGACTCAAATACGTGATACTGCATTAGTTGACTACAAATGTCAGTGTAAGGCATGAGAAGGCTGTTTCATCAACTGCAGTCCTTCAGGAAGTTCATAGAGAAAGGCACTGAGCATAAACCACTTATTACACATAAAAAGAGACTTTTGCAAGTAGTGTAGCACAAAGAATACAGGCAGTGATTTACTGAGCAATGCAAAAAGGCATATGGCCTGATGAGTCATCCGTCATCCTGTTCTCAACAAGCAGATGAGTCTTGATGTACGGCTCATGCCAACAGAAGCCTAAAGGCTCAGGGGCTGGCTTGCTGTAATGAAGGGTTTGGGTGAGTGTATTTTCTTGGCAAGGTACAGGTCCACTCTTCCTCTTGCTAAATAGACACAAAGCTTTTCTGACAAATCATAGACATCTTGTGGTCAAGCATTTCTATTGTGTTGAGTGGGATATTTTTGGAGAAAGAGCAGTCACTGAATGGTTTGCGGAACAGGATTGACACGGACTAAATCCATTGATGGCCTTGTAGCTATATGTCAAACCAGTTTAATACAGAAGATTTCAGAGTGACAGACAGCATTGTTTGCCACCATGAGCAAAACATCAGACTGTGGAGCTTATCATGGATGAGCTGTCCCACAAAGATGCTATTCTGACCATCTAGTGTAGCAACTCCTGTGTCTCCTTCCTTTATTTTGTCACTCCAACATGCCGAAATTGACAGGTGGGCTGGGCACCCTTGGTATATAGGCTATATAATGCTGGGGCACCCTTGGTATATAGGTTATATAATGCTGGGGCACCCTTGGTATATGGGCTATATAACTCCAGGGCATCCTTGTAAATAGGCTATATAATGCCAGGGAAAGACCACCCTTCACAAGACCGACCCACTGGGAAAATTCCGGACTTTCCCGATGGCCAGTTTGTGCATCTGTCATTGAGGCTCATTAATCTAATAGGTGACTCAAGTGGCCGTCTAGGCTGCTGGCTTCTCTGGGCCGCCGTCTTTAGCCTGCCGATTTCACTTGTATGCGGTGCACCCCATGCAAGACCAAATGGAAATAGCTGGATAAGTGTGCACCCCCAGAAGAGGGTACGAGCTCCGTGGGGCCGGCGCAGAACAGCTGCATGATGTGGGGCACCAGCTTCTGAAGGAGCACCAACTCAGCCGATCTGATTTTGGCTTGGATGATGAGTGCCACGCTGTCGCACACCTTGACAATTAATCACGCATAGAATCATGTTGCAGTACCATAGAAATAGATTGTGTGGTCTGTATATGCAGTACAGAAATTGAATTATATTCAAAATGTTTCCTCATACTATTCTTCCATTGGGGTAACAATATTACCACAATTAAACAAAGTACCTGTTATTCAGGACGTTATTATTATTATTATTATTATTATTATTATTATTATTATTATTATTGATGACGATAATAATAGTAATAGCGATGATACTACTACTACTAATAATAATAATAATAATAATAATAATAATAATAATTGTGATGATTGTGATGATAATAATAATTTGTTTATTGGTGATAGCAGTAGTCATGGTAGTTATTTTTCCATTGTGTGATAATGTTATTCTATGTTATCTTATTATCATATTATGTGTTATGTTATTCCGTAATATTAAATGGTGAACAATATATATTTCTTTAATCATTGTCTGTGCATTTGTTGTAGTGTTTGTGGGGTGGGTAGTAACTCCAGGTTTGCATAAGTACCAGCAGCTGACTCTGAACGAAATGGCAGCCCTACATATGCATCAACAGTCGTACTTCAATTCAATATTTAATTTCTACTCGATCCTTAAAATTTCCTCTTCGATTTCTTGAAGAATAAGTACTGTAAGTAAATTTATTGGAGAGTAAATCATTAATGCGATACTCAGATGGTAAAGAGCAAATGGGCTGAGGTCTGATTCTTATTCGATCATTTATTCAGTCATCTTATTCAATTAAGCAAATTTCTATACAATTACTTCTGTTTAAATGAAAATATTGATTTTTATGTATTATTTAATTCGTTTTATCCACGTAGCATTCATATAGCTCACAGTATCATTCTGTAGGACATATAGGTGATATAACTATTATTGAAACTACAGTACATATGTGTGACTGAGAATATCTTTCACTAACATATGTCTTATCAATCAAAACCACATGCTTATCTCTATAAGTACATTTTGGATTTTAAATTTTCATTTAAAATTTGTGGCATTAGCATTTTATGTTCTTCTTATTTCTTCCAATATCTTACAGGATCTGAGGTCTACACATCATCTTCTGTGATCTAGGAGAACATTTAATTTTTTATACCTGCACCAGAATTTGTTTTTCAGTCTTATATGGAAAGAGACACACCTTGTCCTCGTTCTGTTCATTTAATTAATAGCTCAATCAACTAGAATTGACTAGCCTAGCATACCTTGAAGCCTACCAGTATTGAAGTTAGACCCATATTTCAGAGTTTTACCCATATAAAAGTACAAGCAATGCTGATGGAGACAGCTGTACTGCCATATACGATCTTTTTAACGTGGGGAGGGAGAGCCTGTTGTCTTTGACACTGCCTGTTAGTGTGCTGCTCACACTGCCACTTAAGAGGTTTTTGTTTTTTTTACCCCTGTGAGTTTCTCTAAAGAGGACATGATCACCTTCACATATTAATCCACGCTAGGCTAATTAAAAGAACAATGCAGTTATACTCAGTCTCAAGCCTAGGGGTCAAATTAATGTGATGAAAAAAAAATATCAAGCCGTTGACCTCGGTGAAGGTAGTGTAAGCCCAAAGGCACTTAATAGTTTGTTGAATCTACAGATGACAAGAACATGATGCCACGTAAGTACAAAGGTGGGCATTCTTTTCAGTTAAAATGCATAGTGATTCTATACAGTGACATTTCACTTCAGTTAATGCAAAATGATGGACATATTGATGCACACTTATATATACTAAATATACTACCTATAGCACGTAAGTTTTGCTTTGAAGATTTCCAATAAAACTTAAAGTGATATACACAGTCAGGACACGGCACTCCAGTAAACCAAGGTATACTGTAAACTAAACTAAATTTAAAAATGCACACAAGTCGCAATGATACTTAGTGGGAATTAAAACATAATAGATCAAATTAAGAGGCTTAAATGATATGTCTAACCATCCATTCATCCCTATTATAGCTATTTATGCATGCAATGGCCATGGGGGCCTGGAGCCAAATCCAGGCAGCACAGGGCACACGCCTTATTGGGTGTCATGTGGCTTCAGTCATCATCATTATCCTTATTGTTGTTGTTGTTATGGTAATAATCATTTATATTTGTACATTTATTTAAATTTAGAACGGATGTGTTTAATCAATGATTTCATTGTAAATGCAAAACTTCATCCTTTGATAAAATGGTAAGGGACTATAACAATGAAATCTTCATCTTATAGGGTTTTGATTTGTTTTACATGCCATGTTGCTCACTTGTTTAAGAGAAAATGTTCACTGAATGAAAATTCTTCAGGGGATAAGATCTCTCGCCCTGAGATGCCACAAAGAAAGGCATCCATTCCTCTTGCAGAGAGGCACGGTAACCTCTTTAAATTGCCCAAAAGCTCTTCGAACATCAAGCCACAATGTGGATATAAAACCCAAAGGAGCTACAACGAAGTGTGGACTCCTTTGTTATGAACATCCAAATTTTCAATATTTCATTATAACCATATTTGAGATCATGGCAAAAAGATAAATTTGATTAATCCCTGCATTAGAAATCATAAGACTCGTTGACACAGTGGCCTCAGACCTCCAGGAGTGGGGGTTCAGTTCCTGACACAAACTCGGTGTGTGAATGCATGTGAGTTTCTGCCCCGTGGTAGGTCCGCCCCCCATCCCTGCGATTCCTGTAATGGGCCCGAACGTCAGCATTGCCTTTCACTTGATATGGAGAATACATAGACAGGTTACAAATACCCCAATGAGAAATAAGCATTTGAATATATCTGGCTAAAAATATTAAATAAAATTGTTTTATTTCATGAGTAGTGTTCTTAGTCAACAAGCAAATGTGGCATCATAGTCTTTAGGCTGAATTTATTGCACCCGAGGCTGGGCTGCTGGGCACTGTCGGCGCTAATGTAGCCTTCTGTAAAATTATATCTGTCAGCTTTTTTCATTTGTGTGCCGGGTACCGTGACCCAGTATCCACTTGAGTGGGCCTGTGTGTCACGTTTAAAGAGGTACATTTGGGCTCCTTGATGGAAAGTGTTGTTCTGTGGTCGCGTGGGGCTGAGAGTGCTTAATAATGTGAGGGATTTCAGACCTGTGTTTTTGGGAACCAGAAACATGAACACGCTACGCTGCACACACACTCTGTTCTGATCCAAATTAGTACCGATTGCCATCTGTAATAATACTGAAATTTAAACTGGGAATTGCCACTAGAGTGGATGATGAGAAAGACGTTTCTTAGAACAACAGAATGCCAGTTAGCACTTGAAATTTTATTGTACAAAGATGGAATTTCTAACCTCAGTCTCCTGTGCTGCAAACAGTGCCAGTTACCATTCCGTCAAATGCTCAGGTCTTTTTACAGGGCTGTTACAGTGAAGGAGTTCAATACAGTGCCTTTAGCCAGTAGCTACAGCACGCAACCTCTTCCGAAACTTTCTGCTAATGTTTTGCTTCTGGCCCGTTTAGAATTTTCTTGCAAAAATTTAACGGTTTTTACTCGAGGCACATTGAAAACAATGACTTTTTGAAACTTGACCTATGCATCACATTGGTCACTTGTGCACCAACTTACAATACATATGAGACAGATATAGGGGCAGTTATTGATTTACTAGCAGTAATAATGTAAACAGGAGTAATTATGTAAACTAGAGAAATGGGCTTAATGACACTACAAGGCAATCTGTTAAAAAAAAAGTATTTTAACTTAACATGTAAAGTTCTTTACCAATAGAGTTCTTTACCAGTAGATGCCTTGAAGTATAAATGTTTGTAATAATTATAATTAGAATAATAAGAAGAAGAAGGTATACACACACAAATGTACACACTCAATCTTTGTGCTTACTAGAAGGTTATGAGCTGACTACATTGTGTGTGCAATACTCTAAGCTTTTACATTTAGTAATAGCACAAATCATCTCCTTCAGACGATGTCAGACGCAACCATTTGTGTGAATCCAGCACACAGGGATCACATACTTCCTACATTTGACATGTAAAACTCTTTTCCTCTGCAGCCCAGTTTGCATATCCATGCTGTTACTCGACAGGTTACTGACTGCTGTTTTAAGTACATAAGTATGACAAAGTTCTTTTATTGTCATTGTCCTGATCTTGATTGTGTTTGTGAGCAGAACATGGCACTTTCTATTAATATATGGCCAGGGGCACCACTCTATCATTTTTTTAGCCTGTATAGATGCATTAAATATTTGCATGCAATAATGTTTCGGTATTGTTATAAAGAAAACTGTGCCTTAGGGGCAGTATTGTATGCTTGAAAAAAATAAGACATTTTTGACATTTTATATATATAATATATAATTACTGTTGCTCACTGAAATGTTAAGGTAATTATCTAACTGATACGGCTCATTTCTAGAATTACTTACACTGTGCATGACTGAGATCAGAAATTCCTGCCCTAACTCAAAGTACAATCGAGTGGCTAGTGATTCTGCTTTGGGCATTTATATTTTAATCAACCCTATTAAAAATGGGTTTATAACTGAGGGGGGGGGCATCAAACGGCTGTATTCTCAAATATTAAATTACCAGTGAAAAAGTAAAGCATAAAAATACAGAAAAAAAGTGATAAAAGATAACGACGGGCTTATTGAGTACATTTAATCTCATGAGAAACCATAGCTACAACTCAGAGACGTTCTGTTTTCTCTTTCCAAAGAACAGGGGAACTCATTAACTTCCAGAGCAATGACATGAAATTTGCCTGCTGCTGTAAACATGTTTTTGCATCCACTCTGTGTGGGAGCTCCAAGCAATGGTTCTCTGTAACCCATGCAGAGAAGGATTAGGTATTATATCCACCCATAGGGCTGTATATCCGCATCAGCTCTGACATATTTAATGTTATTTTGATGTAGAAGTACTGCATCATGCCAATCAGGCACGAAGTAAACCAATTAGTATAGAGGACTGTCACCTCAACAAAATTCTATTTCCCACAATTCTGAGAATAATAAGCAATTAACAGAAATGGAATTGTGGTCAATTGACAAACACATTCATGAATACATAAGTGTGTGTCTGTGTGTCTGTTTATTTGTTTATTCATTTATTTATTTTTCCATCCCATGACACAACTCCTATGGCTAAATATTCAGGTTATTATTATTATTATTATTATTATTATTATTATTATTGGTGGTGTGGAAGGTGTTTGGATCCATTAGCAGTAACCTGATGACTAAGTGTTTAATTATGAATTTGTTCCTCTGGAAATACACTGTTTGACAATAATATTAACTTTATATAACATAATAATATAATAAAAACTTTACTTTCCTCAAGTGAATTTCAAAGAAATGCACACGCACACATGCACGCACACACACACGCACGCACACACACACGCACACACACGCATGCACGCACACGCACACACGCGCACACACACGCACGCACGCACACACACGCATGCACGCACACGCACACACGCATGCACGCACGCACACACACATGCACGCACACATGCACGCACACACACACACACGCACACACACACGCACACACACGCATGCACGCACACACGCACACACACACACACGCATGCACGCACACGCACACACGCACGCACACACACATGCACGCACGCACACACACACGCATGCACACACACATGCACGCACACACGCATGCACGCACACACACACACACGCACGCACACACACACACACACATTGCTGGTGGAATGAGCTGCCATTCAGTTTGGGTATTAATACTGGGTGATAAGATTCCTTTCTGTCAGGTTGTGTGGCCTAAAACTTCACCCTAAGTTGACGATGGTGGCGTCCTGTGATGGCTGTAGTAATTCAGGAAAACACAGCGGAGGCTGAAAGCGGGGTACAGTTCCTTTACCTTCCCCTTGACACTCGACCGAAAAACCCTTAAAAAATGGGTGGAACAGTGTCTATTTCATATACCAATACATCTTTTAAAAATAAATAGTCCCCAATTATATACTTCACAACACTCCCTCCCCCCCCCCCCCTTAGCTTGAACAGCAGGTAGAGGCTACATATGTATCTCTTAAGTAGAAATTATCCTGAACAATTAGAAGCAGGGTGGAAAGGAGCCGAACGTGCGCCGGATTCCGTTTTTTCTGACAAACTGCTGTCACACCTCACCTGTACAGGTTGCACCATTGTCAATCACAATGGTGTTTGGAGCCTATCCCGGAGGCTGCGGCCACAAGACAGGAAACAACCCAGGATGGGACGCCAACCCATCTGTCTGGCAACCCATGTGTGGCAAACAGATGCCTCAAAGTGTTCGCCGCTGCAGAAGCAGTGATGTCATACAGTATGTGGGCCTCTAATCATTTTTGATGTGCGTCCACAATCACTACAAACATGCAGCCCAGGAAAGGTCCTGCAAAATCCATATACATTTTGGACCACTGTAGGTTAGGCCACTCCCATAGACTAAGGGGAGCTGATGGAGATGACTTCTGATTCTTCTGACGTTCTGAGCAGAATTTAACTTTATTTTCAAGATCCTCATCCATTTTAGGCCACCAAACATAAGTTCTTGTCAAACTTTTCACGCGTGAAATTGCTGGGTAGGCCTCATGGATTTCTTTCAGTGGCACTACTACTGATGTTCCCCAAAGGATGCACCCATCTTGCACACGTAATTCGTGTTTCCTCTTTGCAAAGGCCTCAGCTGCTCATCTGCCTCTGTGGACTGCTAGCCATGGAGCAGAGACTTCCTAACCGGTAGAGGCAGGCGACTCCTATACAGACATTCTCCTTACCAGCCCTATACAGGATCCAATACTGGTAGGTAGACAGAGTGAGAGCCCACCACTGGATCCTGGCAGAGGCCATAGGCGAGATTCTCCACTTCTCACCAAACGGGCTCATTAGGGGCTTGTGGTCAGTGACTATTGAGAATGGGCGGCCGTACAGATATCGGTGGAAGCGTTTCACAGCAAACACAATGGCCAGGCCTTGCTTGTCTGACTGAGAATAACCCCTTTCCACTTTAGCAAGTGTGCGAGAGGCAAATGCGATAGGCTGATTGAATCCATCATCCGTCACATGTGAGAGCACTGCCCCAAATTGAATTGTAGAGGCGTCACATGACACGGTCAGCTCTCTGTCGGATTAAAATGTACAAGCAGTTTGGCAGACTGCAGCAGCGCTTTCACTGTCTTCAAGGCTGCTTCCTGAACGGCTTCACACTTCCGTTTACCGTCTTGGTTCAAGTGTTTGCACAATGGTGCCAGCACAGTGGACAGGTCAGGCAAAAATTTACCATAATAATTGACCATCCTGAGGAAAGACTTGAGCTCTGAAACATTACTCTGGTTTGTAGCTTCCTTTATAGCTCTGACCTTCCCTGGCACTGGATGCAGTCCTTGGGCGGTAATTTTGTGATCCAGGTAGGTTATACTTGGAGTATGGAACGTGCACTTACTTCGCTTCAGACGCAGCCTGGCCTGGCACATCCTCTTCAGCACTTGGTCCAGCTTATCCAGGTGACCCTCTTCAGTTTGACCTGTCACCAGGATATCGTCAAGGTGTACAGCAACACATGGAATACCCTGCAGCAAAACACCTATGATTCTCAGGAAAATTGCTGGACTGGAGAAAACGCCAAAAATGAATCTGTTGTATTTGAAAAGTCCTTTGTGTATATTAATGGTCACAAACTATTTTGACTCTTCATCCAAGAGCAACTGTTGATAAGCATGGCTCATATCTAGTTTTGTGAAACTTTTTCCTCCCTCCCTTGTAGAAAACAGATCATCAACCTTTGGAATGGGGTATGCCACTAGAGAACATGCCTGATTAATGGTCATCTTCTTGTCTCCACAAACGCACACTGTTCCATCACGCTTCAGCACAGGGACTGTCGGGGCTGCCCATTGTGAAAACTGAACGGGCTCGATGATACCTCACTGTTGTATCCTTTCTAAATCTTTATCTACCTTGCCTTTCATTGCATATGGCAGAACACTGGGTTTAAAAAGCCTGGGGGTAGCGTTAGGGTCCACGCTGAGCTTCAGTGTAACACTGCGCAGAGTGCCAAACTCATCCCTAAACACATCAGCATATTTTTGTATCACTCACCCACTGATCCAAACAAAGCCATTGTAGTTTTAAATGGAATGTCTGCAACAAAATCACCTTCTACAGCTGAAGGATTGCTGCTGGCCGTAAGAAACGGACGGAAATACTTCATCCTTGTCCCCAAAATGTAGTAATTAATGACAACACAGCAGAGGCTGAAAGCAAGGGAAAGATTCTTTACTTCCATATGCAGACAGTCAACCCAAAAACCCTGAAAATGGGGTGGACCCCTATCTACTTTATATAGCGATACATCTTTCTTAAACAAACAGTGCCCAATTGTACACTTCACAACAATGGTGTTGTATGATGACATCTGGTGATGGGGTCCTGTGATGGAAATTTATGATGGCATTGTACAATGGCATCCTGTGATTGCATTCTATGAAGGTGTCCTGTGATGGCGTCCTGTGATGGTGTCCTGTGATGGCGTCCCATGATGGCGTCCTGTCATGGTGTACTGTGTTGGCATCCTTTGATGGCATCGTATAATGGTGTCCTGTCCTATGGTGGCATCCTTTGATGGCGTCCTATGATAGTGTCCTGTGATGGTGTCCTGTGATGGCGTCCCATGATGGCGTCCTGCCATGGTGTACTGTGATGGCATCCTTTGATGGCATCGTACAATGGTGTCCTGTCCTATGGTGGCATCCTTTGATGGCGTTATATGATGGCATCCTATGATAGTGTCCTGTGATGGCATCCTGTGTTGGCATCCTGTGATGATGTACTGTGATGGCATCGTATAATGGAATTCTTTGATGGCATCTTGTGATGGCATCCTATGATATTGTACTGTGATGGCATCCTTTGCTGGCGTCCTGTGATGCCGTCCTGTGATGGTATCCTATGATAGTGTCCTGTGATGGCGTCCTGTCTTGGCATCCTGTGATGGCATCCTTTGATGTCATGTTATGATGGCATCGTACAATGGCATCCTTTAATGACATCCCATGATGGCGTCCTGTGATGGTGTCCTGTGATGGCATCCTTTGATGGTTCCAAATTGAAAGTCACTAACGTTTTATGTACAACCACCCATCCTGAATCCAGCGGTACTGGATGGACGCTTAATTATATACCTGTGTCAGCAAAGGTCGTGGCTTAATTCGACAGGTTCTACTAATTAATAGCAATGTACACACAGATTTGGCCATATACTGAGAATACACAGAGGATATATAATGTATAGAGAGAATATACAATGTCTGCATGAGGGCTGTTAAGGCCTCAAGAATGAGTCAAGCTCATGTGCAATGTGTTCAGAGCTTTAGTCATAGGAACGTTTTTATTCGGTTCATTTTTGTCTTATATCATGAAAGAGAATTGATGGGGGAGGGGTAACATGGCTAAACAAATAAACAGCATCTTTGCTACTGCGTCTGTTACTCCCCACCAACAGGGAGCACATTTTCAAGAAGAGGGTTTTCCTGGAAATGATTCACAGTTTGTCCATTACTTTGCCATCAACATGAATAACAATACAATTTGACTGAACACATCTTTTTCTGCATATATAATATTTATAAACTAAATGTGTATTTCATTCCAATCACATTTACAATAACAGCATGCATCAGCTAATAGCATGCATGCATTACTTATTTATTTGCTGTTGTGTTTATTTTAAAAATGGGTTTTCTACTTTGGGAACAAAACAAGGGAACAAAATCGGTTAGTGGTGATTCTTCAGACCTGGTCGTGAGACTGAAGCCCCGATTCCCAATTACGGTTAGCATAATAATGTCTGTGTAAAGCGGAGGCATTTTGTCCTTAAATATTTCATAGCTGAGAACTACAGAACTTGCCTACAGGATCCGTAGGTGAGTTATTTGTCAACTTCAGTCACAAGATACTTTTATTTTTGTCACTGAATGGTTATGAAGCAAATAGGCACATCAAAGTTAACTGGGAGATGGTGTCAGATATTCACAGGATGTCGCTACCATCTCCAGCTGCTCAACCTACAGTGAAGGACAAGGCCAATAAACAGTCAGCGTCATCTGCCGCAGACAGAATTAATGCACGTCAGGCACATCCATAATATTTACAGATTGGCCCACCCAAAGCATTCTGCAAACACTGATGGTTTTAAGCTTGCGGAGAAACAATAGATCTTCCCAGTCTTTTTCAAAGAATAGCCACTGGTGTGGAAAATAATAGTTTGGAGACAGGGGACACTGGGAAATATGTCATATTTTTAATTTTTCATATTTTAGCACCGGTGCCTTGCTGATAATAGGAAGACTTCACACTATGTCTGTCTCTAAACTACACTTACACATTATTCTATATTCTAAAGAAACAAACCTTATTACATAAAACTACCGTAATAAATAAACTGAACATTGCTAAAAAGAATTTCCTAACCCCTGTAGTCACAAGAGGTAATCCCAGGTTCTAGACTGAAAGTTAGCACTGAAGGACTGGTTTCAGGGAGTATTTTTTCCTTGTTTCATATTTCATCACTCATGGCCACATGAAAATGAACACAGTAAGGCCATTTCAATGATTATTTTAAAAATCATAAAAGAATGACCATGTTAGTTTACAAGCTCTTGAGTAATTATTAGTCATACCTTCCCCTAGCAGCCTGGGAAGGTCACGTGTTCCTCTTTATTCCCCAAACGTGTCAGAGAATGTTCTCCCTCTATTCTTCTTAATGACCTAGATTGGCAATACTCTTATGATCTGAATGCAGTGAAGCATCATGAAGTGCAGAGGGGGGAACTCTGCTCCGCATCCCTCCAATGCCCCATCCTCATTTTTCCTTCAAGGGGCCCATCAAAATGTTCCTTTTACTGACGCCAGTCTCCTACCCGTTTCTTGTAGTCTCACCACACCAGAGGCCGTGCCAGTTGGCCGTGCAGCATTCCCACTCCATAGTCCTCACCGTGGAATTGATCTGGTCAAGGTATCAGCTACGTAGCGACAGAATGGCACTGAGTCTCTGTCATGCTCACTCAGAAGATGAAATCTGTTCAATTGTCAGCTCATGCCACGATGGCAGGAAGGAGGAGCGCTCGTACGCCGCACGCAGGCTGTCTCGGCGTGTGGCGCTCTGATCCGACAGAGCTTTCTCCTCACAATTGCGGCCTGTTACATTCAATGTTCAGGTTCTATTAAGGCATGATTATGTGTGCGATGAACATGGCTATAAGTAAGCATTGAATTGAGTGATGTGAATCAGACTCTGATATCACAGTCATTTGTATAATAATAACTGAATAACGAAATAATTCCAAAAATCTTAGAATAGTTAATGCATCTGACAGTTCAAAAAAAAAAAAAACTTGTGCTCTTGGCGTTGCATTGTACATAAAGGCAGAGGCCCACTGTCTCAGCAGGGGGATGGCTGGGAAATTGTCCTGGGGGGGCAGGTGAGGACTCAGGTGGGGAGGGTTATGTCTGACGAGCCTGTATAGGGATGGTGTGATAATCAGAGAGCTGTCTGTGTGGCTCGTTCTTTCATTCATCAGCACCATTATAAACCATTTGTTTTGTTGTAAATATATATTTTTTCCATCCTTCTCTCCTGTCAATGTGATTTTTCTTGATAAAGATGCTGTTATATGATCTCTCTCTCTCTCTCTCTCTCTCTCTCTCTCTCTCTCTCTCTCTCTTTCTCTCTTTC
>JAAGVU020000035.1:23066814-23077506 GCA_011763525.2 Mormyrus iriodes | reverse complement strand
ATCGGGTGATGTTCCTGCAAAACATCCCTCCACCTTCACATGACCCTCACAGATTGGGTGATGTTCCTGCTAAGCCTCCCTATACCTTCACATGACCCTCACAGATTGGGTGATGTTCCTGCTGAGCCTCCCTTCACCTTCACATCTTTTTTTGTTTCTGCTTTGCATGGTGGCACAGTGGTCAGCACTGTTGCTATACATCTCTGGAACTTTGGTCTGAGTCACTACCATGGCTCCCAGTGTGTGCAGTTTGCATGTTCTCCCTTTGTCATTGTGGGGTTTTCTCCAGGTTCTCCAGTTTCCCTCCACAGTCCAATAACATGAGTGTGCATGTGTGAGTGACTGGTGTGTGAGTGTGCCCTGTGATGGGTTGGCGCCCCATCCTGGGTTGTTCTCTGCTATAGCTTTGTGTGTGTGGAGTTTGCTTGTTCTCATGTCATGCCGAAAACATGCTGAGGTTAACTGAAGTTACAAAATGGTCCATATATCAGAATGGTGTGTGTGTGTATAAGTTTGCCCTGCAATGAGTTGGTGCCCCATCCTGGGTTGTTCCCTACCTTGCCTCTGTATAGACTTTGGACCCCCCATAACCCTAAATAGGACAAGAGGTTACAGAAAATGGATGGAGGTATGGATTATATGGAGGGTTCAACACACTTGCATGTGTAGCTGCCACAGTCCTTCCAGCAATAAGTCAGAGACACCCACAGAAGAAGAATGCACGAGGCTTCACCTGGAGCAGAACATCCATCTTCCGACCGCTTATCGAATACGAGATCTTGCGGGGGGGGGCTTTTGCGTATCCTGGCTAGAATGAGGCAGGGGACACTCTGGGCGAGTTTCTTGTGTAAAAAGGGGAAGCCAAATCACCTAGCAGCATGAATTAAGCCTGCAGGAATGAGTCAGAGTACCTGAGGAACCTGTGACAAAGCATTGAGTTTACAAACATCTGTTAAACATACAGAAATACCTCATGCATTGTGCCTTCGTTTTTGGTGGGTTGTCGTATCTGCAAATCTATTGCCAGCATCTTCAGCTGCAGGTTCTGCAGATCTGGGACCCCCCCACCACCATTTCAGCTCGGACGTGTAGGATACCTCTATGTATGCACGTAACTTTAATCTAGATTGATTCAACAAACTATCTACACAGTATGAAATATTTTAAACATATTGGTATTTTTTATTCTTATTTTAAATAAATGTTATCTTTAAGAACTACACACATTCTGTACGTACATACATGCATTATGACAAGGGGTCTATGAAAATCTGCAACAGAGCAGAAATCTGTATATAAACATGTCTTCAGGACATTTGCTTAAAAAATGCTGAATGATCCAACAGCAAAGACTATAAGGCGAGATTTAAAAATATCCTTGGCTTTTATATCCAGATCTATGACATTTCAGTTCCTGGGTCACTAGGTCACCTATTTGTCATGTGAAACGGGTCCATGCTCAAGGAGCTTTAGCAGGAGAACTTGGTTTGTCTATCAAGGACATCAAATAACTACCAACATAGAAAGCAAAGCGATTGATCCAGGCAGTTTGACGGGCTGTTAAACCCATTATTTCCTCCCTTCTCTGTTTGAACAAAAAGATTTCAGGCTAATGGAGGAAGCAGTCAAGCCCTCCCTCAAACATTGTGTATGCCACAGAAAGACAGGCGCTGATGGATCAGTGCGGGTGAAGGGGTATAAACTGCGCACTTATCTGTGAAGAAAATGGACCAATGTGTGCTCAGTAATATTGATTTAAAAGCTCAGTGCTGACAAATCGGACCAAAGTATTTATGTGAATGTTGAGTGATCTGTAGGTTAAAAGTACACATTATTCTGCTTTTTTATTAGCATGTGTTTCCTAATCTGTTCCATAAGCCTCATGATTGCAGTGGATGTAAGTGTTTTTGTCATTAACAAAAATTTGACAGTAAGCAAGAATCCTGCTGAAAACAATCAGATACCAACTTGAATTTCTTGATCACCGAACAAAGTAACATATAGTGCATAAGAGGAGCTGCTGAAAAAGATCAGGAAAAAGCTGCACATTGTCCATCAGTCCTTATTTTCATCTGTTAATAATAATAATGTATGTTTCATCAATCTATCTTCCGTCCCTGGACAAGGCTGCAGGAAGCTCCATACACCCCCTACAGGCAGATTATAAATTCAGGCGGCTTATTTTCTTTGGACGGCTTCGTAGCTGGAGGAAACCCAGCCAAGACATGGGAAGTGGCTCTGCACGAACACCAGGTGGAGGTGGGATCCAAACCCCTCATCCTGTAGGCGCGCAGTGGTGTCGCTGCCCCCTGCATCTCCGTGACTCCCATGATTTGATGCATTATTCAACTTTTCATGTTTTAACAGTCATGAGCCGGTTTAAGTTAAATCCCCTAAAAACATAATAACATATATTTCAATGCTATTTTGAGCTATTCGTTTAATGATATAGTGATACATAAAATAAATGAAGTTCATTTTAACTTCACTCAGTAAAGGATTTAATCCTGGTAAAGTCATTAATTATTAGTTACTTATAGAAGCTGATTTAACTTGAGATATTTTAACACTGTGCTGTATAATATGTCTTTAAATTGATTTATTAAAATATACTGATTAAAATGTAGTGATTTACAATTTTCTTATTCAGAAAAGGGAATTGTAGTCAAAGGTTTTTACACCATAATGTAGAATTTTAACAAAAAACAAATAATTTAAAGTCACAAACCAACAAACACTACCGCTATTCACACAATAAGTTGACAATAACTTATCTCCACTGAAGCGATTGCTTTGCAAACTCTGCACCAAAACACATTTTTACCTTGCAGCTCTAAATTTAGGGGTTGGTAGATAATTTATACGGGGATTTAGTCTCTAATGACTTGTTCCTTGTTGTAATGAGTATCTCACTGAAGTCCGTCTTTATGAGACTCCCGCTGCACCACAGCAGCCGTGCATCATTATCTACATGCAATTTCCCACAGAGGAATAGTCAGTCAGTCAGTCCATCCATCCATCTTCTGTAACTGCTTGGCAAGGCAGGGAACAAACCAGGATGGGGGTTCCAACCCATCACTGGGCACACTCACACACCGGTCACTCAGACATGCACACTTTTGGGAAATTTGGTAACTCCTATTAACCTCAGCGGGTTTTTGTTTTTGGACTGTGGGGGGAAACCCCACAATGACACGGGGAGAACATGCAGACTCCACACACATACAGCCATGGTGGAGACTAGGACCTAGGTCCCAGAGATGTGAGGCAACAGTGCTAACCATTGCATCACCACGCCTCCCCGCTGAAGTGTCCTTCCCTTTAGTTGTAGAAGACTGAAATGCAGTATGGAGCTGGTAGTACAAGTCCAAATCTGGAGGTCGCACAATGTTAGAAAAAAGCAGAAAATTCAAAGTGTCTCTTCATTTCCCCAGACGGACAGCAGATCGCTTCCCCAGGGAATTTGCAGCGCTTCAGCCCAGAAGCTTAGTCACATTTCAGAAGTGATACAGCTGTAGACCAAAATTCTGCTATGCGACTGATGGGTCTATCAGACCTGTGAAACGCCAGCCCCCAACCACCTGCTGTGAAGGTGCTTGGCATTATTGACTACATAATTAGACGTGTGAAAATTAAAATCTCTGGAAACCCTGTTGGTGGGAGTGCATGGGCACTTCACTCAAGCCTCTTCTTAACAGTTCTTACCAGACTTATACTCTTAGATGGAATACGTACTTGAAACCTTACTTGCATACATGAGTGCCTGCCTTGTTATTGTATTCATACATCCATCTCCCAGGCTTTTATGCTGAGCAATGTCGCGGGGGGGTGGAGCCTTCGCTGGATATTGGAGAGCACAGGGCAGGGCTGGGTGGGACGTCAATCCATCACAGGGCCCTCGTTATTATATTATAAATACAATCGTATGCACATAATTAACAGCAATGGCCAGCAACCTTTATAATATAGGTAAAATATAGCTCTGCTTATTGCCACACCACTGGTCTGGTCCCTAATCAAATTTGTAACCGGGTGAGAGGGTTTATATAGTATTTAGCAAAAAGCTTGGCGTATTAGCACATATGAATTTAGTGTCTGAATCTTTGCTCGGTCAGCTATGGACAGTTTCACACTCCTCAGAACCGCTGCCATTCCTGTCCATCTATCAATGCCTGCAGCATTTTTTGAATCGTGGTTCAGTGTTCAGGTTTTTTTTTTACACATTAAGACACAATGAGGACTGTAGATGTGTTTTATAACATTTTGAATTTCATTCGTTTCTGGGACAGGCTGTTACTTCTTCCATGGATCGATTCAGAGGAGCCAAGGAGCACATGGCACATAGCAGGATACACACCGGAAAAATGCCATCAGAGAGCCCACACACACCTACAGCCACACACTGAGAGCTGGTACCCGTGGAAAGAGACCAGAGTACCTGAAGAAAACACCGAAACTCTACTCCCAGAGTGTAGGGGAGGGAATCAGCCTGGTTACCCTGCTGTGTGACCAAAGGGCTATTGACTTTTTGCCAGGCTTAATTGACAGTAGTGTTACTCCATGTACCATCCATCCTTGTTCCATAACCACTTACCCAGCAGACGGTTATGGGCAGCCTGTAGCTGTTGCCTGGAAGCACACGGCATGACCAATGACACACAAACTCACACACTAATATAGGGGGTAGAGTCTCGCCCTCAAAACCATTGAGTGTGAGAATGACCGTGAGCCATCATGGCGCCCAGCCTCCTGTAAATGATCTTTCTCATTTTCCCACTTCACTTATCATTACAAAGCTTGAATTTTATGCAGGAATCGAGAGACGTTCATTTAGGAAGTTCATGTCTTACTTCCGGCCAGCGATGGGTTGGCGCCCCATCCTGGGTTGTTCCCTGCCTTGCGCCCGCAGCCTCCGGGATAGGCTCCGGACCCCCCGCGACCCCATATGGGATTTATGTCAGCAGCCGTACCACCTGCAGTTCAGACTGGGTAATCCACCTGAAGCTAAGCAGGTTTGGGCCTGGGCAGTACTTGGATGGGCGACCATCTAGGAAAGCTGGGTTGCTGCTGGAGGAGGTGTTGGTGTGGCTAGCAGGTTAGCCCATCCTATGGTCTGTGTGGATCCCAATGCCCCAGTGCAGTGACAGGGATATTGTGCTGTAAAATGGTGCCATCCTTCAGATGAGATGTAAAACTGAGGTCTTGACTCTCTAAGGTCTTAAAAGGTCCCTGGGCATCTTTAGAAAGATTAGGGGTGGTACCCCGATGTCCAGGCTAATATTGCCCACTGTGGCCCTTTTGAATCTGGCCTCCTAATCATCTCCTATATCAAAAATTGGTGGATTCTTTCCTGCCCCTTCACCACCTTAGCTACTGTTTGATGAGTGTTCTGGCGCAAAATGGCTGCCGTCACATCATCCAGGTGGGGGCTACACAGTGGTTGAAGTGGCTTCCCATTGGCTCTGTAAAGCGCTTTGGGTGTCTAGAAAAGCGCTATATAAATGTAACGTTCATTCATTCATAAGCGGTTACAGAAAATGGATGGATGGATGTCTTACTTCCATGGTTTCTTAGCTTACATGGCATCCTTCATGTCTGATCCTCATACACGTCTCCTAACACTAATAAATATAGACTTAAGGGCTTTCAGTGAATAAACAGAGATATTTTCACTCGTCACAAAATTAGGTTAGGGATTTTGGTGCTTAATGTGTAAATATAATGTGTAAAAATATCAGAAGCCAGCTGCAAATCAGAATTAATCTCAGTGACATCTCCACTCACTTAAAATACTGCGTAGTATCTGTGCGATACAAATTAACTTGGAAAGAGCCCTGAAACATAAGATCTGTAACTGTCTGATCTTATCACGTGCATCTGAGCACATACTTGTTCAAATACAGGATCCTTTATTGGTTTAATACCTCAAACAAGTAGGAAATGAAGTGACATTTTCAAAACGGATTGCTGGATCAATAGAAACGTATAATAATATTTGGTATAATTATTTTTCCTTCACAGAAACAGAAGCGGTTACTTTACTCTCGTTCCTTTAATGTCAATCTAGGGGGTTAATTTCGAGGAATACAACAATTTCTCTTTCCTTTAAACGTGTTACACATAACTGTGACAGATGCAAAGAAGCATGGCACTTTCCATTAGCTCCAGTGGCTCTTGCTTATGAAAAAAAATATTTCATTGATATTTAAAATCAGTTGTTAGAAGATGGGAGCACGACTTCCTGGGGCACAGTGCCTGGTGCTGTAGAAAAACCGTAATATTACACTGTAACTCTGTAAGGACATCTTATGCGTGACCTGCCCTCTGCCATTCCAGTTAACAGCTTTCTTCAGTTGATGTCACGAAGTGGGGGGGAAAAGTGAACTCAGTTTAGGGATTTCTTACTAATGTTTAACCACACAATGGTGGGCCTTTGGTTTAATGCTCATATCGATTATATCAACTCATCTGGTTCATTGACTGTATCCACCTCCCCACGTTTCAAGTGCAGGAAACTTAGTAACTCCAAACGATCTCCTGTGTCATCAGCTTAATATTTAGGGATATTATTTCATCATTTCACTAATGACATTAAGTCATTTCCTTCAAGGTTGTCGCACAATTAAGTAAAATTACTTAAATTTCATTCTAAATGCAAAACTCAATGTATTAATATACTTTATATATTCATCCACTTACTCAGTGCATGGTTGCATGTAGTATTCTCATTTATGCTCTTAAATATTACTTCCATTATTTTCTACTTTAATTACAGATTATTTGTAACTAGCGGAGATTGTACGAATACATTGTTATATAGAGTAATATGCACATAGAAAAATACTCCCATGGTTAGGGCCCCGCTATCTGGCGGGACCCTCCTCTGTATGTTGAGTCTCACTTTCGTAACTGTCAGTGTGGCTGCGCCGGCAAGCCTGTTCAATTGTTCTTCTTTGTTCTCATGGCACCAGCTCGCTGAGTCCTGCCTGAGTTGCGTATTCTCTCCACATTTTCAGTTTATTAATCATAATTATAAAATATTGCCTGTTTACTTTCCTTGATTGATCGTTCCCTTCCCAGCCTAGACACAGTGAACCATAAGCACTGTTTAGATGCAAAATTAGTGGAAATTAGCTCCTCTGACCATCTCTTTGACCCTCCCCTCCCCCAAAGACTCACTAAGTTTGTAAGGTCCACTTCACCATCATGAGAGGGGGCACTGAAGTTTCATGGCCTCACGGCAAATGGTTCTTCCTCGATGAAGCACTTCTGTTAAAGCACTTTGCAAGAATCCCACTGCCTATTAGGTAAATGCGTTCAGTTTTAAATATAAGGTTACTGACTTGGCTGATTTTATAACTGATAGCTTATTTTGGGGTTTCCTGTGCACAGCAGCTGCATCTCTTCTGCAGCAAAGGTGTCCCTCCTCCTTGTAGATACCAGGGGGCTGGACCTCAACATACTTGACAATATAAAGCTAATGACATGTTAGCATTAGTGTGGACAATTTAAGGAATATTATTCTATCTGTTTTGCCTCTGTAATTTTGTAAGCAATACAAGTATAGTATCTTCTCTGCTTTTCACCAGCTAAAACAGCACAAACAATTTCAAAAGAATCTGCTTGACTAGACCCTTTGAGCCGCTCAGAGTAAAGCAGCGTACAAAATGAGCTTACATACCCTGCCACCTACTGAGGCCCCTCGGTCACTCCACAAGAGGCACTCTCTGACACACTCCATCTCACTATTTGTGAACGCACAGCTTCCAGTAAGAATTGCATTCTCCTTCATGGGTCACTTTGAACATTATGTTTCCATGCCGTCTTGCACCTGGAAAATTCTGAAGCAGATGGCTACACTATGTACTCTTGTAACAACACTTGTCACTAAGCTTTCAGAAGCTGGGCTTAGGGACATGTCTTCCCTGTGCAAGAAGTAGCGCCAGGCTTCTGAGGATGCATTAAAAAGCTGGCTTGATAGACTACTAAGACCATTGTGAGGTAGAAAGCATGTCTGGATGCCCTAGTAAAGGATCAGCCAGGTCAGCTGAATTATGGGATGTTCCTTAGACCGTACACCTTGCAATGCCCCTTATCTGCAGCAATGTCTATGTGGTTAGCCATATCATAGCAGCTCGGTTAGCTAGAAATTGCTATTTGAGTGCAAACCCTGTCACGTATGGGTAACGCAGATAAGAGTTCTCTCCTGGATGCACCGATTAACCCGGGTAATGCTTTTAGTGATGCGCTGATGGGCCTGGTCATGCTGTCACTCTCAGCCGGTGAAGAAACACCATCAAACATGGCTGCCCTGTGTCTCGCTGTTCTTCAATACAGTATTAGCACGGTCGCCTGTGTTCAGTTCTCAGGGTGCATCAGTCAAACTGCATACAGCAGATTAGCCACAGCCCTTTTGCAAAGGGAGAAAATGTTCTTCTGTCAAAGGCATACGTTCTCCATGCAGAGACCTATGTATTGTTGCAGAAGGATAAAATACAGGTTGTAGAAAATGAAGAATACAAACGTATGTCAGTTAAAATGTGGCTACAAAAAGTCTTGGAGGTATTGATGGTGCTCGTTGAATGGAAGAGATGGTTTAGGCACAGCACATATTAAATGCTCATAACAATTCTAAATAATTACCTTCCGACGGTGATTCAAGGGACTGTTGGCAAGAGAAGGGGTATGGAAATTTAAAAACAAAGTTAGTCAGTAGTTTGCATCAGCACCATAATGGCTATAGGGATGGTAAGATTCAGCGAGTCACACCGGTACACACTGGCATGAAAGTTCACGATTCGATTGCCCCATTAAGGAAAGTGTGCGCAGGATGCAATTTGGGATGAACTCGGGATGCACCTTTGCATCAGTAAAATCCAATTTATTAATATAGAATTATTAAGAGAGGCCCTATGCCTTTATTATATACATATGTGACCAATAATTTTATATTTACATTTTCCCCCCTCTCTGGACTGTTCCTGTATCATACCATATTACATTGCATAGCATCATATTCATTTTAATGACTTTGTGTTGCACTGAATCTCATCGTGTTGAATCAAATTGTATCGAATCGCATGGCGTTGCTCTAGGTACGAATCATATTGTATCACATCAGTAGCTGCTTCATATGTATCTTTAACGTATCGTATCGTCGCCAGCGTATCGCGATGTGTAGTGCATTGGTCTCACTGATGGAGATGCACCATCCCTAAAAGTCAGCTTCCTAAAAGTCAGACTTTAAGTCATTTGAATTGATGACATACTGTAGGGTGATTATTAGGACTGTTTAGACCCTGAACAATTGTGAAGATTGTCCTCTCATGAGTCACTTGATCAGTTCCACTTACATGTATGCAAAGGTTTACAAATCAAAAGGAGAAGATTTAAAAATTGCAAAGAATGTAAAGAGTAGAAGGGATTTTTTTCCAAATGCTTTATTCCTTCACATTTTTTAGAACTATGTATTTCAATAACCAGGATACCACCTCTGCCTAACTTGATAGATACAAGATGCCTGCATTCAGAGATGTAAAAAATGAAGTGGCTCGGATCCTAATTGCCATAAGCAAGCCTGGCCCTCGAGTCTTTGATGGACAATTGCCTGGCTCCATTCAGAAGATACTTTTCCTTCAGGCAGCAAACATCAAACAAGAATGGAAAGCATGCCCTCATAATTTAGGCAGTGCACACATTCCAGCTATGCCTGGAACATCCTTATGGTGCTTCTGAAGTGTACTTAATATATATGTGCTGGTGTGCTTCTTTTGTCCTGGATGTGCCCTCTTTTTCAGGGGGTAGACTCCAGGCTGACACTGCACTGAGCAAGTATGAAAAATGACTATGTATCCTAGTTCCTTCACGTTACAGCCCCCCGCCCCCCGGTGCATCCAGTGCACGAACACAATAAATAAGACAGTATACAACCTGGCAAGCAAGGGGGGGGAGGATTGTTTGTCCCATGTGTGAAGTGGGTCTTCAGTGTACAGTATAAAGAGAAAGAGCGATCAGGTCCTACCAGATTCAAAGCTATGGCAACTCTGAAATGTGTATGCGGAAGTAATCATTCATTCATTCATTCTCAACCACTTATCCAGGGGCAGCAGTCTAAGCAGGGCTGCCCAGACTTTTGCAGGGAAGCTCAGGAGTGTGATGCCCCTGAAGTTGGAACACATCCTTTGATCCCCTTTCCTAAACATTGGGACCCCCCCCCCCCCCCACCCCCAGTCTACCAGTCCAAAGGCACTGTCCCCTATTTTCACACAATGTTTAAAAGGCATGTCAGCAAAGACAGCCCAACCATATCAAGAGCTTTCAGAAACTCTGGGGGAATCTCATCCATCCCCAGAGCCTTACCACCAAAGAGTTCTTTGACTACGTCAGTGACCTCAGCCCTAGTGACGGGTGAGTTCTCTCCGACTCTTCCAGCTCGACATCCTCCAAGGAAAGCGTATCAGTGTGATTCAGGAGGTCTTCAAAATATTCTTTCCTTGGCTTGACTGTATCCCCAGTTGAGGTCAGCAGTGTTCCATCCCTGCTGTAAACAGTATAGGTGAAGCCCTGTCCCCCCCCGCCCCCCCCCCCCCCCCCCCCCCAGCCCCCCCGGGCCCCCCTCGCCCCCCGCCGCCACCCCCCCCGCCGTATCCCCCACCCCCCACCTCCCCCAACACCCACCCCCCCTTCCTCTTT
>JAAGVU020000035.1:23038748-23066714 GCA_011763525.2 Mormyrus iriodes | reverse complement strand
AGATTTCACATACTGTATATGTGCACAATAAACCTTGAAACAAAGTTTCTTTTTTGCACAGTAACGTTTCTCTTTTTTGCACAATAACTTTTTGTACAATGACACTGTCCTTTTGTTTTTCTTATTTTTTTAATTTATGTAGGTATGTATTTATTTTGTTATACAGCGACTTTTTTACAGCATGGAACGTAAATGTACAGTCACATTTTCTGTTCTGTTTCTGAGACGAAAGAAAGAAAAAGGTAAATCAAGCACATTAGTCTCTCATCCTCTAGCATTAGCAGCACAGTATCCTTTAACACTACAATAACAGTATTCTGCATTTGTGATTCCTTGCGCTCTAAGAAGTCCATGTGGAACGCTGCGTCGTGTTAGTTCCGGCGTCCGTGCCAGCGCATATCACCGTAAGAAATTAATAAATTATCTCTTCGGCACAGGGGCCACAACAGGGGCCCGGGTCAGTTCTACAGGGGCACTGGCCCATGTTGGCCCCTGTCTAAAACCGCCTATGGTCATTGGCAACATGTAATTATCACTAATTGATAAGTAGATGGTAGCCATAATTATTAGTATAGGTGCAAAGCAAGCTGAAGCAAAATGTGATGACTTCCATACCTATCTTTCAATAAAGTGCAAAAAATTTATAGCATCTAACAAACGTCTAGCATGCATTGATTTCAAGTAGCTTATTCAACGGAAAATTAATAGAATTTAGTACGCACAATATAATTTCTGAAACGCACAAGATAGAAAAGGATATAATTTTTCGGAACTTCTTACAATCTTGATAATTTGCTTATTGTAATTATCCTTACCAATTAATAAATTCAGTTTAGTTTCAAGGTCACTGACAGACCTGATTAAAGATAGGCCTACGTGTTGGTGGCATTTCAGTACAGTTGGCGTGATTACAAATTTTGCCAGATAAAAGTTCCCAATGCTGATGTAAAATAAAATTAGATGAAAAATAGTATAGTAATAATAGGTTGAAAATATGGCTTAGTATGTTTTTTTTATAACATCTCGAGATTATGTTCTGACGCGTCAGCTCAAAGGAACGTCGGTATCAATATTTTGTTTTATTGTTTTGTTTGAGCTGGGCTTTTACGTCACCAGTTCACTTAATTCCTGTTGATATGTTATGAGAAATGAGAGATGAACTGAACCAGGTCCTCTGGTCCAGCACACTTTCTCAAGATAGATCAATCACATTAAGTCTTGACATCATGATGTTGCTGTTCCCGTTCATTCTTCAGTTATTACTTTGCCTATATCTGGAAACAAACCCTTAGAGTCTCGCATCCATAGCACAAACAATGCAGCTGCGACCACTACGTGGTCATACAGCTCAGAATACAGCAGCTCTTTATCGGCATGCAGGATAGAACAAAGCGCAGCTCCGCTGGTACCAAGGAAATAGCCGGGTCACTGTGCAGGCCCTCAATCTTCCGGCGCATTGTTTCGGCCAGTCTGCGCCAAATCAGGGAGCTGGGAAATCAGGTGCCCGAACTACAGTAGTAGCCCAGTTCCAGGGTCGCTGACAACCGGCTGCTGAAGCGTGTGCAGGGTCGCCATGCGGCCTGCCCTGGCTGCTACTCCAGCACCGCAGCTAGCTGCGCGCTGTGTGTCGCCTGGCAACACCGCGTGCGCCAAGGGCTCCCTCTGCAGGCTGCAACTCCTCGCTTAGGAAGGAACGAGGGAATGCAGGTAGACACAAAAGCTGCTTAGCATCTAGAGGACGATAGCGACTTGAAGCTATGCACAAAAGTATAAGACTGGCATTGTACCTTAAGTAAACGTGTCATAGTTGCCACACTAAGAAAGGGTATCCAGTCTTTATACTACAAAGGAGACAAACACAAGAAATAAGACCCTCACTAACTAACTTATAAAACGCAATATTTTTTTCTAGTATGTACTGTCTTAATTACAAAAGAAAGTATAAATATTCATTTTAATCACATGACTGAAAACACCACAGATCCTCAGATGAATACAAGCCCTCTTCAATAAATATGCATTGGTATTTACTTTTGATTAATAATATATATTCATTATTTGGCAACCTCTGCACTCAGGGGGAAAAATGCTCCTCCAAGACGATCGATCAGCTCACACGAAGTGACGATCGAAATGTAACCAATCAGAATGTAAATAATGCATATTGGCGACTCTAGGCTTTTCACCCACGGGGTGCAAGTTGAAAGAGATTTACAATAAATTATTAGTACACATTGATATGACTAACACAAGCTACATTTTTAAATATAAATTTACAGTATAATTTTATTTTATTTAACTCAACATGTACAAATGCAATTTTCCTCAGACCAGTACGGGACCCCCCTGCACCCTGGTAAAAACACCTACACATATGCGAAATCTCAGAATTTTAATGTTCCTTCGTAGGTCGCATAACCATTTTCATTTTGTAACGGATTGTGTGGTTTAAAAAATAATTTCAATTTTTTGTGGACTTTTGCGGTCGCGAATGATGCGCGATTTTGTGCCGAATATTTTTTTTACTGCCAGCACCCCCACCATATATTTTGGTCAAATAAATAAATATATACATAAACAAACTAACTAACAAATAGACAAACAAACAAGCAAGCAAACAAACATTGGGTGGTGACTTAATGACTGAGACCTGAGGCTCAATCAGTTGAGAGCCGCTGCTTTAGTACCCATCTAGACAGGGCTATAGACTTCGAAGTCGTTCGAAGTCCCTCGATGTTGGGATCCTTCACCATATATTTTGCCGTCCCGGGGAGGGGATCCCTTTCTTACGATAAATTGCAGGCCGGGGCAGCAAGACAGCCAGAGGAGGGGGGCGTGACGTAGAAAAAAACTTTGCCGACTGGTAGGCGGGGCGGGGGGGTTCAGTAAATTTTGTGTTGGCCATCGAAAAAAGAGGCAATTTCAAACCTTCGGGTAAAGGGGGCAGGTGCTCAGGTACCCCAGTCCCCCTCCCCCCTGTACGTCTCTGCAGCCCTGGGAAAAAGAAGTCAAAGAAGGAAATGTTATACTACAAACGTGTTCTCAAAATGACCACAAGAGGGAGATAGTCAGACCATAATGATGCCTCTTTACATTAAAACCAAAACGTTTGAATTATGATAATTTCATTTAAATTTAATTTTGACCACATAAAAATATTACATATTTATTAACGTCTTGCAGAACAAAGTGCACGAGTTGGATATCTTTTGAGCAAACATACGCTGTAGTAATTTGCTTTTTGTATTTATCTACCATATTTAAGAAGGAAATATTACGAAAATGGCGTAAATGTATTAAATAATTTACATTTGCATGGTTTTTGTACTTTATCTGTGTCATGTGTTAGGTGCAAAAAGAGACAAAATCTCTTCAAACGGAACATATGACTTTTCTTCCTGTAGAATCCCCTACCTCAATTCTAGAGACAGATAACACTTGGTCAGAAGATCTTGCACCTCCAGGATTGGATAACGAAATCCAGCTCCTGTGGGCGGAGTTTGCACGTTCTCCGCGTGGTGAGTGGGTTTCAACAGCACTGGTATGCACTGCAACCCTGAATTTGATAACTAGCTGTGAAAAATAGATGAATTAATTGTGGTCACCCACTTACAGTCCAATATTCCACAATACATCAGTAAATGATTTGTTTCCGCAAGTGCTAAAGATTTGGGTTTAAGATTTACGTTGGTATCACTGATCTCTATGTCATGAGTTTATTTACAGTAATTGTTCCTAACATGGGTGGTGCAGTGGTTAGCACTGTTGCCTCACACCTCTGCGATCGGGGTTCACGTCTCCACCCGGGTTCCATGTGTGTGGAGTTTGCATGTTCTCGTCGTGGGGTTTCCTCCGGGTACTCCGGTTCCCCCCCACAGTCCAAAAACATGCCGGGGCTGATTAGATTTGCCAAATTGCCCGTAGGTGTGAGTGGGCTGGCGCCCCATCCTGGGTTGCTCCCTGCCTTGCGCCCGCAGTTTCCGGGATAGGCTCCGGACCCCCCGCGACCCATATGGAATAAGCGGTTATAGAAGATGGATGTTCCTAACATTGTGCTTGATCAACACTGTATGAACTGATGTTTTTCAAGATATTCTATTCGTGTACCCTGTACTTTTTAAAATTTGTTTGCGTTTACTTGTCTGTTTTGCACTATATGTGTTATGCTCTATGTTCCCACTGTTGTATATGACAGAATTTCCCCCTGGAATCAATGAAGTTCATTTTAATCTTAGTAGATGTTACATTCATTTTTATTCAAGTGTATATCTATATTCCAAATGTATGTCTTTAATGCCAGGATGTGTCCTGTACAGATGTGGATACTGTGGAAAACAGCAGTGGATGAATTTTTAGAGGATGAAGGAATGAATGAAAATATGAGCCTGGAGCTGGTTAATAGCAGAGTTGTGGCTTGGGCCATTGTATGCGTGAAAACTGAGAGGTGGTTTTGAACCTGCAAAAACATACTCAACTCAGTTCTTGTCTGAACTAAGTCATCCACTGACTGAGAATGGAATACCTGCTGCCAAGACATATGATGGAGATGGAGGTGAGAACAGGGGGCCAGCCATGTTCTGGATGCCTGGGGGCTCTCCCCCAGCCTGACTTGCACCCCCCCAGCCTGACTTGCACCCCCCCAGACCCATCAAATTAAAGCTGAGATAATAAATAAAGGTGAAGAGACCATCCAGAAACTGCGCTGTAGGAACTTGGCCTATGGCATTCTAGGAGTGTGAAGGAACAGCACCAACTGTCACAAGAGGGCAGGGCCTTTGGGGACAGGGAACGTATGAGCTGGCCTTTGTCACACATCAACCCGATAAATGGGAACAACAGGTAAAAGCAATTTGATGAGGGGATTCTTTGGCAAGGCAAATACCAATGATCCAAAACTAGAGGTAAAGATCAGGCCCAGAGCCCGTGGCTCAGGCCTCTTAAAGACATTTTACCACACAAAAGTTGTTAGCCATGATGATTCCATCCATCCATCCATTTTCTATAACCACTTATTCCATATGGGTCGCGGGGGGTCCGGAGCCTATCCCGGAAACTGCGGGCGCAAGGCAGGGAACGACCCAGGATGGGGCGCCAACCCATCGCTGGCCATGATGATTCCCTATGAAAGAATACAAGGAACACACAACACCAAAACTGACTACTTTCTCAGTAGAAAGAACTAGTTTTCGTTTTTAATTTACAATTTTACGTTTTAAAAAATACATTTTTTGTTAGGCCCGCGAGACGGTGCCAAATTCCAAGTATCGTTCACACATTTACAGTATCTTAACAAACCTGTGCATAAAGGAAGTTCTACAGGGAAACACATTGTCCATGAACAGCCAGATGTGTGTTTTTTGTCACACTTCAACCAATCAAAATCTCTCACTGTTTTTTTTTTTTTAAATTCTGTTTCTTTGATTTGTGACTGAAGATAAAGTCTCCTCTGTCATTTTCACACTGTTTCTTGCTGATGTTGCTTGACACATGGATTAAAGTCACAAGAAATCACAGGACACTTTGAAATTCAAACCCCACGATAAACATAACAAGACTGCAATATTCAGGATTTACAATACGCATACACCAATTACACCTGCAACAAAAGCTTTGATAATCTATTAAATGTTATTAAAACCAATGATCACAAAAAACAACTATCACAGGACTGACACATACTGTAGTTTAGAGAGTATTAGTTGAATAGTTGAAAGAATTATTCAAATAAACATCACTTTTTCAATATTATTCTGTTTTGTTTTGTAAATCATGTTAATCTGATACACAATTGTACATTGTAATCTGCAATGCTGTAAAAACTCTTATTAGGGATTCAAAATACTGAGTATAGGCCTGTTCTTCAGGATACAAGAATAAGCATAACCGTGAATTTCAAATTGGGTCTACTTAGCAGCCAAACAGTGCTGTACATTTTCCGTGGGTGTTAACTTATTTAAGATAACTACATGTTTAGACAATCAGTCTGCTGGTCTTCTCTGCATGATATCCCAGTGGAGGCCAGGACACTTTGAGGGACAAGCAACAACTGCACAGACAGCAGATAAGAGTGAGTGGCAGCTGCAATGGTGGGGCTAAATTCATACGTGGTGTTAGCAGTTGGAGAAGAAAGGAGCTTTTCTCAAGCTAAAAGAATTAATTCATATCAAGGTCACCTTATACCCCCCTTCAATTCATAAAAAAACTTGCATTGTTATGATAAAATGACTTATACTGCACAAATGTAGCTGAACTCTCCACAGATTTCCTTTATATTACTATGACATGCATGTTATACTGTAAGAGTTTCAACCTTCATTATCCATTATTATGCAGCTGTAAAAAATATGGAGAAAAATTCCACTAAGAAATTAAAAAATGTTTCCTAATACATGGATCAGTCACATACAAAAAGCAATTTGAATAAGTTTCATTTGTAGTGGGGTAAGTGACTTCCTGTAACAGTTTCCCTGGTGTCGGGAGATGAGAGAGAGCAACAGACAGCAGCTGTGACATCCCTCCCTCCCCACACTCAACCTGTTATGTAAATCCCACCTGCCACCTCCAAACAGCTGGAGTTTACATGCATCTGTGGTGTTCCACCGGGAACATCAGGGGTTCTAAAAACTCCATTCATCCATCCATCCACCCATCCATCCATACATTAACTGCTGCTTATCCAGGGTCGGGTTGCGGGGGCAGCAGTCTAAGCAGAAATGCGCAGACCTCCCTCTCACCAGCCACCTCCTCCAGCTCCACCAGGGGAATATCAAAGCGTTTCCAGGCCAGCTGAGAGATATAATCTCTCTAGCATGTCCTGGGTCTGCACCGTGGCCTCCTCCTAGTTGGACATGCCCGATACACCTCCCCAGGGAGCTGTCCAGGAGGCATCCTAGATAGATGCCTGAACCACTACAACTAGCTCAGAGGAGCAGCGCGTCTACTTTCAGACCCTCGAAAATGTCCGAGCTCCTCACCCTATCTCTAAAGCTGAGCACAGACACCCTGCAGAGGAAACTCATTTCTGCTGCCTTTATCCGTGATCTCATTCTTTTGGTCACTACCCAAAACTTGTGACCATCAGTGAGGGTAGGAATGTAGATCAGCTGGCAAATTGAAAGTTTTGCCTTCTGGCTCAGCTCCCTCTTTACCACAATAGAACAGTACAGCGTCCGCATTACAGCTGACGCTGCAGAGATCCGTCTGTCAATCTCCTGCTCCCTTCTTCCCTCACTTATGAATAAGACTCCGAGATATTTAAACTCCTCCACTTGTGGCAGTAACTCATCCCCCACCAGGAGAGGGCGATCCACCCTTTTCTGGTCGAGAACCACGGCCTCAGACTTGGAGGTGCTGATCCTCATCCCAGCCACCTCACACTCAGCTGCAAACTGTCACAGCTCGACAACACCAACAGGACCACATCACCTGCAAAAAGCCAAGAAGCGATCCTGAGGCCCCCAAACTGGACCTCCTCTGCCACTTGACTACGCCTAGAAATTGTGCCCCTAAAAATTAGACAAAGGGCAGCTTGGCAGAGTCCAACGTCCACCAGGAACAAGTATGACTTATTGCTGGCAAGGCGAACGAAACTCTTGCTCCATTTATACAGGGACCCGATGGGCTGCAGCAATGAAGCCCGACCTCATACTCCTGAAGCACCCCACAGGACCCCCGAGGAACATGATTGTATGCCTTTTGCAAGTCCACAAAACACATGTAGACTGGTTAGGCAAACTCACAGGAACCCTCCAGTATCCTTGCAAGGGTGAAGAGCTGGTTCAGTGTTTCATGACCAGGTTGCAATCCACATTGTTCTTTCTGGATCTTAGGTTCGAACAATGGGTGGAACCTCCTCTCCAGACCTTCCCGGGGAGGTGAGAAGTATGATCCTCTGAAGTTGGAATACCTCCTTTAGTCCCCTTTCTTAAAGATTGGGACCACCACCCCAGTCTGCCAATCCAAAGGCACTGCCTGCAACGTCCATGCAATGCTGAAGAGACGTTCTAAAAACTCAAACATCCAATTGCCAGTTTCCTGACCTTAAATCAGTGTGATTTCCCTTTTTGCCACACCTTGCAGAATGGCAATGGGTTTCAGAAAACATGGTCTGGATAAAACCATACCTAAAATGTTCTAAAATGTCTGAGGTGCCCCTTTCCATGAGACTTTGGTTTCTCTTTGTGCCGGCCCCATCTTGCTCTCCATGGCACACAGACAGATACTGTATGTAGGTCAGAGTAAGTGTGGCAGCAAAGGGCAGCCACCTACAGTGGCTCCCATAGAACTCTGGGTTAAGGGCGTTGCTCAAAAATCAATGATCATGTGGCTATTCTGCCAATGCCAGCTCAAACCAGCAACCTTCTGATCTTAGGCACAAATTTAACAGTCAACTTGTTAAATTTTGGAATCCAATCTAGTATACCTGCCAAATTCAACCATCTTACTGATGAAAAAGAGCTCTTGCAGTCCTTGCTCTGTGCCTTAGTGGTAAATATTTAATATTACTACAAAAAATGCAATCAACTAACGTCACCTTCAGGAAAAAATGATAAAATATTTCATCAATCATACAATTAAAATACATTTGAAATAGTATATCATGGAAAATAATCCAGAATTTTTTATACCGTTTAAGAGATTGTTGTAATACCAACAGATTTAAATGCAAATGCAAAATATGTAATCTGAAGCTTTGTTAGTGTAACGATTTTAGTTAAAATAAACGGTTTAAAAATGAAGTATTGCGTGTTCGACCAAGGAGGGAATTCTTGTGTATGAGAGAAAAATTACCCCCTTCCTTTAAGCCACCGATTAGTAAATTGCTACGTGGTTGAAAGATAATTGGTTTACAAATTCTAAATCCTATTAAGTAGCGTCCTAGTTCACTTTCAGACGTCTGAAAGATACGCTAAAATTGTGTTTTAACGCCGGCACACCAGAGTCAATTGCCATCTAATAAAAATTCACAATATATCAGTAAAAAGAGAAAAAAAATAAACCTTGTATTTGATAATACCTACAGTCACGTTCGCGTTCCCGTGACGTATTTGTGACGTTTATCAAGAGATTCTCCCCTTCAGAATGCGCTGACAAAGATGGGGATGTGTATTGTAACAGAAAATTTTTTCGTATGTTTGTACGCAAACAATTATGCGTCTCTGGGTATATATTTTTCCTACCGGTGCCTTATCATCCTCATAATACACATGGTAAGACATAAAGGGTGGCAAAGGTGCCCAAGTTGCCGGACAATTCGACATCGTTTAACTTGGCACTGCAGAGGAGTGTCAGTGTTATCAGATTCCTAGGTGTCAAAAGATACACGCATAATGTAGACGTAAAAATTCCTTTATAGTAACACGTTAAATTGAAAACAACTCCACATATTACAAATTAAAAGATGAAAAGGTAGGAATTTCTGTCAAGGACTAGGAACCAAGCATGAATGACCGCCATTTTCCTTTATTTTCAACCTTGTTACAGTGACAGGGCACACCCCCTAAAAATGCAGCAAGCGATAAAACTGCTATGCATTTCTCATTTGCCAAACATACGACATACAGAAATGGGCACTTATGATTTTGAAAACATAAGGACAATGCACGACAAAGCTATGTTTGACTTCGAACTGAACGCCTTCAAACAGGACATTAAGTGAATTGAAATATAAAAAATAAGCAGCAGACACTTACAGGAGAACACAACTTTCATGTTTGACAACTGTCCGCCCCCCTTTATTTAAAAAAAAAAAAATAAAAAACAGGGGAAAAATACAACTGATTGGCATGCAGACCTACCCACACAGGTACCTTGCTATGATTTAAAAATATGTTGACGATTCCTAAAGGCCAATCAATGGCATGAAGGGGCGGAGAGTAGGTTGCCCATCAGGTTGGTGCTATAATGAATAAGGGGAGCGGGGGGAGAATCCAATCCGGTTTCAGCTAGTTTCTGGTCCGATAGAACATTTATGTTCGCTACACTGTGTCATTAGGTACTGTTCGAATTTTTGTAATCGGACGGCATTACTATAGATTTTTAAAACCTCTTCGTTGGATATTTATTTATCCGTCTTGTTTTAATATTCAAGAAAATCAGCCATGCCGAAAAGAAACAAAGTAAGTCGATTTATGTAAACCGATGTATTTAATTTCCACCCCAGCTGCAATTTACTATCGTGAATCCTATTCTGCATGCAACAAATGTATGAAGTGTGCATTCTCTGCATGTTGGATGTGGTTTAAATGAATACCGTTGTCGCTATACTTTAAAGCACAGCGCTGTGAGTCGGTTTTGGAAACTGGCGCCTTTTTACTTAGCGCTGTTATAATTTTGAGCCGATTACTTGCGTTTGTTTCGGAGCAGTTGACTATGTTGAGCGAATGCATGCGCGTTGTCCATATTGCATGCAGTCGTTTATACGAAATGTTGCATTCTGTAATTGGTTCAAACAAAGGGGTGTAACCCTGCGCTTAAATACTGCGATTTAGCAAATATGTTGAGATTGGAGTTTTTGCACTTCTTAAAAAAAAATTTTTTTTTGGTCGGTTTAATTAAATTGACGCATGTACATACAAGTAAAATGCCTGTGTAAGGGTTGCACTGTGCAACTGAGCGTAAACGGAGTATGCGACTCTTTATGGTTCGGAAAGGGCACGGAGTGTAAAAGGGTGTCATGGCTGCCCATGTATCCGTAAAGATCGCCGGTCACATATGGAGAAGCTAACGGTGCTGCAAGCTTCTCGTTTCACCTTAAGCCTTTACGTCTCATGTTTGTTAACATGCGTCATTTGAGCAAGTCAACAACCCCCCACCGTCGTCCTGTTTTAAATTTGCTGTGTTGGTGGGCGTATTCGGTTTGCATTCCTGCCCCGGTACATTTACTCAAACGGAATGTTGCGTTATGCGATGGAGATTTTTCTTTCCCTCCCCCTCCCTTGTCCCGTCGTCATAGCTTCGCTATGGACAATTCCGGTGTATTCCGTAACCTTTTGGTGATCGCTGAGCATCTCGGAGTCCTTAATTTAAATCAATGGCGGGAACCCATAGCGGACTTGTTGCAGTAGCGGCGATCCGCTTTCAGGTACTTAATCCCGGTATAATATAGTATGAATACGGAGAAGAGGCGGAGTACACTTCCCCCGTACTCCCTGGCGCATGAATTCTGATTTCAGTATAACTCTAATAAAGTTATTATTAAATCAGGTTATGTGTTTAAAAATTCTACAAAACTGCCATTATTTAAATCCAATTTACGTACTTTCCCCATCCGAAGCAAATCTTGCGAAGTTGCAATTACATGAGTTAATCGATTGCTGATGCTCAAATTTAAAGAAAGGTCTGTGTATCATGTGTGATCTGTTTTTCAGGCAACCAATGACACTGAAGCAAATGAGGTCAGTATTGCATTTCATTACAATTCTTGGTTCGTTTTCAGTATTTAACAAAAAAGAACGATGTATGTAGTAGTTGGTTGTTTGTAAAAATCCCTTTTTTGTTGTCTCGCAGCCTAAAAGGAGATCCGAGAGATTGCGAGATGTAAGTTCATCAGTGCTTTTATATTATTCTCTTTATTGGTTGCATGGAACTTACCTTTTATTACAAATTTTTTATTTTGCAGAAACCCCAACCAAAGTCTGAACCCAAGCCAAAGGCAAGTGATATGCAATCATTCTTATAATTGCTTTTAGTAATTTTCCTCAAAGATTTGCCAAAGGGCCTATAGCATTTATGATTACAAACTCAAGGTAATTGACTGTTTTTTATTTTCCTGTAGAAGGCACCTGCAAAACCTAAGAAGACAAAAGAGGTAGAAAAGGCCAAACCAGAGGCAAATGAGGAGACTCCAGCAGAAAACGGGGAGACCAAACCTGAGGAGGTCAGTGGGTAAACTTGTATGTAGAAGTTTCATAGCAGATATACTACTTTCTAATGACTGTCACCCCCTGTTTCTAAGTGATTTCCCATTTGACTCGGGGATAATAAAATGGAATGTTACCTAATATTTCAAGTTCCTTATGTGGTGCTTGAAGGAAATGGGTTTAAGGGCTTCCTGTACCGTCACTAATACTTTTTCCCCATAATCCCCAGGAAACGCCAGCTTCAGAAGGCCCTGGACAGAAAGACAAAGTATCCGAATAACAGAACCTCCTTATCACTTCTTTTACCTGTGCGCCCTGTACCTCTTTTCTTGTACAATTCAGAGGAATATTTTTATCAACTATTTTCTAAATGCAGGTTTTTTTAATAGTTTGACTGTAGAAACACATTTTTTTAAAAACAAAAAAAATGCATTTGGAGAGGGATACCACCACATCCCACATTTTTACTTTTATGGACAAAAAAAATATGGTCATTGTATGGTCAGCAGGTTTTTGTTTTTGTTTTTTCTTCACAATTTTATTCTTTCTTAGGGGTTTGAGTTGGACAGGTTGCCATGGTGAAAATGTGCAATCGTGTCATTTTCAGGAATCACAAAACTTGGAGAGCTTGCCTGGAAGACTAGCATTCCATAGGCTGTATGAGGGAGAGAAGTACATGTAATTTGTATTGTATTGGAAAAGAGTTGGGGGTTGTGAATTATTTTTAAGGGTGATGCATTGTTTTATTGTTTATAATGATCAGTTTTAGACTGCTTGTAATCTGTGATCTGTAAATGTTGACTTTTACCCATGCAGTTGTCTTACTTGACCATTAACATTTCATTAGTACTGGAATTCTACCATTCAGGCCTGTGTGTTGTATGTGGGTTTTATTTTTTATTTTTTTTCCAGTTTTGGTGATTAGCATTGCAATAATGTCATATAGCTGCTGTGGATGAGGGGTTTTTCAAAAATTCCCATATGCAGTATGTAACGGTACATCGTGTGGATTGTAACACCGAATATTAGCAAGGCTAATGGTGAGATATGCGTTTAGTGTTCAATATACTGGTGAAAACTGATCCTTGTACAAGGATATTGAAAAGCAAATGACTGTACTTTCACTTCTGTAAAGTGACCATACCAGCAGTAGCAATATTTACATGTGGGTTTTGGGTAACAAGTACAAATGTACAGTTTTGTTTTTTTTTTCCTCTTTGTAGCTGTATCTGTGTCATGATTGGTATAAAAACCAATAAAGAATTGGTTGCAATTTGCTGTGACACTTTTTTTTTTTTGAAAATCATACCACTATACAGCATATGCTCCCAAAAATAGTGTTAAGTGTGCTTGGGGGATTATTATAACATTTCCTCAAATTACTTCTGATCAAGGTACTTATGTTGAAATGTTTTATTAAAGTAAATAACTTGTGATAGGTGTGTGTGTGTATATATATGTGTATGTATATATTGAGTTAAAATGTGTACTTTGTGTCAAAATATTTTACCTTTTGGTTTTCTGCCTACTCTATTAAATGCTTAAAAATGTTGAGTAGTAAAGGAGAACTACGGTGCTGTACATGTGAATATATTTACAATGTTCAGTGTAGCAGTTGAAGGAAAGTGGCCAGGACTTTCACATGGCTGATGCTGGAATCCTGACTCTTGGAGAAGGGCTGTTAGTTTCCAAAAGCTTCTTAAATTACTTGCATCTTTACTAAAAGTCGATGTAATCGCTCCTTGAAGCAAAATTGCAAACAATTAAAAAAGTAATTTAGATTATTTTAAATATATTATTTTGTGATAATAGTTTGTGAACCATGCCATCTCATCCTTTAACAACCAAGATCCCTAACATTGGTTTAGTAGACTCTTGGCACTGTGGGTTTGTAGTAAATGGCTATATAAAGTTTTACTTGCTCAAGGCTTGATCTTTCTGGTTTTGGCTATATAAAATAACACGTAGATACTATGCATGTGTATTACTTTTGTATTGATAGTGTTACTACTACATTTAATTCTGCTTTTGGACTGGTATGTTTTTCAAATATCTTCTGTGTGTACTTGGGGGGGGGGGGGTGCCTCTGAAGATGACTCAGCCAAGGAATACTAGCCATTAGCACATGGGCATAGGTTTGATTTCAATATTGGAAGGGGCCAATCCAGTCTCAAACCCCCACCCCCCTAAACACACACAGCGCTCCCACAATATTGGTAGGGGCATGTCCCTACCATCCATACTCAAATATGCACTTTTGCATTAGATTCATTAAAGAATTTGATGTTTGAATGTTGAGAGAAACTGTCTTAATGTGAACTTGAATAAGGAAAAAACATGGAACCTTATCTTCAAGTCACTTAGCCTGGTCAGAGTCACAGAAGCTCAGGCAGGATTACACTAAGGATGGCATGCCAGTCCACTGCAGGTCACATGCGCTACAGGAAATTTTAGACATGCCAGTTAATCTAACTGCATGTCTTTGAGTGCAGGAGGAAAACAAACTACTCAGGAAAACAAAGGCCACAGTGCTCTCCATCTTAGAATGATTTAGAATATGATAATTGAAAGAAACACTTGTTGCTTATCCTGTATTAATATAGCTGCCTAGCAATATTATCCATTATATTTAGCAGTATAGATAACTTCATTACAATCATCATAGAACAAGCAAGTGAGATTAATCATTCTATCCCTACAGGATGTTTCTACACCACACAAAAATACATATTGCGCAAAACAGAGATGGACTAATCAGGGGTTTCAATAATACTTAAGACAGAAATACTATAAACAGTGTGTTGTATTACACATCACTCAATGGATTAGCCACAGAATAGATTTCGTTTCTGCTAATTCCATATTCTGCCCCCTGCTCACTTAGATCATCCTCACAACAACCCCTCTCAGTCTCCTATTCTAATCTCATAACCAAGGGTAACAGAACTTTCTCTGTAGCTGCCTCCAGACTTTGCAATAGTCTCCCATCCAACATTAGGCCTTGCTCCACTATTGAAGAGTTTAAATCTAAATTAAGGACGCACCTTTTTCTCTTACTTTCAGTTCAGCTTGAGGTTCTTCCATGCTTTTGTGAAGTCCACTTTTAATTCACTTTTAATTAATTTAAATTGCCCTTTTACTGCTTTTTAATCAGCTGTTTTTTTTTTTACATTTATTTTATAATCGTCATTTTCATTACCTAATTCTTATTTCTTGTATGCAAGGTGTCATGCTATTTTTATCTATATATTTTACTATGTATGCAGTAGTTGTTAATCCATTATTCCCTCGAATGGAAAGCACTTTAGGTCAACTCCTGTTGTTTTTAAATGTGCTATGCAAAGAAATGACATGACATCACAGATTAGTCCAATTTAAGCCAACTGGCACTGTGGAATTGAGATACACTTATAATGCTTATAACACATATTAAAGAATTCCCAACTTTGTTTATAGTCTTACAAAAAAGTTAAGTACACCAGCATTTCCTGCATAGATAGTCATACAATTGTACCATTACACTTTCATCTGGCGACATAGTGTGGGTCGGTTTTGTCATTATACAAAATGGGAAACAGGTTCGTATAAATTATTTGGTAAATTGCATTCACCAAACAGAAAAGTGGTGAAACTAGAATGTTGAAAGTTGTAAAAATATGGCACTATATTTCTCTTTACACATGCCAGCAATCTGATATGACACGGTATAGGTATATTACTGAATCGTCAGTTCAGAAAAATGTTCAGGTTTCCCTACTTCAAATAATTGTATTGTGTCTCAAACACAATCAGCAGTATACGAAGCCTATTATTTAGCGATATTTACATCATGAAAATATATGTGACTTAGTGGTCTTGCTTGATGATATGTTTGCTTACTGCTCTGGTCTAGTTGCTTAATCTCAGCCAAACTTATTGCTGCTGCAAAACATCTAAAATGCCTAGCTAAATATACTGATGTCGTGCCTTTAGGACAAGTCTAATTTGGACAGCATTTTTAAAACGACTTGCCCTTTATTTACAGACATGTTACAGCTTAACCAATTTATCATTAATAAAATGGACGTAGCATTCCATTTCATTACCAAAATGTCACGCACTATATACGCCCATATAAACACCACACATGTATAAAATACACCATAATTTTATTGTCACCAGAGAAAAGTTACAAAGTTGCACATGAATGCTTCAATTATTTGGTAGTGTTGTAAAACATTTGTCAAATCAGTTGCCTGTTAAAGTTAGTTTAATGTACTTCTAAAAACACAATGACGAACTGTAATTGCGCCCAGCACGCCGACACGGATTGCTGAGATGTGACAAACAACAGCAGACAGAGCCTTTTGTGTGCGTCGCCATTATTTCTGACGTCATCCAACCACCGACTCAACTGAACCCTGCGGGGAAATGAAAAGTTATTTTCGAACATTCGCCATCCAAATAACACTTTTTACGACGCCCGATATCACAGCAAAGGGTCTAATGCTCGGTAAAAGACGCGAAACTCTCCTGTCGGACAGCTACAGTCCGCTTCTTTGTTACAGGACAGAAAGAGGAGTGTTTTTTCTCCCCCCCACCCCCTATTTCCTCTCTTCTGGCGGAAGTATCTCGCAGAGCTAAGGCCTCATCCTTCCAATGGCGACCGAAAACTGGCTGAATAGAAAGCGGGAGCAACCAAGGAGGGGGTCAGAGCAGTGCAACTGAAATTAAATAAATATATCATACTATCAGTAATAATAAGTTCGGCTAAAAATAATCCCACTGAACTATGGCCGATTCAGTGGCCAAAAATCAAAATGTTTCGCTCCTTGAATCGGGTAAGGCTCATAAAAGTGAATATATTTTTAAATATATTAAGTATTTATAGGTATAATTACAGTTTCCTTAAATATTTTTCTCTTTCCCTTTTAGAGCTCTATTACCTAATTTCTCGTTATTTAACGACTGGTCCCTGTCGGAAAGCGGCTGAGGTGAGATGTGGTTCGATTACAGCGATCTACTTTAGTTTATTTCTGTGTGTTTTAATAATATTCATTAATTGCGATGCAGAATGTACTGACAATATTAATCGCCGATTTTAATATATTGCAGGTCCTGGTGAGTGAACTAGAAGAATATCAGGTGGGTACCGCTCCGAAGCTAGCCACTGCTTCTTGCTTTTGCTATCTCGGTAGACCGGGACGTAAAACTTGCATCACTCGAGTTTGTTTTTTAAAAAGCCCCTTCTCTATGACAGGCTCTCTCTCTCTTTTTTGACATCGCACGGCATTTCAAAACTAATTTCGATGGCATGATGGCACTTTTTCGTATTTCTTTCGGCTTTGCTTAACAGTGACCTTTCTTTATAAAGCTTCTACCGAAAAGACTGGACTGGGAAGGAAATGAACATCCTAGATCGTACGAAGATTTGGTAAGAATATTTAATTCGGACGATAAATATCAATTTAATTGCAGTTTATTAATTGCCTCCGAATTAGTCGAACCTGGGTATTGTAGGAGTGTACTAGCAAAGACACCACAGACGGAGATCAAAATGTTGTATAGTGGTTTTGGCTCGTTATGTTTTTACGCCGAGGGTTTTGACATAAGCACAAACGAATTGTTCACTTCAGGTTAGGTAGGTTAGGAACTGCAGAAACCTGATTAGATTGATGGCAGCATTTTATTCCTAGTGTTGTATTGCAGATAGGGTGGGGACTCCAGGAGGCGTGGCTATACAACCATGGCTGAATTGACCAATCGGAGAAGCGGATTTATTGCAGTAGCGTCATTTTGCCTGTGACCTGAGTTCTGATTCGTTTATTTGGGTGATCTGTTTTGCATAAAATGTTCTATGCCCGTTCGAGCAGGATCAGATGTGTTTGTGTGAAACAGAGCTAGTGGTTGTCCAGCCCCGCATATGTGACCTTATTTCTAAGATATATGTCATTCTCAGTACTTTTCTGAATAAAGATTAATGCCCTCCCCCGCAATATGACATTTGTTTTATTAACGTTGACGTCTGTTAAACAAAGCTCCGGGCTTTAGTGTTTCGACATGCCTCGAGTTAGTCACGTCTCGCTTTAGTGTAAATGCGTAATCGGCATCTAGATCTAAGTGTTTTATTTCTGTTGTATAGAATCGTGCTATACAATAAATAAAAAGTGGTTATTATAGGTTTTATGCGTATTTTGAAACTACTAAAATAAACATTACTGGGGTTTGTTGCTGAACGAGGGCCAAGTTGCCAAGACAGTATCACTGTTATAAATAATAGTGTTATGCTGTGAGTTGTTATACCAACACAGCAGTACAAAGAAAATGTATATACCCTGACAGCAGAATTCAAATGTTTAAAAATCAGTTACGAAAACCTGTTGCCCATTTTGTTTTTTTAAAGATTTGTAGTTATGTAAGGATTTGTTTCCATTTATACATTTTCCTGATTGATCCAAGTTGTGGTAGAGCGTTCTTTGCATGGAGTGATTACAAAAAGACATGGTTCTAATTTTAGTTTTCGTTTTCTGACGTTAGCCTCTTTTCCAGAGGGGAGTCTATCACTTTATTTAGCTATGGCTAAACTTAATAGATAACTGTAGACTAAATAATAAAAAGTACATTTTGCTATGGTATGGACCTGCATTTTCAGATTCAACTATTTTTTTCTCTGTGCTGTGCCAGCTTTCACCCAGTATGCTTTTTATACTTAATAGCCAGCTGGAGAACTGAAACGGAAAATGGGGTTATTGCTTGCAAGCACAGCTGTAAAGCATATGTGTCACAGCTTCCAGTTTAGCAGGGTGTTGGCGGGTGTATAGAAGCCTCATTTTAAGCAGTATGAAACTGTGTGCTGAGACCCAGGTGTTCAAATGAGATTAGTGTACATTTCTAATTAATACTTCTGAACTAATGGTGTTTCAGTACTTGTGTACACTGTCGTAGGTTTACCACCACATACATATAAATAGTCCTGTGCCTATGCTGCTGCACCATTTTGCAGAGGAGTCCGACGTGATCTTGAGAATTATTTGGCTCCGACATGCGACTCTGAGCATCTGGAGTTAGGCGCACTCTCAGCCCACAGTCTAGCGATGACACGCCAACACTCCTACAGCAGCGTCATATTGCTTCGCTTGAATATACAAAAAAAATCTGCTTTTTTGGCTTTACAGGTGGCTGCCAATAGGCATCTGGCACCAGACCACCTGCTGCAGATCTGCAAGCAGATTGGTCCAGCCTTGGATAAAGAGATGCCATCTAGGGTGTCTGGTGTGCGCTCCCTACTGGGGACAGGGAGGCACTCTCTGCTCCGCACGGTTAAAGGTGACGCTTATTTATGATTTCGCAAATAATGATTATTCCCCCTCACTCACCATCAGCGTGTGTGTGTACAGAATAAACCTGTCAATGTCGTCATCACCTGTTTGCTAATTCTTAACTTGTTTCCCTAAAGATTGCCAACAGTTTCATAGGAAAGGTTCATTCTTCGCAGCGCTCCATAGGGGGCGACCACCAGAGTTGCCTTTGAGCTGTAGGGATCCAGAAAACATAGGTGGGCCCCTTTCTATAGCCAATATTGTCAATTTTTGGTTTGGGTATTTCAATTGTGTGATGTCGATGGAATGTCTCCTGTTCTGTTGGCCTCACAACCTCATTTTTGAACAGTGGAGGTATGCCGGGGAAGGGAGCTGACGGGCACCCAGCGCTTCAGCTCCATGAATCCCGTCAGTAACTATCAGCACATGAAGATGCACAGGAGGATTCTGGGGCACCTGTCAGCCGTGTATTGCATTGCTTTCGACCGGACCGGTCTCAGGATTTTCACAGTGAGTCAGCTCTTCAGAACGGCAGTATTCCTCTCCTGTACATCACGCTCTGACTGAAAGTTGGTGTGTGTTTGTTTTTTTTCTTTCTAGCAGTGTTTCTCAGCCCGGTCTTCAGGGATCCCCAGTTAGTGCACATTTTTACTCCGTCCCTACTCCCGCAAAACCGTGGACTGTCTGGGGGTCCCCGAGGACCAGTTTGAGAAACTGCTCCAGCAGGTTCAGTAACCTTCACTTGCATATTTGTTGGATGTTGAGTGGCACAGTTGCTCAAATCCTGTCCATGGCTTTGGGTGTGTTGATTATGTATTCTTCCCATGTTGTGCTGGTTTCCATGTTCTTAACCCCTCTTCCTCGGCATCGCCCCCGTAGGGGTCTGACGACTGCCTGGTGAAGATCTGGTCTTCTTTTGATGGGCGGCTCCACTCGACGCTGCGTGGGCACTCAGCGGAGATCTCTGACCTGGCCGTGAACTTCGAAAACACTTTAATAGCTGCTGGCAGCTGCGACAAATCGATCAGGGTGTGGTGCCTGCGCACCTGTGCTCCGGTAGCCGTTCTGCAGGGTCACAGCGGCTCCATTACCTCCCTCCAGGTAGGTGAAGCCCCGCCCCCCCCCCCCCCCCCCCCGAGTCACCTGAAGGATTGCCAGACCCTTTTGGAGGCCGACCGAAAGTCATTTTCCACGCCCTATACCAAACTGCTCACACAACCTAGATTTTGTTACTGCAACTTCTAAAGCCGCATTCTGCTTAGCCTGCTGGTACTTGTCAGCTCCTTCAGGAGTCTCCAGTGCTAAGCAAGCAAGCTAAGCAAGCTCGGAAGGCCTCCTCCTTCAGCCTGACAGCTCCCCTTACCACTGGTATCCACCACCAGGTTCAGGGATTTCCACCATGACCAACAACTTTACGGCCGCAGCTCCGCACGGCCGCCTCAGCAGTGGAGTCCCAGAACACGGCCCATTCAGACTCAATGTCTCCAGCCTCCCTCAGGGTGCAAGACATGTTCTGCCAGAGGTGCGAGTCGAAGAAGTCCAGATGCTCCCAGCACACCCTCACTATGCATTTGGGTCTACCAGGTCTATCTGATATTTTCCCCCACCATCTGATCCAACTCCCCACCAGGTGGTGATCAGTTGACAACCCAGCTCCTCTCATCATACAAGTATCCAAAACATACAGTCGCAAATCCAATAATATGATTACGAAATCGACCAGCAAACTGCGACCTAGCATGCTCTGGTGCCAGATGCACTTATGAACACCCGTATGTTTGAACATATTGTTTGTTATGGACAAATCTGGTTAGCACAGAAGCCCAGTAACAGAGCACATCTGGCGTACCTTCCAATCACACTCTTACAAGTTTTATTGTCGCTACCCATATGAGCATTAAAGTCCCCCAGCATAACAATGGAGTCCCCAGTCGGGGCGAAGAAAGCCAGATACTCTGATCTGGTGTTTGATGCCTAAGCACAGACAACATTCAGAGCCCGTCCCCCGACTTGGAGTCGAAGGGAGGCAGTTGTCTCGTTCACTGGGGTAAACTGCAATATCCTGGCACCAATATGGGGGCTATAAATAGACCCACACCTGCCCAGAACCTTTCATAATAGGCAACTCCAGAGTGGAATAGAGTCCAGTCCCATTCCAGGAAGTTCATTCCAGGACCAGAACATTGTGTTGAGGTGAGTCCAACTATAATTAGTCGATATCTCTCTACCCCTCACACCAGCTTAGCTTTCTTATCCACCGTTTTACATTCCTTGTGTCAAAAGCCAGATTTGGTAGTCGATGGTCGGTCCATCGGGACCCCTGTCTCAGACTGCCACCCTTTCCACCTTGCACTTGAGCCCCAGGCAGGATCTGTAATCTGTTTTTTGTAGTATGAAACAGGCCTCAAAAGTCATGAACAAAAAAGGGGAATAAATATTTATTTCATTGTACCAGTTATGGTTAAAAATAAACAACAATAAGCTAAAACATTATAAGCACCCCATTGTGAATCAAATAATCGCTCATGAAAACGTTATATCAAGGTCTGGGATATATAAAACACTTAGCTAAGATTTTCATAGCGGACATGGTAAATGCAAACGAAATGTGCGAGTATAAAGATCTGAGTGACTTTGACAAGGGCCAAACCATTACGGCCAGGTGGTTGGGTCAGATCATCTCTGAAACAGCAAGGCCTGTGGGGAGCTCATGGTCAGCTATGGTGAGTACCTTCTGAGAGGGTCTGAGGAGGGAAACACCACGAACCACCGACAGGGTGTAGGGCGGCCAAGACTCATTGCTGTTAGATGTGAATGTAGGTTATCTCGGGTGGTACAAATCAACAGAAGGGCCACATTTAGCCGGAGTCCACGTAGGGCTAAGTAGCTGTGAATTAGACTTGTCACTCCTGCGCATCCCACAGATGCTCGACATGTCAGCCATCCATATGATGCAGCAAAATATGGGATTCATCAGACCAGGCAACCTTCTTATATTGCCCCAAGGTCAAGTTCTGACGCTTGCATGCCCGTTGTAGATGCTTTTGATGGAGGACAGGGGAAAGAACAGGCCCATTGACTTGCCTGCAGCCACACAGCCCCATCTGCAACAGGGCGCAGTGCCCTGCGTGTTGTGCCAAGTTGCCAGCTACTTTAGCCATATTTACCATTTCCCGGATTACAGTCGGAAGGGAAGTCCCCAAGATCTGCTCAGGAAAAAGGAGGGATATTTAGCAATAAAGCAAAATGACAGGAGACAATATGGACACTCACTGTGAGGATAATCAGGACAGGAAATTCCTGCTGGGACTCAAATCTGAATCCACGGGGTGGATCTATGAGCCAAAGTCCATATATGGTGACCTATTTTCCAATGTACATGTTGCATGTTGCATAAAATGATCTGAAACGGGTTGCTCTGTCAGGTAAGTTTATATGATGCTTGCTAATCACATGCAGATCTGCAACAGATGCAAAAATGCACATAAATTTATAATACTGTAAGCTTAAACGTAATACAAGTTTATAATTAGGTTTTGCATGATGTTACACACATTTTTAATGTGATTCATTTCTGATATTTATTATTATTCATTATCAAGCAATTACTGCAAAAAACTATAACCTTTTCGGATCGATATGAGTGACATCTTTTCATCTGACATTATCTCTGACACCTGGGGGGTCTCGCATCCTCACGGTTTTGGATTCAATCCTGGGTTTGTGTATGTGGAGTTTTCCAAATTCTACCCGTCTTTGTGTGACTTTCCAGGTGATTTACCGTCGTTAAATTGCCCTGAGTGTGTACCTGTTTGTGCGAGCATACGCACTGCAATGGTCTGGCATCCCTTCCAGGATGCCCCCGTCGTCAGCTCTACGCTGCCTGGGATGGGCTCCAGGCCTACTGCCACCCTGTTCTAAACAAGTGACAATGGAAGATGGATGGACAGAATTTTTTCCAGATAACATTAGTCATTTCACCAATTAAGTGATTACCCAACTGTGGCAGCACTGTGGAAAAGCCAGGCTGAGTGCAAGACGTAGAGAAGGACTCCTGCCATGAAGACAGATTCAGATCTGAAATTACAGAGAAAGTGATCTGCTTCAGTGGTATTGTTAAACTCTAATGCAATCCAATCATACAGACTCTCAGAATCAGACATATTTCAATAGAGTAATGGAGTATAAAATCATAAGGGCCTTGGATATTTTATATTTGAAACAGTACAATGCCAGTGTCCTTGTTTCCATAGTCTGCTGCAATACCTCACTTTATAATGTATTTTTACGTACCTCATTATTATTATTGTTGTTGTTGTTGTTGTTGTTAATTTCTCAAATCTTAAATAATCCTCTTGACCGAAGATGTTTTTAAGGGGAGATGTGAACATGGCAGCCTAGCATAGTTATACAGTAGTAAGGATGTAGGATTTGCTAAATAATCTAATTCATCTAAAGTTAAACGAGTGCCTAACCCTGCTTGTTAAAAGTCTGTGTAAAGAGTCGTGGATGCTGGTATATTCCAAAATGCTCAGTGTTGACTTTGTCCTTTATCTGAGCTTTTGACAATGGATCCAGTTACTGGCACCTGGAACTACATTTGGCGAAATTATGTCCAGAAATGAAAGTGATGGAGTTATAAGATACTCAGAAAGAGGCATTTCACCTTGTAAACAACTCCTGAAAACTTCTCATGGTTTGTGAATTATATGTGCTTGGCATAGCATTGTCTTCATTCATTTCCATGACAACAAAATTATGCTATTAATATTAGCCTGGCTTTCATAGCAGTGCTTATTTTTAATATACAGTATGATGTTAATATTAAAAGCAGATGCTGCTAAATGATACTAAAAGAATATGAATGAATGTTAAGACTGATGACATTACTAGCCACATTCAATAAATATTCATTAGTTCTATTACTAGCAATCATAGACAAAGAAGACATCAATGAGGACAATTTCGAAATGGAAATTGATAAAGGCGAGTAAGAATGGTTAGGGACCAGCGGGCTATTCTACATCGTGGTGTTTTTGTCAGGGCTGGGACTAGGGTGGAGAATGCAAATGCAGAGATCTGCTGTCAACAGGAAACTGCAGCAGATTTATTGGTGCAAACAACAGCAGGCAAACATGACTACAGGAAACCAGTGGTAATCAATAAGGCAACGGTCAGGGCCGGATCACACAGGGGTACGTTTCCCAAAAGCTCCCCTTAGCAGCTTACATGGTTGGAGCCATTCAGTTGCATGGTTACAACTATTTATGTGTCGCATGGGTAGGTTCAATGACTCAGCAAAGGACTGAAAGAAATACAGGGTCTTGGTAATGAGTCCTTGGGGTCCAGGTGTGCTGCCAGAGCCGTGGAGCAGGGAGCTGGTCTGGGGAGCAGGGTGTTCTGGGTACTCAGCCCTCTGCTGTTCACGCTGTTGACCCATGATTGTGCAGCAATGCACAGCTCAATCCACATCAAGTTTGCTGATGGCACATCCATGGTGGGTCTGATCGGTGGGAATGAAGAGGTGGCATACAGAGAGGAGGCGCAACAGACTGGTGAGGAACCAGGTCTCTGAATGTGGATGTGATGCACAGCTTGGATGCACCTTCGATGCATCCGTAAGGTGTGGTAAAAAAATAGATAAATCTGTCTAATTGTTTGAAAATGATCTTTGTCTTGCTCCCCAGTTTTTCTTCAGGATCGGCAAAGGTGGAGGCTTGTGGGTGCACACATGTTGCTAAGACTGCGCTGAAACTTATTTGTATTTAACGTTTTCCCTTTTGTGGCTGGTTATTAGTCCTTACCTCTGTACCGTCCTGGTTGTTAGGGAAGCGCGCCCCTGCCCCAGGATGGCTGCAGGGAGGTGGGGGTCTATGTAAGGGTAGGAGCTGTATCCTGCAGTGGTTAATGCGGGTAAACTCTTTACGCTATTGGTAAAGGGGATTGGCAAGTGTATGTCTTGGATATTTGACAAGGGCAAAAGGGCTAGATTTATTTTCTTTAATCCCATCTTGTTTTCCTTTGGCCCCTGTCAGTAGGATGTTACCCCCAGAGTGTTTGGGAATGGTAGGTTCCAATTAAGGGGGTGGGACAATGGGCTATAAGATGTAGTTGGGAGGGTTGAGTTTTTTTTCCCCTTTTGCCTATCCAACTGTGCTAGGGTTCCTCAGATGTGTGAGGCCTAGGGGCCGCAGATAATAGTTTTATGGTTGCCTATGCTTCTCCTGTTTGATATTTATTTATATGACTTGTTTCCTTTTTGAGGCTTTTGGTTCTTTGTTTTTTTGTCCTTGGTTGCTCCTTGTGCCTGTTTTTGAGAGGCACCAATCCAGGCTGGTGCCATATAAATTATCTACTACCCTATTTGACGCCTCTTGCTGTCCTTTTACCTGAGCCTGAGGCCACTCGACACTTTACCTTCTAACAGTGGATATGATAAAGGGGATGGTTATTGACTTGCAGTGACCACTCTCTGCTGAACATCTCCTCAGTGGAGATTGTCCAGAGCGCCAAGTTCCTTGGTGTTCACATCACAGAGAACTTGTGTGGACCAGCTCTATCAGCAAGAAAGCCTAGCAGTGCCTGTACTGCCTGAGGAGACTGAGGAGAGGGCACCCCCAATCCTCACCACGTTCCACAGAGGGACTATGGAGAGTACCTTGTGTAGCTGCATCACAGCTTGGTACGGGGACTGCTCCACTTCGGACCGCAAGACCCCACAGAGGATAGTGAGGACAGTGGTAAAGATCATCGGAGTCTCTCTCGCCTCAATCCTCACCACGTTCTACAGAGAGACAATAGAGAGATCCCTGTGTAGCTGCATGATGGCCTGGTACTGGAGTTTCTCCACTTCTGACCATAAGATCCCACAGAGTATAGGGAGGGCGTTAGAAAAGATCATCGGAGTCTCTCTCCCCTCTGTCGCAGGCATTTACACGTCACGTCGCACTAAGCCACCAGCATTGTGGACGACCCCACAAACCCCTCCCTCACCCTCTTCTCCCTCCCTCCGTCTGGCAGAAGCTTGTGTGGCGTACCGGCCTTCACTGCTAGGATGGGAAGTTTCTTCCCTCAGGCCGCCAGACTTCTGAATCAGAACTGAATCATAAACTCCCCCCCCCCCCCAAACACACACACACAACGCTGAACAGAACAGAACTTTTTACATTAATTATTTATTCATTGCTATCTACCTCAATCCTGCATTGTTTTTGCACCCTTCTACTGCCAGAATACAGTCTCTGCCATAATACTGCACTCATTCGTACCGGCACCGCTCTTGTCGACTGCACTGTGTGTGCCTTACCCTGTAATACTGTATTGTTGTCCTTGTGTTAATCTTGCACACAGTCTTTTTACTCTCCTTGCACACTGTATGGTTCTGTCCTGCCTGCACTTGTGTATTTTGTGCTGTTTCTGTTTTTGGTCTTTGTGTTGCATCGTGGTCCTGTAGGAACAATGCTTTGTTTCACTGTGTACCGTGTATATGGCTGAAATGACAATGGCTGGACTTAACTTGACTTGACTTGACTTAAGGGTGGGTCTGGAAGTTTGATAGCTTAGGTCTTTCATTTAGCTGATCATTGTCGTACGGTTCATTTAGTCTCAAGGCGGCCATATGATAACCTTGCATCTCTGTGAGTGTATCCCTGTCACATTTTGTGATTTCAAGGTGTCAGTATTAGGCATTAATGAGGGGACAGTATCTGTATAAAAACGTACGAGCAGACACATCTACTGTCACATTTCTGAAAAGGCTGATCGCACGGTCATGTGACTATGCAGTTTCCCTTTATACAACAAAACTCTTTCCTGTTTTTCCGCCCTGAACTGGCATGAAAGCATGTCCAATGTAGCCAGAGAACAGAAACACTTCACCGTGCTGCTTCATCTGACATGCATCTTACACACCATATCCATTTCCAAACCAAACTGCCAAAACTGTTTGTTCATGCCTTTCAATGCTACAATACACTGATGACATTTTAACAGGCATCTCCAAAATGATTAGTATGATTATTTTTAGTTGGGCTTTCCAGGAGAGTACTTCTTACCTGATTGAGCATTCACTCCATCCTCCCTTGGTAAGATACAATGGTGCCCACTCTCCTGCACTAGCATATGCCTTGTGATTCATTTATCCTGTGTAAAATGCAAAAGGGCTTCAGCTTTCAGCTTTCTCTCTGATTTGATTTTTTTCTTTATCTGTTGGTGAGAGATAACAGCTAGAGCTGCCTCACCAGCCCAGCTGAAGTCTTAAACGGATGAGCATACATGTCATAAGGCCTTCAGTGGAGCATCACAGAGGAGGCAGCACCAGCCAGTGGGCTATGTTTTAACCCCTTTGCTTTTCAGAGCTTCTGACACATTATTTACCGTGTAGCACAGAGGAAACAGGAACTTTTGTTAAACTGATCTGCGGATGCTGTCCCGTCGAAACTCCCCTGCAGCTGGCAAATTAATTACTGCCAAATTCAGAGCGAAGTGTTAATTACTGAGTCATTAAAACCTTGTCAATACAGTGATCAAAAGGCAGTGTCGAATGTGAGGATGTAGATGCAGAGGACAGGACAGGAAACCTACTACACTGAGCCCTTCCTGTAAGAAACTTTGCCCTTTATAATGCATTCACAGAACCTTCAGTGCACCTTCATAATGCATTCATCATGCATTCATATAACCTTCAGTGCACCTTCATAATGCATTCATTATGCATTCACAGAACCTTCAGTGCACCTTCATAATGCATTCATTATGCATTCACAGAACCTTCAGTGCACCTTCATAATGCATTCATTATGCATTCA
>JAAGVU020000035.1:23014028-23038426 GCA_011763525.2 Mormyrus iriodes | reverse complement strand
TGCATTCATTATGCTTTCATATAACCTTCAGTGCACCTTCATAATGCATTCATCATGCATTCATATAACCTTCAGTGTACCATCATAATGCATTTATTATGCTTTCATATAACCTTCAGTGCACCTTCATAATGCATTCATTATGCTTTCATATAACCTTCAGTGCACCTTCATAATGCATTCATCATGCATTCATATAACCTTCAGTGCACCTTCATAATGCATTTATTATGCTTTCATATAACCTTCAGTGCACCTTCATAATGCATTCATCATGCATTCATATAACCTTCAGTGCACCTTCATAATGCATTCATAGAACATTCATAAGCAGCATGTAGGTATACCCTAGCATCCTAACATGCCATAACAGCTTTAATATACATTAATAACAAATATTATATATAAAACATACATTATAATTGTATAATAGTACAATAATTGTTATTATGGATGTTCCATGCATTATAAAGGCATTGTGAATATGCAGTTAATGTAAAGGTTTACCGAAACGTTTGTCCATATGTGTGACCATATGAAGCATTACAGTGTAATCCTTGCCCACCATCTTTTAACCAGTTATCAGGGTTGGGGTGGGGGCAAGATCCAGGTCACAAGCCTGGGTGAGGTCAGTCCACCAAACACGCCTCCACTCATGCCATGCACACTTCTACGATGCCAGTTAGCCGAACGGCACGTCTTTGGACTGTAGCAGGAAACCCAGATCATTCAGGGTAAACTTGAAAACTCCAGATACAAAGTAAAGGCAAGACATGAACCCTAAACTGGGGACAGGTGAGTCCTAGGCGTGATGTTATATGTCAAGAATAGAAAGATCTAACAGGTCTTATTAAATGATAGTTTGTGTTTGCAAGTTTGCACAAAACGATAGTGTGTTTAATATATTGTAACTGTAGCTTAATGGTGCCCTTCATGCTGAGACTCTTCGTGCCCTACATAAGGTCATTTCCTCTAAATCAATCCATAAACGGAAAAGGTTAGTGTAAAAATAACAATTGTGGCTATAGCATGCCGTCCAAAAACAGCTTTAGTCTATTGCCTTCAGGGAGAGCTTACCCTTGTGTTCCTGTAAGCTGAGACAGCTCAGCCAATATCATTCGATGCACACCAGCTGCCCTTGATGAGACAGAGCTGCACCAATCATTGTCTGCAAGCCTGCACGGCCCCCTTTCACAAATGTTTCTTTTTAAAATATATTTTGAACCCCTTCATAACAATGCATTACTGCACTGATATCACCCTGGAAGATCCTGATCAAGCCAGACAACGGACGTTCAGTGTGATTTCCTTCTAATCAAATCCAATTATCCCTGTAAAATGTTTCAAGGAATAGAAGAAAAATTTTCAGTACTCTTATAAAACTGCTACCACTATATGTGCAACCAGGACAATCTGTTTACATTTCTTAAGGAATCACCTTAATTGATGACAGTCAGAATGAATTCCTGTTAAAGACTGAAGAGAAAACCACTCTACAGTGATTTCTGTTTACTGACTGCGATTTAATGTCTAATGTCTTGTCGCTTTATATGTACGGCCCCTCCGTACTTATGCCACTATGTCCCCTGTTTCGCAGTGATGCAGTTAGGCAATTGTGCATTTCATTGCACATTGTACTCAGCAAAACTCTGCATTTCACTGGAAACCAGGAGCCAAAATATCAGATGCACTATTATTGCAATTACTCATTATCTCGATACATTATTTTTATATATTTTGAGAAATTAATGCAAATTGTAGTTGCAATTTATTTTTATTTTACTTTAGCAATTTCTCAAGAATCATATTCCCTTTAATTTCTTTGAATATTACATTTAGAAGGCAGCGTTAATTTTCGTACTTCTGTTGTGGATATACTGTTACAAAGTGTCTCTTTCAGAATCACTCACCATGCACATATTTGTGACATCCATTCAGTCCCATTTCCCAGTTCAGGATTGTTCTGTCACTTAGCCATCTGTACTGATGCTATGATTTAATACAAATATCATTTTATCATCGTAAGTATCCGAGGCTCATGTTGCAGCTTGCGCGTCTTCTCACCGGCAGCTTTGCAGTCACCAGGGAGATATTGCTTACCTTATTATGGCCATTTAACACCCAAAATAGCTTAGCTTATGCTTCCTGAAGCAAAGAGTCTGTTAACTTGAACGCCTGCCGCTGAACAAGATCGGTAAATGTCTGCCCCTGCTGTGCTCAGCTTCCACTACAGGTTGTGTCTCACCAGTTCCCATCTAATAGTTTTTATATTAATGATTTTTAGTACAGTGGTACCTTGGGACACAAACTTAATTCGTTCCCGAAGGCTGGTTGAGTTGCGATTTGGTCGAGGTCCAAGTCGAATTTTCCCATAAGATAAAATGTAAATGAATTTAATCCGTTCCAGGTTTACCTACCGAAATAATGAGAAAAAGATTAATAATCAAAATAAAACTAAAACCCACATGAAAAGCACACATACAAAAGCAACGGGACGTGAAATAAACGACGGTTTATGTGCATTTTGCCCGTACTGAGGTGAGCTGACGGCACGCTGGCAGTGGCAGGTGGAGAGGAGGATGGATGGAGAGGTTGTTGTTTGGAAGCATCTATGTACAAATTTTAGCAGGTCTGTTTTGTTTTGTCGTGTTCTGAGCTTTCTGTCGATTTTTTTTGACTGACCCATTCGAGGTCCAAATAGGTAGAGTTGAATGCGTCTCAACCCATACAAGCTTTAGCAGGAATGAAATTTAGGTCGAGGTAAGTGTTGAAAAAAATTCAACGTCCGAGTTGGTCGAGTTAAGAGGTCTTCGAGTTCCAAGGTTGTACTATATTTCATTTAATTTATATTATATAATCACTATCATATATAGTTGCAGTTTTATGTATAGTTAGGCCTACATGCTGTCTCTGACAATAGCTACCCCAGGGACACACAGGAAAGTCTTTTTAATTATTATTATTATTATTTTATTTGCATGTGTTTAAATAGGATTATTTGTCATTTGTCATTCTGAATGTATGCCTGGGGTAACACTCACACTTTCTGCACTAGCTGTACATGCCATTTTGGCTCAGCTCATGTCTTTGGTGCTCCGTGCGTCTTCACTGCAGCTGATGGCTCCATCTTTGGCTGTGGTCACACCTGCATTCACCACATCTGCCCCCGGCTCCATTTTGCCTGCCGTTCCTCAGCCGCGTCCCCCACCGCCACGTTTCTTGGCTCTGTACTTGCATGTGAGCCTGTCCCCCTGACTGCCCCCTGGTGGCAGTTTGCAGTGATCATGCTTCCTCTGGTTTCCTTCGCCTGACCTTTTCAGAGAGACTCTGCCTAAGCCCCAGCTCTCCACAGTGTATGGCATGTGGCCTGCTACCTTAGTGTCCCAGGCTGAGCCTCCTGTTCCAGATTCCCTGCCTGCTGTCCTGCCTACCTCCCCCCAATTCTACAGCACATGGAGCACTTGCTCCGCTTTCCGCTGCTTCTGCACCCACCCCGCCCCCCTTTGCTGCCTTTCCGTTTCCCGTCTTTGCAGCTGTTCTTGCCACTGACGCCTTGACAGGCACCAGGAAAGCAGCCCACCGGCACACCTGTTTGCCTATCTGGATGCCAGAGTTCAGACGGGTTCTGCCCTCATCCTGTCATCTCAGCATTTCCCCCCTTGCTTCTCCTGTCAGCGCTGGTGTCCTTGCAGGTGCAACATAGGCCTCAGTTGTCTCCATGGTTCCTTAAATCAAAGATGGGTTCTACCCCAGGGCCAGCCTCTTTGCATATTTTCCTTCCTTTAATCCCTTTGTATCCTGACTGCCATGGACGCCTCCTCAGCGTTCATTGCTCTTTCTGCTCCGGTCTCCCTCTCCTTACCTACATCCCTTGTCTATGCTCAGCTGGTGCCGGTGTCCTCCAATCCCACCTGAGTCAGCAAATTCTCTCCAGCGCTGACATTAACCTCACCCCCCACCACCGGTGCCTTTACCGATCCACATTCTGGGTCGCCTTCTCGGCCTCCGACCGTTTCTCTGTGTCCGTCCCCTCTGAAATGCTCACCTTCCTCCGTTCTTGTGTGGTATTTAACTGCATCCCTCATGTCATCTGTCTTTTTTTTATCTTTCCACCATTGGCCACAGATTATCTTGCTATCGGTTTGTCTATTCATTTGCTTTGGGAAGAGGCGTAATTTATCTACATTATAAGCACCCAAATGTGTTTTTGCACAATCCTAGGGAAGCCAGTGCCCTTGAGGGATGGGACTGCAATTAACATAACGGAGTTTATGGGACGACCTTCTGATCGTATTCAGGGGGCTGAGGGGCCCGTATTTATAAAGATTGCTTAAAGACGCTGCAACTGGTACCACAGAGTCATCACTACCCAACCCTGATCCGCTTTCCCCTTTGCTCAGAGAACCAGTGATTCCTCCATATTCAGCAGTAAAACTCCCATACAATCTGTCACCAATACTGCATCACGGCTGGATCTCCGTATTACACATCATGGATTCGCACGCTGATCACACACTGCACCACCTGAAACAGGCACCACTCATTCCTTCTTCCATAAAATAACCCATTTCCTGACTTCCCACAGATGACTCAGGCTGCTATTATCAGTTTTTTTTCTTTACTTTGACCTTGAGAAAGAGACATTGAGTTATGCAATTTATGAATTCGATATACCGCACTATGAAAAAGTACTTTCTTTGAGCTTTCCAACAAGCTATAGCTGAGCCATATAGCTGTGATAATGAAAAAAAAAAGTTACAGGTCGTTATAAAACACACTGAATTATCATTTCTGGCTATGCCTGGCGTAGAAAAAGCACTATTTCTCAAAGGTAAAAAAATAATAAAAAATTTCAGAGCTCTGGGAGGCATGTCTAATTCACATGCCAAAGTTCCCTAAAATCAAAAATAGTGATTCAAAAACTTCTTTGGAAATGATTTTAAAATGGATTTTAAATCATTTTTGATTTAAAATGGAATACTGCTGGTGATATATCTGAACTAAAACATGGGGACCATGTATGGAAACACCTCACAGATATGTATGGAAATACCTCACAGAAATGTATGGAAATACCTCACAGAAATGTATGAAACGCCTTAAAGAAATTTGTCACATTGTGATTTACGTCTTTGACAAGCTATTTTCTTTTTACTCTTCTTCCCCATTTTTTTCTTCTCAGCTTCCCTTTTATCTTCCCCTTTTGTCTTGCGCTTCTCAGTAGACGTAGATGAATCTGAAGAAACAGAGCTTGACGTGCTTGAACTCGAAAACGATGGAGAAGATGATTCTGTGTAGGAAACAGACTCCTCAATCACTGAAGATCTGCGTTATTTAGCTGGAACCAAACAGCACAAAAAAGATATGGAAGTTTTGCTACACTGTACCACAATGTGATGTGTACTAAGTGGGGTTGGGAATTGATGAAAAATATCACAGTGCATGCATCAGTGCCACAAATGCAATATCATAACATACAGCTCTGGAAAAAAATGAAGAGACCACTGTATATTAAAAAAAATCTGCATTTTTGAATTCTGGTTTAATCCTGGTTCAGTTGGCAGAAGGTTACACTGAGTGGCAGGCTGCTTCCAGGCTCAAAATTTCTAAGACAGCAGGACACAAGAATACAGTGAATCAGGAGACACTGGGAGCGACCAGAAACCAGCCAGGTAGAGAGAGGGCAGAAGCGACTTTCTAATGCCAAAGATGACCGTTAACTTATCCAAGAGTTTCCCATGAATCAGAGGATGACATCAAATGACCTTCAAAAGGAATGGGAAACATTAAGTGCAGCTGTGAAGTGCACTGCTAGGACAGTTCATATCCGGCTCCTAGAAGCAGGACTGAAGTCCCATAAAGCAAGGAAGAAGCCCCAATTACACACCCCAAAACAGGTAAGGGCACACCTGATACTCAGGAGCACTAAGAAATACATACATCTACTTATAACCAGACACACACAGGGGCTATGGACACGGCCTGCACTTCATCATAATTCTTTTTTGAAAATTTCTCAAATTCTCAAACAGAATGACCCATTTTAAATTTTTTAACAGTTTAATTTTAGCTTGTGACGTGTAGATGATTCATTTCCAATAAAAACACGCGAGCCGAATTCAAGTGCTTTCAAAAAGGTTTAATGGACAGCTGGCAATAAAAGAGAGGGTGTTGTTTTATAAGTATTACATTGTATTATAAGCAGGGATGTTAATCTTTTTTTTTTTAAATCACACACCTTGGGGATTAATGGTCTGTATCGCAAGTACATGTATGTACGTATAATCGCATGTCCTCTCCAGGCAGATCGAAACACTAGACTGTATGATCGGTCTAAAATCTTAAATCAATCTGGAAAATGGCTCTAAAAAGAGAAGCCTGACAGCCTCTGAAAGAGCACTTCAATGAAAATTACGATAGTTTATCCTATGCATGGCTCCATATGGGACTTTTTTTTAACTAAATAAACCTGGTATAATCAACTTAAAAGAGACATTAACTAAATGTTTTTCTCTTAGCTCTGAATTATGGGATTTTCTGCAACATCACATTCTAAACCCTCATATTGTTTTCAACCAGTAAGGAGTATTATAGGCCTCTTTTAAAATCTATGCTCGTACTGTTCTCCCAGTTGGGTAACAAGCATGCGTTAATGCAATGAATAAATATCATGTCCTGCCCATCATGTCTGCCTGATCTTCTTGTTTCCTTGTTTCCTCTAACAAGCCACGGCTGGTGCTTTTTTCTCTTGCCTCACATTCATGCACTCATGTTGACCATTCCCAGCTGCTTCTTGTCTGTTCCCTTGTTAGTTCTGTGTTTAAGTGGTTCCCAGTCCTGTGTTCCCCAGCTCAATTTACCCTTATTTCTTAGAGCTATGGGACAAAGGATGTAAGAACATGGGGTTGAGAGTGAGTGAGTGAGTGAGTGAGTGAGTGAGTGAGTGAGTGAGTGAGTGAGTGGAGGAAGGGAACGGTGAATTGGGAGAACATGAAAGTCAGATCTAACACTCGGTATGCAGTGTAACCTGGCAATACTTCAGCTCCCCCAGTTGTAATCACTACTGCTGATTGCTGGCATGCTGCTGCTGTTCATGGTGCATGACAGAGCCCCCCGCACCCCCCCCCGATGGCCAACTCCGTCTACTGCTGGAATGTCCGTGGGCTGAGAGTAAAGGGTAAAGTGGAGGCTGGCAACCTAAAACACACTGGATAGCAGTTAGATTGTGGGGCGGTTCAGTGAGATAGTTACTTGCGTACTCGGCCCAGGGAAGGTAGTGTTCCCAGTCACTTAGGTTAGTGGAGCAGAGGAGACTTGGTCGGCCCAATGGTTGTTTTGTGGGTGATAGTTGGAAGAGAGGCAGAGAGAAATATTCAGGTGTGCACAGAAAGCTTGGAACACTAGCAATGAGAGTTGAGGATCTTCGTCTTGAAACGATGTCTTCAGGTATATCATGAATCCTGAACATGCACTGGAATAGGAGCGCTGCTGTTGAGGGCAGTTTGGGTACTGCAAGCAGAGGAGAAAAAACATGGTCAGCTATGGTAAGTATCATGGTATTACCCTTAGACCTGGAGAGATCAGTAATGAAATCCAAAGAGTGGGACTGAGGCTGTATGTAGACTAGGAGCAGTTGGAGGAGCCCATCAGAGACCTGATGAAAGGCTTTGTGCTGTGCACAGGGAGGGCAGGAGGCCACAAACTCTCCCTCCAGTATTTATGGGTTACTGGGAAATCCTTGGTAGTGATACCAATGGGTACATAGATTTTGGAAAAGGCCTTGGGGTGTAATCGCTCAGTTTGGCCTTACCTTTGAGAGAGCACAGTCTTTACGAAAAATGAATCCTAAGGCAACAGGTGATCTAGATGGGATGATAATACCATTCATAATGGCCTTGATGGTACAGGTGAATGTGTCTCTCCTCTGGCTGAGATAAGGGGAATAAGTGGCCCTTAGGTAAGAATGCCCCTTTAATGAGGTCTCGCATAATCGGATGCTTATGAGGTGGCAACACAAATGCCCTCGTTTTGATGAAGACCTCGGGGAAGTCGGCGTAATCCGGGGAAAGGAGGAGGCAGTCTCTGGTTGGGGACTCTATGGATGTGACCCGACAGGCACGATATAATAAGGCACTGAGAAAAGCACACTGAGGACCATGCAGCAACCTCTCCTTGCTCCTAGACTACATGGGGGTTGTGAAGTTTAAGCCAAGGGTGGCTAAGGATTAGCGAGTCACAGACAGATGGGAGAACCATCACCTGGATAGTTTCTGAATGTAGCAATCCCATGGCCAAGCGAAGTGGCACCATCTGTTTGATTACAACACTACTAGTTAGAGACCCATCCACGGTCCAAACTACCAGAGGGGATACTGGCTCCAGTGGTACGGCATGTTGTCCTAAAGTAATCTTTAAAGTTACTGACCACACCTGAGTCCAAGACAGCAATGCTATGTCCATCACAGGAACTGCTCCATCACCGGAACTACTCCATCACAGGAAAGTGAAACTGGAATTCTAGTATAAAATCTGTTGCCGTTCGGTTCCCCTGCCACAGCTCGCACAGTTGGCTGCCCGGGTCGCATCCGGCGGCTGGCTGATCGAATGCCTCCTGACAAGTAACTGAGGAGTCAGATAGGAGCCTTCAGTTCACAAAGAGGTCACACAATCTCATGCTCTTCCAGTTAGTAAAGACCACAAAATGAACATTACCTGCACCGGAAGGGAAGAGAAAACTGACATAAAGCCCACACACACATATCCATCCATCTCTCCATCTTCTGTAACCACATACTATCTTATAAAGTCGGGGAGAAATATGGAATTGATGGTTTTAAATCTGTACAACCAATGAACAATGAACCTTATGGTAAATGAAATGGGCGTAATCAACATGTGAGGATGTCTGGTTAATTAGTCAAAAATTACTGAATGAGTATAATGAACATGAACAATATGTTACTGAATGAGTATAATGAACATGAACAATATGTTACTGAATGAGTAGAATGAACATGAACAATATGTTACTGAATTAGTAGAATGAACATGAACAATATGTTACTGAATGCTACTTTTGTTGGAATTTCTTAAATAATTTATAAATGTTTAAAAACACATGCACTAATACATAAATTATAAGAATTTGAATGTACATGGACTAATAATCTGTTATGTAACGTTTGTTAAACATTTTTAAATAAAATTTATGAAGTTATTATAAAATGTTACCTTTTTCATTTGATATTGGTATTATACATATGTGATTTAAACAGTTCTTGATTTTTTTTATACATAAGACAGGAATTAGGGTGGCACAGTCATTAGCACTGCTGTCTCTGGGACCAGGGTTGAAGTCTTTGCTGTGGCTCTGTGTGTGGCATTTGCATGTGCTCCCCATGTCTTTGTCGGATTTCCTCTGGCTACTGCACATGCTGAGGTTGATTAGCGTCACCAAATTGCCTATGTGTCTGTCTGACTGTCTGTCTGTCTGTCTGTCTCTCTGCCCTCCTGTCGTGTGATGAGTTGGAAATAGATGAATGGACAGGAATCAAGGCGTTGTTTAGGAAGATCTCATCCACTTAAGAATAAATGTCTGCTCAGAGCTACTAATGCACGTCATCAGTAAAGCTGATGAAAAAACTGACCTTTTTTAAAACTTTTCATTTTGAATTTTCTTCTAAATTTTGGGACGTTATGAAAAAAGGTTAACGTGGAAGGAGGCGGAGCCGCACTCCTGCAAAGTGCGATTAGAACATAAGTAGGGTGTTGAATATTATCACACTGTCAACCAAAATTACGTAAAAAGTAAATGTGAGTGAACAGATAAGATCATTTTTAATCTTACAAGTTTTTCATGTCTCTCAGACTTACTGATATTGGATGGTCTGTCATTGTTTTGATAATTTTTTTAGCTTGCATCAGAATTCATGCTTCCTTTGATGACAAAACATCTGGGTCCTTATACAATAAACCATTCCCTAAGGATTGGATATCCTTACCGTGGCATTAAGGGTTTTACCAAAAAGGAGGGGGTCCACAAAGTGACCGTCATCGTTCTATAGCTATTAAGAATCACACAGATGTTTTTTAGCCGACTGACATTTACGTTCTGTTCAGTGAGTGTGAATGCTGACCTCACCCAGAGATAAAGTCCTGCAGATTCCTGGATACCTTTCTCTGGTTTATTGTGGATGTTTTACTTCTTACCCTTGGAGAGATTTTGGCAGGACAAACCCTCCTGGGAAGATGCATAATTGTGCCTCCCCCTTTCTTTTAATGACACTAAAGTGCATTGGAGCTTCAGGACCTTATGAATATCTTTGTGTCATTTTTTTCTCAAACTGATTGGCCTCAGCAATATTATTTATTTGCTTTTTTTTAGATGTGTAGAGATGTTTCTGTTGATCATGGCATTATATAATGCACTTCTATAACTTGCTTGTGAACATTACAGAATTGTCGTACTCAAACCCCAAAAAAATGAATGTGCTAAATTGTATTTTTTTTCCTCACCCATTTAATCTACTTGTGAAGAATATGCAAATATGATGAAAATCAGACAGTGGAAAATTCACAGTACTGGACACATACCTAATGAAATATCCAGATTCATGAATAGAAGAAACCAAATCACTTTAGTTAACAGTTAATCATTGCAATTTTATTTACACGTGAGATGTAAAACTATATGCAAATGTCATTAAACTTGCAGTCATAATCTCTTATAATTCCTTTAATAGAAGGGCATTTATTCTGAATGGTATTTACTGTAGTACCTGGATGTCGATGTGCTTTCTCCTTATTATCCATTACCCTTGTTACAGAATTAATCAGAGCTTTCTGATATTAGATGTTTCAGAATAGTTGCAAATTAGTCTGTATTTTAAATAAGGGAAGCCTGCTACTTTAAATGTTTCTTACTTTGTGCAGTTGGTTGTCATGGAGACAGATGAACAGTCTGACTATCCAGTGACATCTCTGATAGTAGCCTGGCCTATTGATTTCACTTAATAAGTATTCAGAATCATTTGCTCAGTTCGTACTGGAGATTGAATAATGTTCTAATGCTACGTAATAATGCTCCATAATTAAGATTGAAACACGTGCAGAAGTAGAGTCTGTTAATGGAAATGTAACGGATGTGATGAATTGAACATTTAAACCAGACACTGGGTTCATTATGCCATCAAGGAGATTAGCTTGTGGAGAATATCTGAATGAAATTGTGCATAGATAGGAGATTAAAAATTTATTCAAAACTGCAAACACCAGACATACAAAGATATACAAAGTCTTTGAAATGAAAAGATAATAAAAACAAAACTTGATTGTTTCTGTGAAAAGGCATTCATCAAATAAGTCGTTTGATACATTATTGCCAAATGTTTGCTTTTGTATATTTTTGCTATTGCATTGAATTGAGTCATATAAATTTTAAGACTGACAGTTTCTTAAATGATTTTCACAGATTAAAAGAAAGACGCTTGAAGAAGATAACTAGTTTTCTAAGCATTCTGAAGTAGTTTAAATAATTATATGCCTTGTACTCCCACTGTGATTAATTATCTCTTATTGTGGGGATTTCTTATTTTAGAATCTTATATAGACAACGCGAAGCAAAAAATAGAGAAGAATCAACTTATGCAAACCAGGACGGCACACTTAGGCTATATATAAAATGCCATGTAGCCAGAATTATTGCAGCTGAAATATCTACCCAAAACAATTTTTATTTTGTTCAAGTGTTTAATGCATTATAATAATACAATGATTATAATGCACGATGACCATAATATTGCATCCTTTTTTGCAGATTTTATTGGCATACATTCCATGCTCTACAGTTACCAAGCAATTTTGAATTTGTTTCCCAGAACGGCAACACTGAGCACATAAATATAGGATGTAAGGTCCAAAGTTTTAGTGATGACATTGTGATAAAAATTCATGACTGAGCATAAAGTCTAAAGGAGAGCTGACACACACATGCACAAGCATTTGTTCAAGGTACATCATTGACCAAAGGCACTGAAACAAGGGAACATACAGCGAAAGGTCATTCACTTCAGTTGCTATGTACAATAAGGAAATGTATAATGAACCTTTACATAGAGGAGTACATTGATAAATAGGGAATGCACTGGTATACACCCAAATCAGTCAATGGCAAAGCTACAAAATATGCTGAAGGGGCGTTGCTTGACTGTTGTAGCGTTCAGAGCCTGTTACTTCGTACAGTAAGTATAAAATAATTAGAGAATCATCATCACAGAGTGATGCATCTAGCTAGGCATAATTCCGTACTAAACATTTCATTACTTAAAAAAAGTTAATATTAATTAACGTTGCCTGAAAAGGGCTGCGGCTGCTGTTTCCAGGAACATCGCTGCACTTATTTTCCTTTCATGATTTTTTTATCCCTGACAAAAATGAGGAAAAATAACAGAATTCTGTGCAGTTGTTCTCAGGTGTGCATCGTCGCCTAAAATGCAGTCATATAATGTTATGAATGATACTGAGAAGAGCAATTATGAAAATAATTACTGTTAACTGCAGAATTCAGTGAACGTACCGATTTACATCATTATATTAGTATTAGTCTTTTCTGGGATACTTAAAAAATGTTATGACTACGGATATCTGTATTATAATTATTATTTGTAATTTGGGTTCTGGTTTTGTTGTATTTTCTGAAAAGGTCACAGTGGCTCTTTGATCATATATTATACTTTAACAACACAGAGCAAAGCCCAGCATACCACCTGCAGTTCAGACTAGGTAATCCATCTGAGGCTAAGCAGATTTGGGTCTAGCCAGTACGTGGATGGGAGACCAACTAGGAAAGCTGGGTTGCTGCTGGAAGAGATGTTGGTGTGGCTAACAGGTTAGCCCATCTTGTGATCTGTGTGGATCCCAATGTCCCAGCGCAGTGATGCGGACTCTGTGCTGTAAAAATGGTGCCGTCTACAAAAGAGTAGAGGTGGTACCCTGATGTCCTGGCTAAAATCGCCAACTGTTATCCTATCAAATATGGCCCCCTAATCATCCCCTATATCTGATTGGTGAATTCCCTCGTGCCCCTTCACCACCTTAGCTACTGTGGGGTGAGCGTGCTGGTGCAGAATGGCTGCTGTTGCATCATCCAGGTGGGGGCTACATAATGGTGGAGCTTGAAGTGGCTACCCATTGGCTCTGGAAAACACTATATAAATGTGACTTTCATTCAGACATAACTAAACAGCGCTATAGATTGGTTGGTGAAAACTAGGAATGGAAGAAATGAGCTTTAAAACTTGTGGTGGGTGTGGTTATGCTGCTTATATTATATTATTCAAAAACCTAGCTGGTTACTGTATTGGTTTTCACTGGATTAAACCAGGCAGCGATTGACAGTATACGGTAATCCCACAAAGCTTCACCATATCATCAGCAACACTGATCACTCGATATTGGAATTAAGTTCATCTGATACAAAGTTTCATATAGGAACATTCTACTGTGAAAATTGTAATTTTACTGATGTTGGCTACAGTGTATTATTACTATTATTATTAATATTATTTATCATTCAATTTAATTGCACAATAATAGGAAACTCAAGCTATATTAAGAATACCTATGTGGTAATGATGTAATATTTATCTGGTGGGGCCAGAAGGGGTAGATATTTCTATCATCTGTATATATGGACTTCCAAAATGGGTGAACTTGCTGATGAACTCATTCCAGTTTCATTACTAGCCATAGGAAATTAAGATTGAAAGGTAATATCATATTTATACTCTCCTCTGGGGATGGACCATGACACTGAAAGAGAACAATACTGAAAAAATGACACCTGAACAGCTTGTTACACTATGTATAGATGGAATTGAAAGATATAGAAAATGAGGGCTATATTTCAACGTGTGGCACAATTTGACAAAACTGTATTTATAATTCATCATATCTGCCAAGTAAATGTGTCAGGCCTCAGCTGAAAATGATTATGCAGTGTATTGAACTAATTTAAGCAGGGTGATGCAAATTCAGAATTGAACCGAGGATAAACTATGGACGTACTGTTAACGTCTGAATTTACCCTTCTGCTGTAATGATCATCAGCTACCATGAGACTTTATGCTACTGTCGGCTGTAAGCATAGAGGCAAATGTAAAAAAGTGCTTCCTTTCCTTAAAGGAAAATGCTGTCATCTGCCAACTTTTCGCTATGCATGCTGACAATAAGTACTGTATAGGAATATATCTTTATGATGTTCTGTGGTGCATTTCTCCTTTTGCTTTCACATCTATATTAACGTAATAATAAATCTAGCATTGCACTGTATAATGCATAACCTTATTGAAAATAAAGGAGATTATAATGCAGAAAAAAGACGCAGAGGTGATGAGGAAGGCCTTGCTTTCTGTTGAATGCTAAATCAACATAAATGTTCTCTTGCCTTTTGTTGAGGAATGTCAACTCATCGCATTTGTTGGGGGGGGGGGGGGCTTTGTATTTCTCTTAAAAACAATGTTATGTAATGTGACTTTAACTGTTTTTGGCACATACATTTATGGATCTAAACTAACACTGTCCATTCCAAAATATCTCTTACTGTTTAAATATTTTTAATTAATTATCATACCATTATTTGAAGACTTCACAGGCAATATGCAAAGATTAGTAAATTTAGCATATGCTACTATTATATTGGAATGGAATATAACCATTTATATAAAGGCATCCATAATATTCTAAAACAATTACACAGGTGTTATTGTTAATGCCTATTACTGGTTCATGCTTTTTTATGTAACCTTGCAAGTCATCTTTCTGCTCATAATGAGCAAAGAGCCGGTCAGTTTAGGAGGTCTGAGGAAGCCCTTCTGAAAGCGTAGGAAAAAACCTTTGATCTGCTGCCAGAAAACTTGGGCTTGGGCTGCTGTATGGCTGCGTCAGATCTGTGACTCCTGCTGTAACGAGGACGTCTGTTTTAAATGAAAAATGTCAATCTGTTGTGCCAGATGCCAGCAGCTTATCAATGTTTTTTACTGGCGTTTTTTATGTAAGTGCTGCATTTCAGCCTAGGACCGCAGTTGTCTTGCAAACAATTTATATGATAACTTCACTGCAGCACTTGAAGATCAAAGGTAAAATAAACCACAAGGCTTCAGTAGATGAGGGAAGAGTGAAAGGTGTGCCGACAGCAGAGAGTAGACTTCACATGACTGAACCACATTCACCACGCACACCATCACATGTATAAGCCCCAAACTACAAATCATGAACAGAGCAAACTTAAAGAGAGCCCCAGGATCAGTGATCAGGCCATGGTCATTTTCATTACTTCTATTCAGTAAGAATTCAAAATAAAATAATAAGAAATCTCTGTTGTGAAATTTCAGGCAATGTCTGTTAAACAGAGTGTAAAACTGGTAACAGAAGGAATAAGTAGTTCGGCTAAGAAGTAATTGGTTCTTAGTAAATGTTTCCATGGCGCAGCTGAACCCCTGCTCCCTATTAAACTGTTCATGCACCATAATGCGTTTTCCAAGGGTTAGAAACGGAGGCAAAGAGGACAGTGTCCACAGTAGCAGCATTTCCATGAAGCTGCATGGCTTTTCGGGGCCTCACTGTGAATTCTCAAGACTGACCCCTTGGAGAAATTTTGTATGTTGTATTCTCATCTGAGGAACCATCAGGTCTAGAAAGAATGCATTAGATACACTGTACATGCCCGGATTGCATCTGTACTGAGATTTATACTGTAGAATAACCATTTCACATTATGTTATTTACATAGTTGAGAAATAGCTTTCATTAGCGACTGGGAGTTCAAGCTGCACTTCTTTGTTTCTACTCCATTGTATTTAATTACAGGCATTTTTTGTAAATTCTGAAGCTATATTATTTACAATTTCTCCATAGCTAATTACTGTATGCTTTGTGGATTTATATACTAGATTAAACAAAGATTTAAATGGGAATTGCAATTTTCTAGAGCAGCTTAACGCTATGCTGTACTCTACTAATACCTCAACTGAAGTAAAACAGCCATATGATAGAATATGCATTAGAACTCCAGTTAGACCTGGAATGTTTGATAGGTGATGAGCAGATCGATATGAAGGACTGGATGGCATTAAGAAAGGTGCTTAAAGTGCTCAGTAATGCACATTCTTGCAAAGAGCCTTCACAAATGTGACAACACAATGTTTTCCTAGGAAGCAGTCTGGGGATTGATTGATTTAAAATTGGAAAATGGATTTGTAAATGGTGACATGTAGCTTCCCACATAACTAAAGTTTTAATTACACAGACACCAGTGTATTTAAATTAGAGTGGAAATATTTTGCCTTGCAGTATGGAAATTTACTAATGGTGAATTTTAATTGACTGTGCAGGAAGGAAATCCCAGCACCGAGGGATTAACATGTTGAATTAGCATGCGATATAAAATTTGGATTTAGAAATTCATTATTATTATTGGTGACCTTCAATTGATGATCTAGCTTTTTAAATAAAATTTCCACATAGAGAAATTATCCTATTAAATTACTAGGGCAAGTAGACAGAGTAAGCAATGGAGTTACCATAACATAATGTATCCCATAATCCATTGGGTTCATTGGATAATTGAGGTCACATGATTAAGTTTCTTTGTTCCATAAAAAATCCATCCATCCATCACTCCATCCATCCATCTATCCAACTGCATTCCCCTTCTCCGGTACAGTGATATGTGCATCTCAGGATGCATAAGGCATAAGGCAGGGCTCATCATGGACAGGGTACCAATCAATTGTGGAACAAGTGTGCACGTGCACACACACACACACACACACACACACACACACACACACACACACACACACACATTATGTGCAATTTAATAGTGGAAGAAAACCCATACAAACATGGGAAGCACAGGAAAAAAAAATCTGCAAACAGAACCAAGGTCGGGATTTGAACCCACAAACCTGCTGGTGAGTGGCAATAGGGCGACTTGCCACTGAGCCACCCCCTCATAAAAAAAAAATAAAAAATCCCACCCGCTACATATAAAAGGAATATTTCTGACCCTACCTACTCCAAAAGATTCTATACTTAGTTCCTCTATGTCGCGTTATCCTACCCGGCAGGCAAAATGAAATAAAGTCATAGAGCACATTGCTATACTGCTTGGATTTCCTTGACATTTGTCTCATCAAAGCATCACAGTGTCAAATACCTCCTACATTGAAGCACATAAAAACATAAATAACATGTCAAACCAGAGGAGAGCATTCAGCCCTTCTTGTTAGCTCTGTTTTGGATTTGGATATTGAATATCTAAGTGGCATTTACCTACTGCTGATGTGACGGCATCCAAGGTTTTTGCCTCAGCTAAATTACATAAGAAGGGTGTTTGTGGGGGGGGTGGCGGTGCTGTTGATCCACTAGCTGTCTCAGGAGGAAGAATTGTGTGATCACAATTATCTGTATTGATTTCTCTTTGCTGTCCCTCCTGTTCACTTTTCTGAAAACACTGGTATGTTCTATTTTGCTTCCCTCTTAGTAATCCAGCCCACAGACTCCCATGGCGAGAAATGCAGAGCGATTGTGTGTGGTGCTGTTTATTTTGTTACATTCTCCCAACCAAAACAGCAATTTTATTTTCCTCAAAAGTTTTCTGCTGTCCTGTTCCTCATCCTGTATCCAGCTGTGCCCCAGAGCAGGAAGCAAAAAATGAATGTGTTTGGTGTGCCATTAAATCCCTGTGTCACATTGTTCTGTTTGCTGAGCTCCTGAAGACTTGCAGAAACCTTATTTTATTACCCTTCCTATATATAAAAAAGGAAACGTCTTCACGTCTTAACTGCTTTCATCATATGTATTGTTAGTGGCCATGTGTCCATGGATCAAATTTGTCATGTGGGGTAACCTTGTCTATTCCAAAGTATAGGTTACTTGGATTACGTAACCTTTCCTTGAGTTTGAAGAGATTTAGTATTTCTAACCTTATCTCATATCTTTATTCCCCAGAACAGGGATTTTCTACATTTCTTAAACCAGGGACCCCCCAAATAAAAAGTATAGCTGAGCTAAGGACCTCTCACACTTACCCCAGGATGAAAACCTTTGCATTAGAAAAATGAATCAATCTTTTTAACTGTATCGAGTTTTTAACCAAACTTAAATCTGTTAATAAACCACTTTAACTTAAATAAGGCACATATGGATGTCAGAGGGGCAAGGATATCCTAGCAGATTCAGGGAGTATACCACTTGACAGGGGACCTTGAATACACCAAAAAATGCATAAATTTGCGTTGGGTGACATTATGTCAAGGGGGCCCAGAATTTTTAAGCATACCCCTGTGTCCAAGCAATCGCTTTGACTTTCGCAACTTCATTACAGTGACCTGATATGGACATAGAATCATCTGAACAGACACCTTGAACAACTAATTGTATTCCCCACATGATGGATTCATGTGTTTTTGGGACCAGTCTGCCATTGTACGCGCTTTTTGTTAAGATGATAACTGAAAGACCATTTGGTGGATCTGAACTCTGCAGAGGCTTTGCACGGGGGATAAATTGAAACCGATTAAATTCCGAGACAGATCACCCCAAAATTGAAGCAGCACTGCATAGGTGTAGCAAAGAGAAGGGCAGCTCAGACACTTGATCTTGTCATTTGTTCTTATTATTCTTGTCACTTGATCAAATCATTTGTCTGATCTTTCCAGACACATAAGTGCAGGGGCAATTTGGCAGCTCGCATTCACCTTAGTATGTTTTGGGATTGTGGGGGGGAAACCCACGGAAACACAAGGAGAACATGCAAAGTCCACACACATGGAGCCATGGCGGAGACAACAGCACAAACCACTCTGCCACCATGCCGCCCGTTGGGGGTGGGGGGTTATATTACGCAATATTACAAAGTTCTGAGTGAATACATTTAATACTATGAAACCCATAGTATCTGTACACTTCATTCCAGCCTCTAGTTTTGCAATTATGTTTTCTTTTGGCAAGGATACAAATAACTGATCAATCCATTTTCTGTAACATATTCTATTCAGGGTCGTGGGGGGGTCCAGAGCCTATGGGCACACAGCAGGGAATAACCCAGGATGGGGCACCAACCCATCACAGAGCACACTCAGACAAGCACACCTACGGGCAATTTAGTAACTCCAATTAACCTCAGCATGTTTTTGGATTGTGGGGAGGAACCCGGAGGAACCCCCCCCCACCCAGTTAGAACATGCAAACTCCACACACATGGAGCCATGGCAGAGACTCAGTCCCTGGTTCCAGAGGTGTCAGTCAACAGTGCCAGCCACTGCACCACCTTGCTGCCCCAATACAAATAACCAAAATTAAACTAAAAATTAATCTGAGAGCTTGATTGGCAAGTTAGTCCATCGTACATTAGTACATCATGCCCGTGAAAAAAAATATATCTCCATGCCCCCCCCCCAGGACTCTGTCTGTACTGTTAGTGTGTCCGATACAGTTCCTACTGTTAAGTCATGGAAAGTGTTGGTTATAGTGCAAATGAGAAATACATAGGATATAAATATTTATACATATAAAAATATAAATATAAAGGCCATTTTAAGACATTAAACACTAAGACATACGCAGAGAAAGACAAGTGACCAGCTAATTGATGGGGAAATATTGTTGAAATTGCCATGTAAGTGGAATGTGCTATAAATGAATAGGTGTGATTTCAGAAGTACATGTGACCAGGGGCAGACTTACCAGAAGGCAAGTGCAGGCAGCCGCCTGGGGACCCCAAAAACTAGAGGCCCCATGATGACATCATTTCCAGAAGTTACTTTTATGGATATAAGATAATGATCATTTAAATTATAGCAACATGTCTGTTATTTGCATTTTTAGCAACAGTTTTCAGGATAGACGAATTTGACCCCTGTCCTGGCAGCAATGGACTATTCCTACTCCGAGATATTCCTACTCTGAGATATTCCTACTCTGAGCCTTCACGCTACCCAGCTTCCTTTACACACTGGAGTCCAGTGGTAGGTTCTTTCACTACCAAGCGAACCGGCACAAAGTAGCCTAATAGAATATAAAGGTGCAAAGATACAAGACTAACATTACATCTCATGTGTATGATGACCTCGTCCAGGGATCAGTCGCACAGAATGATGTGGTGTGTTGTATAATGCGTTTTTTAAGCAGGGACAATAGAACAATAATGCTGGGAGGGTATATTTTAGGGGATTTACGGTAAGCTGGTGGTGACTTCAGGAAGGACCTGAGCCAAAGCAATAAACAAAATACCCACAACTAACTAAGGAAAGGAAACCATCAGTTACCAGCCACACTAATGTGCATCTGTCAGCATCCGTATCACACCAACCTGAAGAAACACGCAGTATTAAAGGAAGAGACAGAATATTTAGTGAGGAGTGGACTTACTGTTGGCAGTAGTATTAGGACAATACCCCTTATTACTTTGATAATAATATAATGCTCGTTTTACCAAAATGTATCAGTACAAATGCATCACATAGATGTATCAAAACCTTCTCATACAGAACCATTAAGAAATATATTCTCTGTCCTGAGCAAACCCTGCCGTTTTTGGCTCATATATCTAAGAGAGATTTGCAAGGCCACAATGTTCCTGAGTAACCTGCTACACCCCTCTCTTCCCTAAGGGCTACAAGCGTTTCTCTTTAGTGACAATGTACCTTAATAGAAGACGTCTTTGTCATTCACCATTGAGCGGCAATGGCCGCTGGAATTTTTTTCCACTCCAGTTAAGACAGAAACAAAACCATGTGGAATCAGTTTTGACTGAGAATTTTACTGGGATCTCCTTTTAAGGTCTAATTGGGACTGAGCAGAAAAGCAGATTCATCTGTATTAGTGTACAGATGCAAAATAAAGGAGCCACCCAGGCACCAGTGAGTACGAGGCGTACGCCAGGTTGCTGGAGGCTGAAAAAACACTGATTTATGCTATATATTTATATACATTCAGTGGCTAGATCATTATAGGTTCCGCTTTTACCTCCGAGACCACTTTACGTGCTGACAAGCTGTGCATTCCGAGGAACCCATTGTGCACACCGCAGTTTTACTGAACTGTTATTGGTGCACTTGTGACCTTTCTGTTAACTTTAACGAGGTCATTCTCCCCTGACCTCTCATTAATTAGATGTTTTTTCGGCCATAGCAATGCCATCGACTACAGCTTTGTTCATCACAGCCTTCTCTGTAAACACACTGAGGACTGCGAACCAAGATATTTTCGATCATGGCATCAACAATCACACCGTGTTCAAAATCCCTTAAATCTCACATATTGACCATTATAATACGTGAGTCTGAAGGTCAGTGAATCGATAGTTTTCATCCTTACCCTGAGACTTACTTACTCTTAAGCCCCCCCCACACACACACACACTCTACAGTCTATACTATACTATACTATACTATACAGTCAAGCCTAATGGTAATTAACCAATATAATATCATTATTCCACCTAGATGTTAATAGTCACACCAAGCGTCCACCAGCCGTGTGCAGTTGGCACCCACTCCACCTCCCCTGAATACAGCCAGCACACCTGTGGCTCATCAGCAAGGTTTAATTAGAGTGTAAAAAACCTGGTGTTCAGTTACATCCTTGCAAAGTATCACGTGTTTCACCAAGCTAAGTGTTTGTCCTGCGCCTGTCCTGCGCCTGTCCTGTGCCTGTCCTGCGCCTGTCCTGCGCCTGTCCACAACCTTCCTGTGTTTCTCTTAGTGAGTCCTGACATTCTGCCTGTGTTTGAACTATGCATTTAGATCAAGATTTGGATTTTCTTCATCTTCCTGTACTTGCCCTACTGCCTGTTTTGACCAGAATTTTTGAAAATAAAACCGTGCTACTACACTCCGATCCTCCCTTGTCTAACTATTACAGAAAACTTTGGCACATAATAGATCTAGCGGAGGTTCAGGCATGACTGAACAGCCAGGAGGAGAAAGTGAATGAGTTGATCCAGTTACTGCATGATAGTTTGCAAACTCCAGCCACTCTCTCGGGGCAGACACCTTCTGTGAATATTTCCAGCATGTCAGGTCATGGTGCTGCAGCCCCTGTCACTCCCAGCATATTACCTCCTTCTGTCTTCATCGTTACCCCTGAAAGGTATGACTGTAATCCTCATAAATACTAGGGCTTCCCTGCACACTGTACTCTGTATATTGATCACCACCCTGCAGTGCTCAGAACCAAACGGGACAAGATCCATCTTTTGTAATCACATGTCCTATTCCGTGTCGCAGGGGGTCCAGAGCCTACAGGCACAAGGCAGGGAACAACCTTGGATGGAGCGCCAACCAATCACAGGGTAAACTCACACACCATTCACTTACACATGGGAAACCCAGAGAACAAGATCCATTTCGTGATTTCACTGTTAATGGGCACTAGGCTGAGCTACGGCCCTATGGAATCACAATGTCTACATATTATCTTCTGAGACCCAGTTTTGTGCACTTTTTAATGAAGTTTTTGATCACACCCACTGCTGGCTGGGACAGAGGAATCCAGTTATGTGAGACACACGAGCAGAGTCATATGGCAGCAGACTATGGCATGGAATTTCATATTTCAGCAGTGTGAAACGGGTGATAGAAACCTTCCTCGCACGCCATTTACCAAAGTGGACTAAGTCTGAATCTGCAGACCAAGCTAACATATCCACGTGATATGCACAGCCTGCATATGTTTAGACTGATGTCAATCTCTATAGACAACCTATCACGTGACAGAAGATATATGCTGACCTCTAACACTGACTCACAGGGATCTACCGTAAGACGCACATAATCTTTGTTGTCAGTCTCCTCAATCCCTAATCTTGCCCCTAGTAGTTGGGGCTCATTTCAGTATCGTGGAAAGACCACAAATGTCACCTACCCACCCACAAGGATCATGTAAGCCAAGTTCTGCACAAACGCCAATGAAACAACTGTACGCCAAGGCCAAAAAGTGTGAGTTTCACAAACCTGCCATGTAATTTCTAGGCTGTGTTGTAGGACTGATAGGGCTATGAATGGATGATTAAAAAGTATTGGCCATTCACTGCCTGCCCGAATCCTACACTGTCAAAGTTCTGCAGCACTTCCTAGCCTTTGCAAATCTCTACCAAAAATTCTCACAGAATTTTAGGTAAGTTACCACCCTCACTAATGCGCAAGGCTACTAAGAAGATACTGGCATGACTCAGCACTTACTGCCTTCCATCAATTCAAAACTCTTTTCATTTCCACCCCCATCCAGAAGCAATCTGACCCAACTCTTCCATTTGGCATGAAGGTAGATGCTTCCAAGGTGGATATGGGAGCAATTTTATTCCAACACCATGGCTTTCTCTCTAAACCCTTCTCCTGTGCATTGCTTGCAGGACAGGGAGCTGCTAGCTATCAAAGTGACACTTGGTGAGCAGAGGCAATAACTGGAAGGGGTAATTCATCCCTCTGTCACTTTTATAGATCACCAAAATCTGGACTATATCTTAGACGCAAAGACACAAATCCCATGCCCGGTTCATCCCTTTCTTTTATTTTACATTATCCAAAATCGCCAAGGCAGATACCATCTCCCATCGTTTGGCAGCACCTCAAGATCCTGCCGTCCCCAAAACCATATGGCTTCCTTGGTGTGTGGTGGCTCCCATTTGAAAGAAATTCATGGATGCCTGGCAAGGAGCATTCTTTGCTGAACCAAGTCCTTCGGAGCCTCCAACCAAACAGGAATTGTGTTTCAACCAGGATTTTTCCCCAGCTCCTACAACTGGTGCATAAGTCCCTGAGTGCCAGACATCCTGAAATGACCCATAAGACACAGCTTCTAAACTATAAAATGTTCTGGTGGTCATCTTTCCTAGGGGACCTAAAGAATTTTACGTTCTCCTGCCCTGTCTGTGTTTAGTCAAAGACTTTACCTATAGGTATGCTTGAGTCCCTGCCTACTTCTCAAAGAGCATGGTCACATATAGCAATGGATATTATCATAGATCTTCCCCTCTTCAATATCCTGAGCACTGTCCTAGTAGCTATGGATATGTTTTCTGAGATGTGTCTCTTAACAGCTCACCTTGGTCTGCTAAGTGCAATAAACTAGCTAATCAAACTAACCTTTGACCAAGTATTGTTTAATCAAGTTTTGTCTTTCTGCGATGCCAAAAGACAATATCTTGGACTAAGATCATGATTCACTTCTTATATATGATACATATTCAGTGCCCCAATGGGATTTCATAGAAGTGTATCTTCTAGATATCATTCTCAGTCTAATGACCAGATAAGGGGTGGCACGGTGGTGCAGTGGTTAGCACTGTTGCCTCACACCTCTGGGATCGGGGTTCACGTCTCCGCCCAGGTTCCATG
>JAAGVU020000035.1:22994909-23010621 GCA_011763525.2 Mormyrus iriodes | reverse complement strand
ATATATATATATATATATATATATATATATATATATATATGTGTGTGTGTGTGTGTGTGTATATGTATGTATGTATGTGTGTGTGTGTGTGTGTGTGTGTGTGTGTGTGTGTGTCGGTCGGAAGCGATTGGCAGTTGGCATAACATTGAGATGAGTAAGTCAGAATAATTTTGCCGTCGCCTCAGCTAGACGATGCGCGTCATGTATCATGGATTCTGCAGAGAAAGCTTTTTGAGACTAAAACCGACTCTTTTGCCTGGGATAAAGGGAGGAAGAGAGAGAGAGGAGGAAAAGAAAAGGGGGAGAGTGCGCGTGATAGAGAGAGGAGGCGCGGAGGAGCGGGCGAGAGGATTTGTGTAAATCAAAAGATTCTTCGACACTAACCGGATATGCTACAGAGAAAAGGCTCTGATATACTTTTATTTGTCCTCCTGACTATGAAATGCTGGACATTAAATCAGTGACGTGGCCCATTCACGTGTGATTCTAATCAAACCGGCCGCTTGTTTATTTGTTTGCCGGAGGATGATGGGCTGTGACTATCGCCGCTGTTGCAATCAGCATTTCTAGTCTTGCGAGATTGGCGATGAACATTTCCCATGATAAATACACCGGTTTACCATCCTTTGATAGGCAAATATTACAATATTTTCGAAGAAATCTATTGATACCCAGGAGTTGCGATACTATTTTCAAGTCATCGGATATGCAGGGTGAGTAAAGAAAATATATATGAGGAATTATTATGCATTAATTTATGTTTTTTATCTTGTGGTTTGGATTAAAAAAAATTTTTTTTGGAGTGCGGCGCTGCTTATACCGAAGGCACATATAAAAATACAGCCGTACTAATATCACGCCTAATTATGTGTATTCGTGGGTATGCGTGAGTGTACGAATACGGCAAAGTGAAGTACGCCTGTCTTCGTAAATATAGAAATGGATTTACACTTTAGATTTTCCTGTTTATATATTAAGTTATTTAATGCGTTAATTATACAATGTACTCGGTTAACTGGTTTGGTTCTTGTTCATGACATACTACCCGGTTTGCGGTTGGTTGAGCTGCCGTACGGTGCAGCGCAAAAAATAAAATAATTCTCATTTCGGATATTTATCATGAATTTCACTTGTTCATGCAAAATGGTTAATTCTGTGTTATCCCTAGCAATACATGAGCTTGTATATTCAATGTGTTTCGTGTAGCCTATTTCGGGGCCATATTAGAGACTGCTCGCTGTAGAAAGATACACACTTATCGAAGATGTTAAAGGATCGAAGAATCGTGACCAGATCCAAAAAAAGGCTTTCCTTTTTTAATATCGCCTGAAAACCTGCGAAGTGCGCTGTAAATATGTATGAATTTAAAATGACAATAATGCATTGCGTTAGTTTCTTGCAGGACTGTTTGCTTGTAGTTAAATTTGTTTGTGTTCTTGTATGATTCTTAAACAGAAAATATTTCCGTTTTTTTCTAGATGAAACTACATATTTCTACTGCAGAAATTTAGCCGTCCTTTTTTGTGAAAATGAATATCTGGATATTGAAAATCATCTTGTGTGTTGCCACGTCTCTGAGCGTCGTGCAGATGTATGACGGTTATGGAGAGATTTGTAAAAACCTTTGTACTTGTGAAGAGAAGGAAGGTATTCTGACTGTGAGCTGTGAGAACAGAGGAATTGTCAGACTGGCTGAAATAAGTCCGGTGCATTTCCCAATGTATCATCTCTTACTGACAGGAAATCTCTTGAAAAGACTTTCTGCTAATGACTTTATCAATTATACTGGTGTAACAATTTTGCATTTAGGTAACAATGACATTTCAGAAGTTGAAACGGGAGCATTCAATGGACTTCAAGGATTAAGGAGACTACATCTCAACAATAACAAAATAGATGTTCTGAGGGATGAGACTTTTGTTGGGCTTGAGAATCTGGAATATCTGCAAATTGATTACAATTATATCACTAATATAGAATCTAGTGCATTTAGCAAACTGAATTATTTAGAAGTCCTCATTCTAAATGACAACTTATTGTCTGCTCTGCCCACCAACATATTCCGATATGTACCTTTGACTCACCTTGATCTGAGGGGCAATCGGTTGAAGATGTTCCCCTATGTGGGGCTTCTGGAACACATGGACAAAGTTGTGGAATTACGGCTGGAGGAGAACCCGTGGAATTGCTCATGTGAGCTTATTGCTCTGAAGGCATGGTTGGAGAGCATTGCTTACACTGCACTAGTTGGGGAGGTTGTTTGCGATTCACCTTTCCGGCTGCATGGGAGAGACCTGGACGAGGTCTCCAAGCAGGAGTTATGTCCCAGGAGAGCCATTTCCGAGTACGACATGCGGCCACAGCCCCCTTTGAGCACGATTGGATACTTCCAAACCACCCCTGTTGCTGTAACTGCTTCGGCCACCTCATCTGCAGTCTTGCGGTCGTCGTCAAGGCCGACAAAGGGCACCCGCCAGTCAAGCAAATCAAGGTCAAAACCCACGTCTCGCATTCCGTATAATTATGGTCCAATAATTGCTTATCAGACTAAATCTCCAGTGCCTTTGGACTGTCCCACTGCCTGCTCATGTAATTTACAAATATCTGACCTCGGACTGAATGTTAACTGCCAGGAGAGGAAGATTGAGAGCATCTCTGACTTGAAGCCGAAACCGTACAATCCGAAAAAGATGTACCTCACTGGGAATTACATCCCTGTGGTACGCAGATCTGATTTCATAGAAGCCACTGGATTAGATTTGCTTCACCTTGGTAACAATCGGATAGCCCACATACATGACAGAGCCTTTGGGGATTTAACAAACTTACGTAGGCTGTACTTGAACGGCAATTTAATTGAGCGCCTCACAGCGGATATGTTTTATGGGTTGCAAAGCCTGCAGTACTTGTATTTAGAGTACAACGTGATCAGAGAGATCGTGTCAGGTACCTTTCAGTATGTGCCCAAACTGCAGCTGCTTTTCCTCAATAACAATGTTCTAAAAACGTTACCTGCAGGCATTTTTACTGGTTTAAATCTAGCTAGGCTTAATCTCCGCAGCAATCATTTCCAGAATCTTCCTGTGAGTGGTGTGTTAGATCAGCTGAAATTACTGGTACAAATAGATCTGTATGAGAACCCGTGGGATTGTTCCTGTGATGTGGTGGGCATGAAGATCTGGCTGGAGCAGCTCAATACGGGTACTGTTGTTAATGACGTGATATGTGGATCTCCAAAGAGACTGTCTGGGGAGGATATGCGATCCATCAGATTGGATCTCCTGTGTCCCGATTATTCTGATGTCACTGCTTCCACAGTGCCTCCATCTGAAGACTCTTTTCCAGGCATTGCTACAACCATAGAAAGTTCCCTGAGATACAAAAAACCATCCAACACAGTGCCCCTCTCCGTCCTGATTCTGAGCCTCCTTCTGGTGTTTATATTATCTGTTTTCATTGCCGCAGGGTTGTTCGTCCTTGTTATGAAGCGACGTAAAAAGACTCAAAATGACCGGACCAGCAACAACAACTCTGACGTCAGTTCCTTTAATCTGCAGTACAGTCTCTACAGTAATAGATCTGGTCCAAAAGTGAAAAACCCTGCTGGGCATGTTTATGAGTATATCCCACACACAATGGGTCACATGTGCAAGAATCCCATTTACAGGTCCAGAGAAGGTAATACCGTGGAGGATTATAGAGACTTACACGAGTTAAAAGTGACATACAAAAATAATGGTGATGAAGACCGGGATAGCGATCTCAGAAGCACCACTTACAGCGTGAGTACAATAGAACCGCGAGAGAATCCGTCCCCTGTGCAAGATGCTGATAACTTTTTCAGAGGCATTCTCGACACAGACAAACAGTCGCCGTCTGGAAATGCTTTTGAATACAAGTTTAGCGGCCCTGCACCATACATTTACACCCCGAACTACGAAGTCAGGCGACCGTTTTTGCACCCAGAAAGGGTACCAGAGACTGTTCTGTACAGCACAGCACCAAGTACTGTGTATGTGGAGCCCAGCAGGAATAAATATTTGGAACTAAAAGCTAAACTTCAAGTCGAGCCGGACTACCTCGAAGTTCTTGAGAAACAGACGACATTCAGCCAGTTTTGAAATGCTGTATATATCAAATAGTATTTTCCTTTCCAATGTGCTTCTCGTTGGAGAATGCCTTGGTGCAAACTTTAAAGATCAGTGAAGAGAGAGAGCCGGACTGTACGGTGATTATTTTTTAAAATGCATTGCATTACAGATGTAAAATGCTCTACACTCTACTTGATGAATATATGAGTTGTGATCTGCAACTGATGATACTTTTTCATTATTAAAAAAAAAAACAACAATAATAAATGTTTATTAAATACAAATTATTGTAGATACAGGTAATTTTACCTAAATGCATTGCAACGAGTATAACCACACATATATTGTGAATCACATATGTTTATAATTCTCATTCTGATTAAACATGATATAACAGTACATTTTATTGTGCAGAACATTTTTGGTTCTTCCCTGTAAGTAAATATTTATTGTCATACTTTCCTGAAATCTGTCATGTACCATCACAAATTTTTCTTTATTTGATCATTTTTTTAAGATGTTTTTAACCTCAGTTATATGTTATATAGGTCACATATCATGAATATCTGTAAAATTCTGTTTTGTCTTTTCAGATCATTCACTGTCGTTTATATATTCACCGGAACTTTGTTGTTGGCATACCCTGGTGTAAGGTAAAAAAAACAAAAAAAAAAAACAATGTTCCATAAATAAAATGTGGTCTGGTAGGTTCCAGCATTTTTGGAAACAGATGGTCCGAGAGGGTTCTCATAAAAGAATGAGTATAAATTGTATTTTAATTCCTATTAACTTTTTAAACATTTAAAATCTTAAATAATAATGTGATTATTATGTTGTCTAATACTTATATTTTAACATATCATCTATTTTTGTACAAGAATTGATGATGACTTTTGACTTTTGTCATGACTTTTGTTTCCCTTATGGTCATTTTTAACTTATATCACTACTTTGACCAAAATGTGTTAACAAGAACTGTATGATGTCCTCTTTCTACGTACATGTACCTACTGGAAAGAAATGACTGGAAATGTATTCATTTTCCTAGTGGCAGTTGCTGTAATATCTGTGGGGTGATGGTGAAGTATCCTTTGAATGTTCATTATGTGTCACCAACAAATTATTTTGGTCAATGGTTTTTGGTCAGAGTTCCACCCGAGTCTAATCATTTCGGTTTCCGATTTCTAGATAAAGCAAACACTCATATGCATTGCTGCAGGGTGAATTATGTCAAATGTATAGGCGAGACTGTGTCATTCATGAATTTTCTATGTTTTGATTGATAGCCCTTACTTCACCCAGTACAGCCAATTCTTCATTCAGAGGAGGTTTGTTCTCAATGTCAAGAAAGGATCCCAGCTTGCTCAGACCGAAGCGTCTTTATTTTCAGCCGACAATTACCATGGATACAATGCTCATCATATATTCCTCTGCCTCATATTGTTACAAACTATCGTAAAAATACAATGTAATTATCAAAATCTTAACTTTGACTAGACTGGGTCTTTAAATGTACTTCTATAATCATGGCAGATTGAAGTTCATCACACAATCTAAACACACTGGATATACCTTCATCATAATTACTAAAAGCAATGCAGTGATTTTCAAACGATATACTGCTGTGTTTGGTCTGGCTACAGGTGTCGTTCCATGTTTTTGTTTAATTAAACGAACAGAAACTCAGTTACAATAGATTGTTTCAATTGACATGCAATACAGAATGTTGGTCGTGTTTAACCAAAGGACACAATTATTTCCTTGTTAATTCATGATAACTAAAAGAGTTGTTGAACAATGTCCCTACATATATTTCTTCGGAGAGTGTGTAGATGTTGTGTGTGCACCTGTCAGTGTGTGTGTGTGTGTAATTATTACATTGTGGGGACATAATTTGTTACCTTGTGGGGACTTTTTTGCTCCCTGCAAAGATAACTGTAATTTTATAAAAATCTGTGACTGCAATCAAAAACTAAAAATGTCAAAAGTCTTGTATTTTGTCTGGTTACTTATGGTTAAGGTTAAGGATGGGTAGGGGTTAAGGTTGGCATTGTTGGGATTAAAGTGTTTCCCATAGAAATCAATGGAGAGTCCCCACAAACATATTAATATAAATGTGTGTGTGTGTGTGTGTGTTTTGTTGTAATGTTCAGATGCAAGGATCACATCCTACTTAATTTTAGAAATAGATCTGCTTAAATGAGAATATGCCATTTTCTTTCAATGTAAAATATCCTGAGAGTGTGGCTTGTTTACTGTTGTATGAAGTTGCGTTTCGTACAACTGTGTCGATATAACTCGTATGCAAATATCCAGAGTCTAAACAAGAATAGGTTGTCAGCCTTTACGACATAGAAATTACATGTGAACTGTGCATAGAACAAAACTCATAAACATCTTGTGATCTTTCCCATTCTGGGGCAGAACTGTTTTTTTTTTTTTTTTAATCAGTCTATGTTCCTTTTCTTTTGAGCACCTTAATATTTGGTGTGTGTGTTTGTGTGTGTGTGTGTGTGTATGTATGTTCCCATAACCCATACGTGTAGGGCGTTGTTTATAGGATTAATTGCTAGTATCTGATCATTAATATGTCCTTATGTGTGAATATGGGCTGAAGGGAAATTAAAGAATATTATAATTGTAATTCCCCCTTAAGTAAAGGAATATACTAAATTCATCACTTATTTGTCAAAGATAGCATGCATTTTTTCAGTTGAGGGGGAATTACATGTCCCTGGGCTGATTCTGTGGACGTCCCAGCAGGTGTCTCAGTACTGATGTCGCCCTGACCACAATGATTGCTTTAAATCTTTCTTGTGAAATAATTAACATACTCTTGGGTTTTTCATTACACAGATAATCACCAAATCAGAGATGATTTACTGTGTTAGATACTGCAACAGGACATTTAATGTTCTGTCGTGTAATTTCATATATAATTGTGAGGACAGTGGAAAAGGCAGATATCATAAATCTAGCCAAAGGAATTTAGAGTATAGCGAGGTAGCCCCGCCTTGCATATCCAGGTCAAGGTTCTTGGCAGCCATTTCATTGGACTGGTGATGGGGGCGGGGCTTTGTCCGCAAGAAATTGGTTATCATAAAGACCCTTCACAGGAATGCTGTAACAGAATGTCTTAATCAACGTTACATATACATGGAAAGTATCTGAAATCCTAAATATCCTAGTTTTTGTCTAGTATCATTGATTGTTTTACCTTCTGCAGTGAGTAAGTTTGTGGATCCTGCTCTGAAAAAAAATATATTTAACCTTTTTTCATGTTATTATTTATGAACTTCAATATGTTATCGCATTACTCCTTCATATGCAGACCTGCAGTAACCCTGTCATTTGATAAATGGAAACAACAGTGTCATCCACTCCAGTCATACCTCAGGTTGTTTGCACCAAAACAACAAGTTGATGTATTGCTTCCTTGAGTGTGTCAAGTAACCTCTCTGCATCTCTGCACTGTGATTTACATCCAGCTTTCCTAGCAGAAGCAAAGTCACTCCAGTTAAAACTGCCACTGCAGCCGAGGCAGTGAAATAAAAGGCTTTTGATATGTGAAAGAGACCAGCTCAATCAATGATGCTTACACGCAGCTGTAGAGCAATGAAGAGCCAATGCTATACGTAGAAGAATTATATAGAAAAGGATGTAAGTGGCTGCATTGTCGTTGATGTTTCCAGTGTTAATGTAGACATCTCACTTCCTATATGCAATGTAAAGCTATACAGCAAGCATAATAATAATAACACAATATGCTATTGTTCTTCTTATTATTAGAATCACTATCATTATTATTATTATTATTATTATTATTATTATTATTATTATTATTAGCCCATGCAGAATGTAATGTTTAATATGAATTTCACAAGCACGACTCATAGCTTCCTATGGAGACCATCTTCTTGTTCAGGCAGACTTTAAAAATAAAACTGCATAATTTACTGCAGTAGGTGAGAGAGAACCAGCGTGTTGTGGCGAAAGATGATTGCTTTTTTTCAGGGGAAGATTCGATCCGTATATGATACTGCCTATCACTGTTTTTTAAGTGTTCACAGTTTGGAACAACAGTACTTTAGCTAGGGCTGTATGTAGCCTGTATTCAGATAAGCAAGCACTCCGTTTGCCTCATTTCTGAACACAATTCTCAAAGCACAATGAGAAGCCATTTGTATTTTCAAATAAAGTTTCCAGAACGAATCTGTTTTTGTGCTGTGCATTTGGGATTTAGTCCGTATTGATGGTAAATTAAAATAATGACAAAGGCAGAACTACTTTGCGTTGGACTGCGCACGGGCGAATCGGCTATGGGCAGCGGGTGGATGGGTGGATGGGCAGCGGGTGGATGGGTGGATGGATGGATGGTAATGTGATATCAAGATGCTGTTTACTGACAAAATAGCTAGTGAAGTGATAACATTGTTTGTCTTTTTTTTCACTCCACGGTCTTGACTTAACGCTACCGTAATAATTATTTACCCAATTTCTGCCTTTTTCTTGCTAATTTCACAGTATTATATGTTCAGTGGTCAATGAAATTAGGAAATGTGCTTCATAAGTAATGAATGGCATTATTTATTCTGAACCATTCAAAATGTATTTCTCCATCCTCACAGAGGAACTGGACAATAGATAATATTCTTATTTATTACTTTGCATATGCTTTAAGGACAAAGTAAGATATGCCCCTAATAGGTATCATTTCACCATTTATTCTGCCTGGAACCCCCCACCCCCACTGCATTGACGTAATCTATAGCGCCAAGGTTACCATTGTACCATCACAGTATAATGATCAACAAACATACTGTATAATGGTTAATAAAATTGCTAATGAAAGATTAGATGATCTCAGTATGTTACACAGTTAGCAATATATTAATAAAACACAATATTAATATATTAGTATGTTGACAGGCTTATCAGCCTATTAATTATTATTTTGCTATTAGTAATATTGTTTCAGCTTTCTTAAAAATGCATGCATTTTATATGCCATTTGCAAAAAATATGAAAAATGGTCCCTTGAAGAAACTCACTATTTTTTCCATAAATGTGCAGCTAAGTCTCTTTCGCTCGACTGTCACTGTGCAAAGTCCTAAAACTGTTGTGAGATTATGAGGAGATATGTCCCTTAGAGGCAGGAAGTGCTTCAGAGAAATTCCTCTTTCTAAAATGCATCCCTTAAGTTCAGACTTATTTGCAATTAAAAATGTAACTGCAGTACTTGTCTGCTGACTCTACAATACAAGCCCAGTTGAATGCTAATGATAAATATTCAATATTGATTTATAGTCAACGAGATATTCATGATAGTGGACAGTCATTGTTTTAGCAGACAGTTTTGTTTTAAGAAATGAAAAGAAAAACTTGAAAACATTTGTGTATTTGCTGACCATGGCGTTTCAGTTAATTTCCCAACTTTATTTATTTATTTTTACTGTGATGTATATCGATGGTCCGTTATGCTGCGCAGGTAACCCAGCTTCCCCCTTTAATAATTCGGCATGAAATGATTTCAGGCAATCATAGCATGTTTTTAATCAAGTATAATCTACAAATACAATGCAGTCATTAAACATGTTTCAGTGTGAAATCCAAACCAATGATTGCTAGCCTGAGACAGAAAGCACTTTGAATGCATTCATTCATATATTCATATTTTATTATTTTTTTTCCATTCTCCAGCTCATGAATAGTTTGCCTAGTAGACAAAAGTAAATAAATTTAACATGAATAACATTGTAATTCAGCATCATATTATATATATTTATAAATGTGGTTCTCCATATTTGTGCATTCTCATTTTAATAATGCATCAAGGCAGACAAATGCAGTATGATGTTATTCTGTGTTGGAAGCATTCAGCCTAATGGATTCACCCCTGGCAGTCCATACAAATGCTTTCCTCATGTGTTCTGCATAGATTCTTGACTGAAGGCGTTCCTTGTAAAACGAATCAGTTTTTTTTTTCTTCACTGTGTCATGTTTTTCATGTTATTAATTCCTTCCTAATTTTTAGTTTCACTGAATGCACTTTTTATCAGAAACAGGTTATGATTATGACTCATTGACGACCTGGCCATTCTATTAAATTGTTATTTAATTAGTTATTTTTCAGGATTGCTAGTTAAAGTTAGACAAACTAAAGCCTGAATCCACTGGCCTCAGACTGGCAACCAACTGTCCAAGGCCCTGCAACTCATCTCAGGCAATGCTTTTAACCACCTTGAAATATCAATATTTAGAATATGGTTACATTTTACACTGCTTTGCATTGCTTTATAATCTTAAAAGCAAAATGTATAACGAAAACAAAAGGTATAGAACTGACAACTCCAATACAGAAAGTACTTATATAATTTAAAACCAGTCTCAAGACTTCAATACAAAAATAACTACTTAGATATATAGATAGATAGACTGGAATTTGGTTTGCAATGTCATGGCTGGCACTTGTTCACATCCACATTGTCTGGCTTTGTGATTTTTTCCCCCCCAAATTATATTTTATGCTTAGAATATAAACTAGATTCTCAGATTAAATATCATATGCTCCCTCTAAACTGGCAGTTTTGGTGTAACATTAATGTTACGTTGATTAATAATGTACAAACCAGCATTATGGTTAACATTGCATGCTGCAGAATATAAAGAGCTCTTTGCAATTTGAATATATACTCATCAGCTGCCTGACCCGTATGCCTAACATGGAGATATCTCAGTAATGCTCCTTCTAACATTCTCACAGCTTTCCTTTGGATCTCATAAATTGCACGCTATTACAAATGAATTTACAATTTTACCTAAAAGATGTCCGAAATGGAAATTTTGTATGCTTCAATTCACTGTGAAATTGTGAAGACTTTGAAATGAGATCAGGTAACTATGAAACAGTGATTACATGTGGAATGAGTAAAAAAAATACCAAAGACTTAATAATATGTCCATTTGGATTCCGGTAATGGCTAGCCATTACAGAAGAATTTCACATATAGATTCAAATAAAGAAATTTATTTGGCCATTAAAAATAAGATTTTAAACTCACTGCATGTATGTGTTGACTGATGTATTAGAAAGGTGGCTTGAGGTTGTCACAAATCTGATTTTAAAGAGTACCATCTGTACTGTACTGTGAACAACTGACATTGAGAAATAATTGTGGAGTGGGGCTACCAATGTCCAGTGATCATAGTGAGAAAGTCAGTTGATGTAGCTAAGGACCCGAAAGAGAAAGATACAAAGAAGAAACGTGAGGCAGGTGGACAGGGGCAAACAGCAAACACACATACCATGAACATTTGCTCTCTGCAAGCCAGTCAGTATGAGGTTATGTTAATAAGTGGCTGACTTTAAGCACCTTGGGTAAAAATATTGTACAGGTAGCTCTGCCTGCTGCTGTTTGCGAGCAGACTGAGCAGGACTTTGCCATGGCCAGAGAAATCCCTCACGTGAGAACTCAAGCACATCTTTCTTGTGGAAGGCCTGGGTAGTAAAGAAGCTCACCTCATGCTTAGCCTTAACAGAGGAGATTCTGCTAATATCGCAACATAAGGCATTCTGTCATCAGGGGAATATGTTTAGGGCAAATGTAATTAAACACAAATGGACTAAGAGGGTCCCTTCATTCATATTCCCTAACCTTCTATTCAGGGCCGCGGGGGGTCCAGAGCCTACCCCAGAGGCAACGGGCACAAGGCAGGGAACAACCCAGGATGGGGCACCAGCCCATCGCAGGGCACACTCACACACCTACAGAAAATTTGCTCCAATTAATTCCAGTTAACCTCAGCATGTTTTTAACTGTGGGGGGAAACCAGAGTATCCAGAGGGAACCCCACAACGACACAGTGGGAACATGCAAACAACACAGAGGTGTGTGGAAACAATGCATACGACTGCAGGACTGTGCCCCCCCCCCACCCGGCCATCACAACCGCTTATTCTGCACATAAGCCCAGAGCTTACAAAGCACAGGACACCGAGAAAGCAGAGGGCAGGTGGATGGGGGGTCAGAGATGATTTGCAGGAAACTACACACACACACACACATACAGCCCTTTAGGGAATATAGATTCAAGGTGTTAAAATGATGTTTATGTTTTATGATGAATTTTATTATATTTTACAAGTTGCTGTCCATTTGTAGTAAATAGTTATATAGTGTTATTAGAGATAACATGTTATTAGTCATATTGATATGATTACAATGTCGCCTTTATTTTATATGGATATATTTAATTTTTTCAGTTATCTACTGCATTCTCATTGTTCAATATTTGAAGGTGTCATTTTTATTGAGGTAATCCATTGAAGGTTAAAATATATCAAGATTAAAATAATCTGCTATTAAAATTCATCATATGCAATCTCTATTAGGATAATAGAAACAGCCATTTAAATTAGAAAAAAAAACAAATAAAGATATGTCTGTTTTAAGAGAGCTGTTCCATGTGCATGTAAAGCAGCTTTAAGCTAAAGCTTTAATGTCGCGTATTAAAAAAAAAACAAAACAAAGATGAGGTTGCTCACCATGAAAGGATTTCAGGTTCCACCCTAAACCTGTATCAGGGTTTCACCATTGCATTGCTTTCAAAGTTAAATCAAATTCTTGACGCAAGTACAAATCTGTAAAGTATGAACATTAAATTTCATAATGATATTATGTTTCTGTGAACGTTTCTCTGTACATTTCTTTAATAATGATGTGTGTATCCCTCAACTGTCTGTGATGAGTGGCGGTAAGATGGATGGATGGATGGATCATACATATTACATATGACTACATATTAGCTTCTATAAGCCATTTATCAGCTTCTGTGATCAAGAATGATGTTTCATGTTTATTCTGTGTCAAATGGACAGTGTCATCACGCTTAGCTGCCAAATTTCAATATCACCCGTATTTCACTTACCATCCTCGTCTTGTGATCTGACATGGGTAACCCTAACTAAACATGCCATGATAGTTACATAACGTATTTACTCAATTTCTCCACATCCACATTTTCTTTTATCTTGTAATTGAACTTTTTGGCTTTTTTTTTTTTCAAAGTTGCCATGTATTTATTAATTTTGCCGTCCCACCGATCGATGTAGAGAAAGAGGCTGTCTGTCTGCATGGGTTCCTGATTTTTGTTGATTGAAAGGACAGCACAAACAGGGGTATTCAGAGACTTTTTTTATGTATTCATTTTTGGTGCTTTTAGCTTGTGCATTTTAGCGACGTTGGTAATAGTATCTGAGCCCTCACTTATTCTTCACAACGTGCAACACATCCTTCAACTGGTCCGGCGCCATGGGGAGGACTGCAGCTTATAAACTCCCCACCTCTCGACACAGCTGGAGCTAGTGCAGGTATAATCAGCCATACCTACATGACAGAGAAGCGGGGCAGCTGGGCTGCAGTCTGCGGGACGGCCTCGGCGCTAAGCACTTCTGTTGTTTCTCTCCTCAAACCCAGCAGAGCCTGGACGGTTTCTTGTGAATTCCATGACCCCCTTAAACAGAGCAAGCACAGTCAAGTTTGGCAGAGTCGTAAGCTCTGTGTTTACATTTACTGAATGCATCAATAAGTCTGCTCTCTCCCGCTGGGCTCTGTGTCTCACAGGGCACATCCGGGAAGGCCCTACAGATCCCGGCTCCCGTCTGTGCTTTTTAAAAGAATTTCCCCGCACCATGGTTTGGAATCTTTTCTTGAAATTCACTTCAAACAAAAAAAAATCATCTATATATATTTATTCAGAATTAATAACATCCTTTTCTTTTATATTAGTTTGTTGTATTTTGAACATATTATTGTAACATGAATTTTGAGTTTTTTATAACATTTTACCAAGTAATTATGTATATTATACATGTTTTATACTGTTGCATTTTACTGTCAGATTTAGACTAAAGATTTTGTTACCATATAAAAGTGTTTGTGTGAGAAATGAAATCAGAACCCAGATTCATAAACAAGATGCTGGTGAAATGTGCAGGGAGCGAATGCGAAGGGGTGAGTGAGCACTTCAGTGTTGCAGGTTTTGATTAATGAATATGTAAATCACCGTGTTCACAACAGAAAAGTATGTAAATGTATGCATGCAGTAGAGAACAGCAGTTTATCTGGGTGAATTACAATGCAGCACATGTGATATGTAACGCACGGTTACGGCAGGTGCTGGTACCTCAGTTCTGGCAAACATTCACTATTACACTAGTAATTACCGAAATTCAGTCAATGTCAGGATTCGTCGGTGTCATTTGAAATCATTAAGACAAAATATTAGGTAACGCTTTACATTAACTGTCCCTTCATAATGCCTTTATAATGCATTTGTAGAACATTTAGTGCACCTTTATAATACATACTTAATGCATTCATAGAACATTCATAAGCAGGATGTAAGTAAACCTTGAATATTAAAGCTGTTAAGGTAGGGGTGGGCAATCTTATCCGCAAAGGGCCGGTGTGTGTGTGCAGGTTTTTGGGATAACCTTTAGGTCAGCTGTTCAAACCCAGGTGTGAGGACTCTTCAGCCAATCAGGCCTCTAATTAGTAATCTAATTAGGGAGCTGCAGGGAAAACCCGCACACACAGTGGCCTTTTCTGGATAGGAGTGCCCGCCCCTGTGTTAAGGTATGTTAGCATGTTATGGTATACTTACATGCTGCTTATGAATGCATTATGAATGTGCAGTCAATGTAAAGTGTTGCCAGATATATAAAAACGAAGTACAATCCACAGAGCATTGCAACTTTGTAATATATATTAAAGTTTTGGCTCATACAACTCCAATTTTTAAAAGAATGTTATAAGTCTGACAGTGCATTTTTATTTAATTATTTATTTGGTAGACACATTTGTCCAAAGTGATGCACAAGGGAAGCTGATAAGCACATCACTAGCATTCAGCTGTACAGGAGCCACCTGAGGAGGGGGTGCTGCTACGCAAAGCTTCTAACGAGAGATCGGTAACAAGAAAGATACTGGAACTAGAGCTACTGGCTGGGCTGCCGTGGCGCTCACGCTTTCAGACTCTCATGCAACTCTCATCATGGAAAATGTGTATTATTCCATTAGACACCTAAAATTGAATACATCAAAAGTGTTTGGGTAGTTTGCAAACCCTACAGGCTGTTTACAAGGTAATAAAACTGCTACGCAAATATAAATGTGCGTCTCAAATTCAAAAACTCACTTCAGTCAGCTGACCAAAGTTGGCAGCCCTGTAGAACGTTTAATACCTAACATTAGAAGAGCTATTGAAATAAGTAACACAAAGAGGATCTAATGGGAATTATGTCTAAGTGTAAAAGGCTAAGTGAGCTGAGTGTGGCTCTGTGGGTTACGACTCTGTGTGTTATTAGAAGGTCACCAGTTCAAATCCTGTGTCTGGCAGGGTAATGTCACTTCGATGAGGTCGTTAGCCCCAGTCGCTTTTCCTGATTTCTCACACAACATAAACTGATATGTAGCTAAAGACAATTCATATGCATTTCTTTTATTATTGTTTGCAATTATTAATTATCGCAAAATTATTCCTAAACTACCCATACTTTGCTCTCTGGTGTTTATGCAGTGTGATTATATATATATATATATATATATCAATATATATAT
>JAAGVU020000035.1:22981341-22994809 GCA_011763525.2 Mormyrus iriodes | reverse complement strand
ACACATCCTTTGTTCTCTGGTGTTTCTGCAGTGTGATTATATATATATATATATATATATATATATATATATATATATATATATATAGTATTTCACAAAAGTGTTTCACTGTTCAAGCAGCCTTTACAGCGTGTAGCAAATGTCATAGACATGATACTGACACATACACTCAGTGTGAGAGGAGAGACACACGGCCATCAAGAAAAACAGTTAAATACATCAGGCGGTAAACCACAGAGTAAGAAAATATCATCACGCCAACACAGCAGTTAAATGGTATGGCCGAGGGGCATATTTTATTTAATGTTTTTCATATATCTAGTGGGGTGTGACCAAGCTTGGCTACCTTGGAAAGCACTATGGTTGAAGAGTTGACTGCAGCAAAGCAGAGGGCACTACAGCACAACAAAGGGACCACTGTGTTAATACATTTCATTCATATATAAAAGGAGCTCCCCTACATTGTATGATGGTAGCAATTCGTGCACTGCTGATTCCCACCTTCTGATTCTGAGGCTTCATTCTTGTATCTGCTCTGTGTTGGTGAGGAGTTTGCATGTTCTCCCCACGCTGGGCAGGTTAGCTGCTACGGCCAACCTGGAATCTCTAAATTATGAAAGCACCCAATTGTTCTGCATGTGTTACTGGTAATGAAGGACCCAACAATATATATTCAATTTTCAAAACTAATAACAAAGCCTTAGCTATCCCAGCATGGTGCTAAGTCAGGCAGATCACTTGTGTTCCTCCTGAAAGCTCGGTTTAATGGATGTGACACAGACACACTCATCCCGGAGTAGTTAACGGACAGGACTGTTTCAGAAAGTGCATTGTCTTATTGTCCTGGGCTATGTAAAGTAGTACAGTAACTTAATATTCTCGCGCCATGCAGATTAAAACAGCTGCATGCATTCAGATTAATTAATGTGTAAATAAATATGTCTCCCACACTTTATTCACAGAAAATCAGATGCATTATTGCAGTTTCTGAGGTTAAAACATGATATTTAAGTACCTTCAGGAATAATATTAGCAAAATAAGCTACTTAAAAAAATAGTGATTTTATGAAGCAAGGTATAAAGTCATATTATGAATTCCTCTGTACCGCGCAAACACATGGATGCATCGTTTACGTTCAGTGCTTTCATTCAGGAAATGGTAAAATACTACGCAGTACTTTACTGTCAAAAACAAGAACCTCATGAATAATGAGCAGCCTTATAACAGATACAGGCTTTAAGCGTTTGGACACGTATGAATGATGATAACTGAAAGATTAGTGTGTGTTAAAACGCAAACTAGCCAGTTACTGGTGCCACCACCAATGGTTTTAAATTAGTTAACTAATTGAATTATTATTGAATTGAATCAATAGTTATGAAAGAACCCCCCCCCCCACCCAGTTAATTTCTGTCGTCACTGAGTAAAAGTTTACAGTCGAAATGGATGCTTGCATTTTATCCCTAGAGATCAAATTTCCTGAAATATGCTCTTCGTAGGCTTGTTGATGTTGAGCACAATTTATACAATCAAGAGCACATTGAAAGCTCTGATTTCCATTTTTCTTTGCTCTCAGCGCTGCTTGTGTCCCCAGGATTCCTTTTCATTGTATCTGTGACACATCCATCCTCTTTAGGTCCATCATTCCTTTATTATTTTTAATGATTTTTGTGTGGCTCCATCAGTGATCCCCATTGGTGATCATTGCAGCTCCTGCAGGGATTTATCTGCACTTTGCTCGTCCCCCGGTACAGCCCTGCGTTCTCTTTGACTCTGTATATATAACGCATATGCACACACGTGCGTGCCTGTCTGTAATCCAGGATCTCTTTCTGCTGCCTGTGAGCATCTGAAGCTGACCCGTCCTCCATACCGAAGCAGAGACGCACAAAGGGTGCCCCTCAGACTGCCCCCATCTTAAAGCTCTAATGCAGTAGATGCTTGAAACCCTGGCCTGTGTTCACCAGAACTACTAAGGATGTGCATTTTCCTGTAAGCGTTACAGGTTTTCCAGCCAGATTTTTACAGTGCATTAAACTGCCACTTTAATCTTTACCTCACGCTTAATGAAATAACGCAGTTTGATTCAGGGAAGTGAGAGAGGCTTATTTATCATTGTTACAAAGCAGCTTCCTCTCTCTTTTCTGTCAGCTAAAGTTATTACCTTCATATTCCACCTGAATTTCTGTTAAAGTCTTAAAATGGCTGCCAGTGCGAGGGTGACGCAGTGCACTGGAGTAACTGTGACGTTTCTTGTCACTGTGCTTATATAGGCTGGCTGAACATGCTACTAGACTTCATCTAGACAAATGATTTCCCCAACCATAAGAACACTATGCTCTGAATTTTTCCTCAGGACTATATAGAATATGTTGAGATCCTGGGGTATATTTATGTTTACGGTTTACTATTTACTATTTATATATACTGAGAGCAGCCGAGCCACAGAGCTAGCCAGGAAATTGGTCTTTGTCTTGGCTGGGCGTTAACCGGCATTAAAAAGACTGAATCCTCTTTCCTGACATTTCACTGCCTTGTTGTTTATGTTGACAGTGGTCCAGGATTATTATTTTCCAACCTCCGAAGAACCTAAATGAATCCATTAATAGCTCAGTACTCGATTTAGCATACAAAGAGTCTACAGTGGCTTTTCTGCTCGATCTTTATCTGACTCTTCTGCCCTCCCACCTCTCCTCTGTAAGCCTGGGTGTGCTGTGCTGTAAATTGGCCCATTCTGCAGTCTACCGTAACTTTAACAAGGCGGCTCAGTCAAAGGGTAAGATCCCAGCTCTCACAGCCCTCCCATAAATGCTCGCCACAAGTGGGTACTGCGCCTCTTTGAACAGCCCTGCCGCTGCCCCTTGACAACTCGCTGAGCAGATTTAATAATAAATGCTGTCTGGCCAGACTAGGTGCCGAAACGCTGGAAGTGAAATGAATGCCGGTGAACCGCCAGCCCCGCAGTCTGTTGAGCATGGCTATGTTTAATTGCACTTTTTTGCAGTAATGAAAAGGCAAACTGCAGCAGCTAGTCTGAAGGGTGGGAGGGGCTGCCAGTTAATTGTGTTATTTATTTACATTAACCTGCTTAGCCGCGGTGCTTGTTCGGAGTGACCTACAATGCCTTTTTGCTATTTATAATGCTAAAAATAGAACAGGGTTTAAAGCGGAAAGAATCAGATTATGATTTGGGTTTTTTTACGTGCTGTAATACCTGCTGTCTTTTTTTCTGCATTCAATTATATACAATATGTCCAGCTACAGGGTCCCAGGCAGCACAGGACACAATGCAGTGAAACACCCTGGACTGGCTGCTAGCCCAGTACACGGCGCTCATACTGTCACACACAATGGGCAGTTTAGAGATGCCAATTCACCAAAATGCATGAATTTGGACTGCAGTCACTTGCATTTCCAAACACTGAGAGAAAATGCTAACTTCATGTACATAGAGCTGGGGGCAGCATTTCAATCTCCAGCTCTGTGGCTCTCTGCCTGCCGTGTTACACACGGAAGCACCTTACCGTCCTATATACCAGGCATTCTCAAAGTCCCCCATCCAAATGACAGAGAGTGAAAACGATCCATGAATCTTTAACCGGTCTTTACGTCAAGTTCCCATTTTTGTTTATTTCGAAAGTTATTGTTAATTCATTAAAGCTCATAAAATGCTGTTTTTTTTTATTGAAAACTGGATAACACTTTACCTAAGAACATGTTATTAGTCATTTATAGACACATTCATAACTAATAATCATGAATTCATAAAGCATTATAAACATGGATATAAATATTTATCAAAAGGCATAACACATTATAGCCATGTGTATTATGCATTATGACTGCTTTATGAAGCTCTCATCTATAATGCACTATAGATACCTTCATAATGCATTATAATGGTCGATATAAGCAATAAGGATGCTTTGTACTGCATCATGAAGGTATCTATAGTGCATTATAGATTACAGCTTCATAAAGCATTCATAATGCATGAGACACATGGCTATAATGTGTTATGCCTTTTTATAAATAATTATAGTCATGTGTATAATGCTTTGAAAATGCATTATAATGCATTGTGAATGTGTTTATAAATATAGCCCTAATTAAAGTGTTACCGAAAACTGTTCCGGACCTCTGACTTTGAACAGAAATCCGATGTGGACCTTTGATCGAAAAGTTTGAGAACCCCCGCTATATACCATATATTTTCTTAACAGTAGAGATGTTAGTATGTTATATACAGATTATAAGGGGCCAGGTGGGTTGAGCGCCTTTTTAATACGCCCCTGTTTGGCTTCCATTGGAGCTGTTCCGGGCATGTCTCGCTGAGCAGAGACCCGGCGCCAGACCCTGGACATGCTGAGGGATTTTACTGCTGCTCTGGGTCCTCCTGGGTATATAGAAGCTGAAAAACGTTGGTCTGTCCTCCTCAACTGGCTGCATCCGTAACCCTTACTAGGAGAATTGCAGTGGAAATGGGGAGAGATAGACTGATATCTGGCAATGCAGTCAGCACTCTGCAGTAAAGTACTCGATACGTAAGGGTGTAGTTAAACAGAATCATCCTTGGGTATAATGAAACTACTTTAGATAAAACAGCTATGTTTGTAAAAACTATGACAGGATGTCAAGTTTTTGGTACTTGGCATGTGCATCAAATCAGTAACTGCAATTAGATAACGCAGAACGATTGCTCTTTGCGTTTATTGATGCAGGGATGGGTTAGGGTTAGGACTTGTGCTTATGCTCGGAACGTTTCTGTCTCACGGCTGGCAGAGTGATGTTACCGTCGGGCCCTTGAGCAAGACCCCTAACCCCCCTGCTCCAGGAACACCGGCTGACCTGCTCCCTGATCCTCGCTGCGGACAAAGCACCTGCTATGTAAAGAAAATGCAAAAATGGAAAGATGAATCTAAGTGAATCAGCAGCAGGTAGTAGGACTCAGTAGTGTTCCGCTATTTTCTCACAAGGGTAATACCAGATTCACTGGCTTCTCTTCTCAGCGGGTGCAGTGGAGGTGTTGATGAGGTAAAAATTGAAGTAAGGAGTGCAAAGCAAGTGCATATTCTATTTCGATGATCTCTGATCTTCATTGGAGAACAGAACGCATGGAAGCTGTCTGAAGCCATTGATTATCTCTTTTATTATTCTTAAATAAATTCTTAAATATTTATTTATTTGTAATCAATTGTTAGATATTTATTACTTCTAATATATAAAATATATATTTATTGATACACACACACACACACACACACACACACACACACACACACACACACATCAGTTTCTTCATCCCATCCAGCATGTTTCCTGCCTTGTATAGAACAGATTAGTCACTTTGAAAAATGCCCATGGGGAAACTGAAGAACAACTCACTGTCCACATTCTGAGATGAGACCTCCGATGACCTACTGTCAGATTCCCTCATCACATGCTACAGTGCTGGGCACCAAAACGCATTCAGTCCTCAAGTAACCCAAAACATCATCAAGCAGTCATTTTTGGAAATTTCACCACATAATAAGATTCAGGATGGTTTATCGTCAGTCTAAGAACATGAGGGTAGCATGTTAGGGAACTGAATTAGGTACCAAAGTCCCATGAACATTATAGCTAAAAAGAAACATTCACTTCTGGGGAAAAAAGTAATCAAGCGATCAAAGTATTGGAATATTAAAGCAGGCAAAGTTTTAATGTTGCCAGAAAGAATGTAACCATTTTATTTCCTTTCCCAAATCTGTCTCTAGCTGCTTTCTCCCAGTCATGAACATAATTTTGTTGGCCCATAAACACATTATTCAATATGTGATACGGTTTTGCAGTAAATGGTGACATTTATCTATATCCGCCTTATGTGTGGTACTGTTATATGCACTTAATTAGCCAAAGGACAAAAACAGGATCACCAATATCAAATTTTATAATTCCATGCACAGTTATATATTTTGTTGTTTTACAAACAAACGTAAAAAACTGACTGTATCCTAATCCATGGCAGATGTGTATATATGTATATGAAAAGCATGAGTAATGAAATGAGATTTTCTTAGTGTTCCGTTAGGATAGTTTCCACAGCTTTGCTGGTTTTACAGTCTGCTGACCTACCCAGGAATTTGAGGGTGAAATACACAGTTAATTGGGGTTTACACTGAATTATAGGACTATTGTGAATTATTAAAACTGGGTTAAACTCTTTAAGCAAACAGAAAATAGGTCAACCGTGAATCTATAACTAATAAAGAAATGCTATATTGATATGATTTTAATAAGAGAGAGAGAGAGAGAGAGAGAACAATGCACCTAGTATGATGTCAGCCCTGACAATCTTAATCCAAAACAACTGGCGGTCTGAGCCTCTCGCAGTCTGAACCATAAATTCATAGGAAGGTCAGCCCATCTACCTGCAGGAGCATACAGGGAAGGTGGTCTGAGCCTCTCGCAGTCTGAACCATAAATTCATAGTGGGGAAGACAATGGCCATAACAGCATCAAAAAGACAAAAAAATCACCCATAAACTTGAGGTTCTTGATGGTGATAACTGTTCCAGTTAAGATCCATTGCTCCTGTTAAGTTCCATTGAATTTATTTAAGTATCACAGAGGTTCTCCAAGCATTGCCTTCTGCCATTATGATATCTTACCTTATATCTCCATCTTTACTGTTGCTTGAAGGTTGGTGACCCACAAATCGCATATTCTTTCCAATGACTTTCAAACTTGAATACAGTTTAGGTCTTGCAATTTACATATTCTTCATTTTATTCTTTTTAATTGCAAACCTTCTCTCTTTTTTGATGACTATAAGTACCCTGCTGGACTGCAGTGGTCATAACCAGGGGAGAGCACAAACCTGCATATCTGTAGACAGGCATTTTGTCTTTTGGGATTTCATTATATTTCTGTGCATGCTTTAAGCCTACTGACAGAAAGTAATTATAATTATAGTTGGCATGTGCTGATCGTAATTCAAAAGGAAATGTACTAATTACTGGGGAGCACATGGAGAAAAAGCGCTCACTGTCCTGTCTACATCCCTCGCTTTCTTCCGTCTGCTTTGCATTCATTTTCATATTTATGCACCCGAGGACAGACTCTGTTTCAAATTCATGCAGTTTAAATATGATTTCAAACGCTTGTCCATTCCTGAAGTTGGAAGAAATTTGTTACATGAAGTACTGATTATTTAAAAGAACCTGAATAATTCACAAAGAAGGGAGGAAAACGTAATAGAACAAAATATTTTTGCATGCGCACACACGCACACTCCGAATGTGTCCATATGGGCTCAATCAAATGAAAATAACCTTTGAAAATATTTATGCCCTAGAAAAAAGCTATACAGAGTACAAGCTCCAATGCTTGCTTTCTGGTTAACACCAATACTGATACCAATAGGGGTTTGGTCTAAAAAACAATTTGCAATACTTTCAATAAAAAAATATCAAGGTAAACGATAATATCGAAGCTACACCTGACACACAAGCAGCACCAAGCAGCGCCAAGCAGCACCAAGCAGCACGCAAGCAGCACCAAGCAGCGCCAAGCAGCGCCAAGCAGCACGCAAGCAGCACCAAGCAGCACGCAAGCAGCACGCAAGCAGCACCAAGCAGGGTTTACACAATGTTTTTTTAACTGAAAAAATATAAGGATATGAAGGAATTCTTTAAAAATGGCATACAAATAATGCACTAAGCAGCTGATGCTAACAAGGGTGCTAATCAGAGATGCTGATGGGTCGGCGGGCCAGACTTAATAATGATTTAAAAACATATCGTGAGCCATCTTAAACCATCTAAAGCAGTAGTTTACAAACTTTTTACACTGTCACAAAATGAAAAATGTAACTAGATGAGAAAAAGGATTCCAAACTCAATGCATTGGCTCAAGGTATTAGTTGAGTGTTTCTCTACTAGTGCTTATCATGGCTGTTACCGCCCCCACCCAACAACCTTTTCTGTTGCATGTCCCCCCCTGTAACTTGTGACTGAATAATGTATGTCCTGAGGCTAAATTATTTAAGGGCCAAAGTATTAGCTAACTAGCCTGCTAACCTAGCTATCTATCCAGCTAGCTTTTGCTACCAAAAATTTGGTAAATTTCCTCTCTAATTAAACATTAGTCTAAGTTTAACACAGTTAGTATACAGTACATGTCTGGTTGGACAGATAAACTAACCTAACCATAATACTACAACTTATAGCCACAGATAATATATCGTCACCTGGCAAGTTGGTTTTAGCTGAGGAGTAACATCAGCAAATTGTGCATAGATTTTAATGGGGACTTTCTCCACTCTATAAGGATTTAGCTATGAAGATAACATGAAGATTATTTGTTTGACACTTTAGACATCAAAGGATTTGCAGCAGAATCTGTTTCCTGTGATGTGCACATTGGACAGGGGACATGATTTGAACATTTTTTCAATCAGCTAAAAACTTTTTAAGGACAAAACATCACTGTAGGGGAATAACAGGCGATTAACAGAATTATGTCTATACAATGCCTTTTATGAATGTATTTGCTCAGATTTCTATAAAGCATTTAGATCAAGTTACGAAAGCGAACATCTTTAGCTCCAAAAATATCAGATGTTACTTATTGACTGATCTCTTTAAAAAATGATGTGTCATTCATATTTCACATCACTCAGATTTCATTTGATGTTTGATAGACAGATTTGCTTACATGTCAAACCTGAAATCAATATAACCCTCAAATGTGCAGTGCTAAAGGTTTCAGAATACATTTCAGTTGATGACCATGTTTGGTGAGGCAACTCCGTGGAGTGTGTTTTATATCCTGTGCTGGACTGGCCTGTGTTGTCCAGGGTGTTCCCTTGCCTTATGTCATATTGAAGCCTCCGATTGATGACTTTAAGCTATATGCTCTCAGTATCCAAATAACGACATGAAAAACAACTTCAAGCCTGAAGCGCAGATCCCTGCACTGGGCCAGGAAGAAAAAGCAACATACAGTTTCCTTTGTTTATTTTTGTAGTTGGTATTAAAAAAGAACAAAACCTCACCAACTCTTTCTATGCATACAATAACAGTAAGGGTGGAATAATCCATCCAATCATTTTCTGTAACTCCTTGTCCTGTTCAGGGTCGTTGGGGGTCCAGGGCCTATGGGCGCAAGGTAGGGAACAACCCAGGATGGGGCACCAACCCATCGCAAGGCACACTCACACACCAGTCACTCATACATGCACACTTACAGGCAATTTGGTAACTCCAACTAACTTCAGCATGTTTTTGGACTGTGGGGGGAAACCAGATCATCCGGTGGAAACCCCATGATGATATGAGGAGAACATGCAAACTCCACACACATGGAACCATGGCAGAGACTCAAACCCTGGTCCCTGAAGAGTGAAGCAACAGTGCCAACTGAAATCTCCGCTGGTCAAAAATAAACTCTAACCATTACCACATCTGTATTTGAATGGCTTTCTGTATACTAACAGCATGCTAACTTAGCAGCCCATATTAACCAAGTCCAAAAATCACCAAGAAATGCAGAAAATATTCAAAAAGATGTAAAAGCTTTGTAGGCATATTCTGTCAGTGATGAACTGGAAATGATCAAATCCTGAGACATCGCACCAAAATTGAAGTAGTGCCACATAGCCATAGCAAAGAGAAAGGCAGTTTTGACACGTGATCTAGCTAGTAAGACGAATCTTTCTCTAAATTGTGGGTGAAAAAGTGGAACTGGTCAAATTTTGAGACGCGTCACTCCAAAACTGAAGCAATGTTGCTTAGTTGCAGAAAAGGTAAGGGTGAAAGTAAATGACATTAGCCACCATTAAATGGAAGAAGATGTACACCTGGTTTCATTTTCAGAAAAATTGTCCCAAAAATGTAGCAGCAGCACTGTGTGGCAGTAAAGGAAGGAAATGGCAGCTGTATTTTACAGATCTTTTTCAAACTTCGCACACACATTTATGGGTGACAAACTAGAAGTGATCAAATTTTGAGGCAGATTGCCCAAAAATTAAAGTAGGGCTGCAAAGTGATATAAAAAAAGGCAGTCTCAGACCCTAATCACTTTATCACAATAGCTCATAAAGAAGTTTACAGATCTGTTTCAACCTATGCAAAAATATTGTAAGGGTGAAGATCTGTACCTGATCAAATACTGAAAAAAATCTCTCCAAATCTGAAGCAGCGCTGCATAGTGATGGCATAGAGAGGAGCTGCTCAGACGCTTCATTTTGTCAGCATGACTTTAAGTGACATATAGTAAATCAACAGCATAAAAAGAGTGTCCTCATACATGCGATTCTGGTCCGAAATATACAGAAGTGATTATGGTACCCTCAAAAACCCCCAAAACGTGATGGGAGCAGATAAACAATCTATCTACAACAATATGGCACAGAAAAATCAATAAACACATATTTTTGACCCCAAATAGAACTTTATGGTAGGCTGTGCATCAATGCGATAAAAAAAAAAACACATTATTTTTAAATGAATCATTTGCGGCCCTAAAATAATATAGATAAAATTTTTAAATGTGGACACTAACGGTCATTTCACACTGAACGAAATATGAATAAACAATACAAATTTGCAAAATGTTCGGATGCGAATTTGACGGATCAAAAATTGTTGTGAAAAAGTTCACGTACCAAAACAAAAAGTCAAAATGGTGACATACAATAGCATTGCCGATAATGAGATTTTCTTGTTTTTTTTTTGAGAAGGAAAGAAATAGGCAAAGGTACAAGAGCTTAAGCTTTACAATGACCGTATAAGATGGTGCTTCAGGATGCGCAAAGTTAATATTGAAAAGATGGCATCATTAATTGATCGTTGATTCATAATTCACTAATTCATATGATCATATTATTGTTCGTATTTTTCATAAGAAGCAGGATGCAAACAATATCAGACTGGGCCCCCATAACTGGGGAGAAAGGGGAAGTTGCCAAGACGCTGGGTTGGGCCAGCACTGGATATTGGGATCGGAATCGACGATACGATCTTTGGGTCAAATTGAAATCAGACTGAAAATAATGTCAGTGGTATCTGCCATTATGTACGGTAGCCAATCACTAAAGGCCAATCCTATACACCCAATGAAGAGTTTTATTCCTCTTTAACAGGAATTCTTATAACAAGAAAGGAGAATTAATGTCCCCCATTCCAAAATTTTTAATAGAGCCTTCATTTTAACACACGATATAAATATATTGATAAAAATGGTGTTGTGTTATCCTATATCTCATTTTGAGAATATATGAATATAGCATACACATTCGATATATACCCCCCAGCAGTTATGTCTAGCCTCATGTCATTGACCCCCCCAGAAACGTCCATCGTGTCGTGGCTCACTTCCGCTGGGTTCTGCTGAGAGGATTTGCACGGTTTTTTGTGTTGCGTGTGTTTGCTGAATTTGCAGCATGTTGACACTTATTGGCCACTGTAGAAGCTAAAATGTTCCCAAATACCCGATTATGACTGACTGTACCCAGCATTAGCCATAACCAGCTCACAGCCACAATTAGCAAACTGTTTTCTGTGTTGAACATCTGCTTGTGGATTTAGGGTCTGCCCATGTCAGTAAATGTGTTCATTTGTTGCATTGTGCGTACCAAGCTGAAATACAATAACTACATGTGCCGTTACAGCCTGACTATCAGAAAATATATGGAGAAAAGGTTTATTAATTATCAGAAACATCTTGGACAGGTATTGGCATTAAAATTTAATAGGTCAAGCTAATTACATGCATCTTGATCAGCGAAATAACAATATTCCGTAATGAGTTACATTTTGATTCGGCTAGAAGACCCGTCTATCCCTGTTTACCTTTGCAAATCCTCTGTTTGTTAACACTTTGCTAATCTTCATCGTTTCACTGAACTCACTATCTGCATCAATTATATGTATATCTGTCCATCCATTTCAAATATCCAGTTCAGGGTCCCAGTAAGCCTGAAGCCATTCCCACACAGCACAAGGCCGAGGACAACCTGGATGGGAAGCCAGTCCATCGCATCACAGGACACGCATTCAGATTTACACACCATGGGAAATTCAGAGACAAAAGTCATTTAATTACATGTTTTTGGTCTGCGGGAGGAGACTTAAGCACTGAGGGAAAGGCTTTGTGAATATGGGGAGAACTCCACATGCACTTTTCCAGGAGCGAGACTCAAACCTTTGACTCTGGAGGTATGAGGCCACAAGGGCTACCAACAGAGCAGCCACTGTCACCGTATGGGTCAGCCTTCTGCAGAGTTTGGTAACATGAGAAATTAACTATGCCATGTAATATTCCCCCTCTTCTTCCATCCCTCTTTTTTAATGAGAATTTAGGTGACATTAAGATCCAAGACTCGCTGGGTGTCTTGATAACAAGATGATTTTTAATTGGCTTTTGCCCCCCCCCCAGCTCTGCTTTAGCAAATTCCACAATAAAACTGTAACATTTCTGGCACAGCTGGATGTGTGACACTTATATCCTCACTGCTCAAAAAATGACAAATCAACACCTGGTTTCTTCACCATTTTAAGTTATTGAACTTTGTAATCAAAAGTTCTAAGGAGAGACCAATCCTTGCACCAGAGATAAGAAAAATTCAACTTCAGGCATTAGGATTTTATTATGAGGACAGATATCTACAATACAGGGCCCTGTTTTTTCATGTAAAGGTCTTCTTCCTTTTCTTCATCAACATCTTCATCATCAAAAGTGGATCATATCACAAACACAGCACAGATCTAATTATATGTCATATGTAATGACATGATACACGTGCTTTTGATATCAATTAATATGGCCTTTGCTTATATTAGCACTGTTAGTCCTGGTAGTAAAATACTATATTTATTGTTGTTTACTATCCTGCTTTATTTGCTCTGTCTTGTCAGATTGTTTTAGGAATTTAACTTGAAGTTAAAAATAAATAAAAATGCATAAATATTGTGTGTGCAAGCCATTATCAAAAAGGATATTCTGTTGTAATTGTGAAGTCGGAGATGCCATGATGGGTTAAATACGTCCTATTTATTCACTCACTTGTAAGATGATGATTATCTTAAATATAGGTGCAGAGGATGAAATGACAGAGCTGCATAGGTGATGGTGCTGAAGGTGATGTGTCATAAGAAGGAGTGTCAAAGGGTTTCAGTATTTTAGGAAAGGAATACAAACACCAGCAAACTACAAACACATTTCCTGCCACTTTGAGGGATATTTTTTTGTAATATAAAATGTCATGATTTGTAATATCATTTTTTAGCCTTTTTAATTTTTGAAATGGCTGATCCCATAGTGGGATGGTGCATTAAAGGAAACGTTGGTATCCATTGATGTGGTGTTGGATTCCATACATTCCTGGTATACCCTGTATGGTATACCAGATCCCAGTCTCATTCTTGGTATACCCTGTATGGTATACCCGATCCCAGTCTCATCCCTGATATACCCTGTGTGGTA
>JAAGVU020000035.1:22916316-22930484 GCA_011763525.2 Mormyrus iriodes | reverse complement strand
CCTGAATAATATAGATTAACTAGGTTTTCACCACCAGTATATATATTATTATTATTATTATTATTATTATTATTATTTTATGACTACATTCTATATGTCTGGGTCTCCACCAGCTTTAGAATGTTGCTAATTTATTTATTGGATTGTCGTTTTTCTCTATTTACCATCTTCTAGAACTTCTTCAACCCGCATTCTGCTCTTCTTCCACTGCTGCCTTGCACATGGTCTCTCTAAAGACCCTCATATCCTGTTTCTCTGGTGCTTCGTAACTTTTTACACAGTTCTTCATTTTCTCTGTGGAATGGCTGATTGGCTTTATGCTAACAATTTTTTTTCCACAAATCTAATTAAGAGTTTTTGTAATCTACATTTTGTTGCCATAGCCCCATATTTTCCACTTTATATCCACACTGAAGCCATCATTGAAATTATTGTAGCTGTCTGTGAAAAATTAATGGGATCCATTACATCCGTATTGTAAGTAATAATAGTGTCTGCATTTCAGTTTCTTGTTTACAGTTTTAATCCTGCAACAAGGTGTCATTCCAGTGAAGGGCTTAGTTTGAAAATGAGAAACTAAGTTTCTGAAATACTCTACAGAAGTCCTTTGATGTGTTTTTTTTGCCATTTGCAGTGTTAAAAAATGGTGCTGCGGGGTGACGACCTCCATCCTCTTCACATCATCGTCATGCTGGAGTGTCCTAGGTTCATCCCCTGCCAGGTTCAGGAACAGATGAGAAGGTCCATAATATACCTGGCTTGAAAGTTATAATCTGCTCTGGTTATGTAGTTTGATGTATAAGTTTTATAAGTTTTCCAGGAAAAATATAAAAAATCCATTCAGACAGGTGCCATGCAATAAAAATTATAACGCCAGAGGAAATTTAGCTTATCTGTTATATTCATTGGCGAAGAGGTGGATGGTGCAGAATGGGGAATGGAAAAAAGAAACACTTCCTTTATGCACGGCTGTGTTTGCTGTCATCGTTACGTACTCATGGTTTAATTGGCTAAATACGTTATTGAAAGTTACCAATAGACCATCCATATCTCTAAGTTGAGTTGGTTAATTTGTTCCCAGGCAATAGTTTTCTTTTTGTACTGGGACACCAAAATGCAGCCGCAAATATTAAATTGCTGAAGGTCAGAAGGAGAGCCCAGGAGCTGAGAAGAAGAGGATGTGCTCATTTTCATTACGTGCTAGAGTGACATGTCTACACTGATATGGGACATTTTGTAATGGAACAAAATGTGACACTATTTAAAACCATCCAAGCTTTCAAAGACAATCCAGAGAAAGGTGTAAGAAAGACTATTAAAGACCAAAGTAACTGCTGACTTTAAAGACTGCGGAGTCCAACTTCAGTACATCATTGTTCATTAGGCAGAGCGTGCCAAGTCCTGATGAATGTCTTTAATGACACTATATCAGGTTAATAGTTTTAGTTCTGTCTTCCCTTTAGGAATCCAGTCCTCAGGTGCCTTTATTTTATCATTTAAGAACATTATGTGTTTGCCAGGGCACTGCAGAGTTCTGCGAGATGATCATGTAGTCTTAAGCAGCCTCTGCTGTGCTAGCAATTACCGAGTCAGCGTGGCGTCTGACGTGGCCTGTAACAAAGGTGGTTTACCACCTCTTTATCATCACTCTTCTCAGGTCACTCAGCAAGCAAGGACAGGAAAGATCTTCTGCTTACAGGGCAAAGAGAAATTCATTTTAATAAACCTATTGCATGAAAACACTAATCAGTGTGCACCAGCAATGGCGACATAAAATAACTTTAAGGTTACTAGGATAATGAATATTTTGTTTAAAAGAAATCCCCTCTGAATGAACTTGATTATGTGGCCAATAAAGACTGAAATAATTTTATCGTGAACGTAATTAGAACACACTGACTATTCTGGCACAATTACAGGAAGGAGACTGGCATCCAATTCTATAGCAATTGGCCTTGGTTCTATAAAGCGTCCAAATGATAACGACAATTTAGCTTCATTACATATTCATGACGGGGTTGACACATTGACAAAGTGACAGCTAAAAGAAGCCAAGCCAATTTGACAATGTGTTGTTGTCTCATTGTTCTGTGCAGCTATGTGTTGTCGTCCCTATTGTTTTACAAATCTTGGAAGAAATGACAAACTGGCATTCAGAGATATTGGTATTCATGTCTCTATATATTTCTTGATTTATACTCCAGTTTCTGGGGGAAAAAAAGTAGAATAATTGTGTGAAGACATTTCTTCCTGTCAAAATTATGTTTCTTGTTTCATGTAATTGTTTTTTTTTTCCCATTATTTCCTCGATTGTTGGATTCCTTGTGATCTGTGCGAACAATAAAAATTAAGCAGTTTTCCGATATGGAAAGGTGAAGAGGATAACATTGATTATCCCGTTACAGTGGCACCTGTCAAGGGTGCTATTATATATCAGGCAAGTGAACAGTCAGTTCTTGAAGTTGATATGCTGGTAGCAGGAAAAATGGACAAGCGTAAGGATCTGAGCGACTTTGATATGGGCCAAACTGTGATGGCTAGACGACTGGGTCAGAGCATCTCCAAAACGGCAGGTCTTGTCAGCCTCATGTCTGTATATGGAAATTCAAAAATAAATAGGTGAATAGGTTCCCGGTATGCAGTGGTCACACCTACCAAAAGTGATCCAAGGAAGGGCAACTGGTGAATGTTGTTTATTATTATTATTATTATTATTATTATTATTATTATTATTATTATTGTTGTTGTTGTTGTTGTTGTCCTGATCAGAATAGTTGCCTTTCATATTGAACTGCTTGGTGTTTATATACAATGTAGATGTATTTTGTCTTACAAAGGTGGCAAATTCAGGTTCAAGTGAACTAATCTGCTGTTAAATGACACCAAAATAATGAATTGGAATGAGTTTGCATACACAACTTAACTGTGACTAATAGCATTTTCTGTGTATTATAGTTGCAAATTCAAAGCCTTATTAGTATTGCATGGTCAGTGACAGAAGACAATTAGTCTGTAGATCCATCCAGCTTCCAGCTGCTTATTCTGGACACGGTTCCAAGGGGGCTGGAGCCCATGCCTGGCAGCACTGGGCACATGTCAGTGGTACACCCTGGATGGGATGTCAGGCCATCACAGGGTCCATAGATACAAAGATACTCCGCGGGCAATTCTGAGATGCCAATTAGTGTAATTGCATGTCTTTGGTTTGCTGGAGTACCTTGCCATGTAAACTCCACACCCACAGAGGGGAGGCGAGATTCGAACCCCCAGTCCAGCACAGCCACCCAGTCAGCCTCATGTCTGCATAAGGAAATTCAAAAATAAATAGCTGAACGGCAATCGCACACTTTCAGTACTATAAACAAAAGTGTGGTTTAGTATCATGAAACGCTACCTTACCAGAATGATGCCAGCAAGGTAGAGCATCGAGATTCCTAGCACACAACTGAATATCAAAAGGCACGATCGTGAAAAGGGGGAGCAGAGAGAGGAATGGGGCAGCCGCGTTAGGAAGGGCAAGTTAGCTGTACATGTGTGATACGGGGTGAATGCTGCGTGAGGATCAAAAATGGCAGGTGGAAGAGGCGGAAGAGCGAGAGAGGGAGTCCGGAGCAAAGAAGTGCCGTGCTGTGAGAAGACGATACTGCTAATGGAGCCTTATTCTGTGGCTAATGTTGTCATCAGTTTAGTGTCAACATGATGAGACTTTGGTTGACATGTGGCCATCCCTGAAGAGTCGTAACAGAAGGTTGGAATTGAACTCTACTCTTCAAAAGTCCATAGCGGTTTCACAATTTTATTGAAATTTTTTTTTTTAACAAAACCGCGTACGGTTTGGTTATGGCAAATATGAGGTGATTTATTTTTTTCATGTCACAGGGAGCCTTATTTTCTCTGATTAATGAAGACACGATAGATGCACGATAGTTACATTACTTGAAGAAATATACTATGTATGATTATAGCTCTGGATATATTACCAACGGGAAAATGAGAAGAACACTGGGGAACACTCTTCCACTGACATCCTTCTCACGAAAGTTAAAATGGGGGTACCAGTCGGGCATGTTGCCAGGCATTTAAATAGCTATGTGTAGTTAGTGTCTATTTTTCTGCTAGTGTGCGTATGGTACCTTTAATGTTATGTATTGTAAATAGTGGTGTGCGTGTTGTTGGAGCGCTCGGGACGGCCAGCACGGGGGCAGAGTGTGTCGGCAGTGATGTTGGCTATTGTTCACGTTCGGCCCTGTTAATAAAGAGCGCTCTTGCTTAATTGAAACTGCCTTGTCTGCTTCCTGCCACCTCAATGCCCGAGTCTGCCCGTGATTACAGTACCCTCCAGCTGGATAGCTGATAAAACACTGCTCTGTGGATTCAAGCAGCACCACACCGCCTCCAGCCTCAGGCCTGGGAGGTGGATGTTTCCCTTAGGCTCAGGTAAGGAGGAGATATCAGCTCATGTGGGTGACATGAAGCTTCTCCTTATGCATAAACGTACTCATCCAAGCTTCCCCTTTCCCAGTGCAGGGGGACAGTGATCCAGGAGCCTATCCCAGGGAACAAAGCAAAGAAGGACAGAAGGACATCCTGGGGGGCGTGCCAGTCCATCACAGGGAACACACGTGGGCACACAAGTGCACTTTGAAAGGCACTAGCTTAGCTGACTGACTGTTTTTGAACTGAAGGAGAAAACCCCAGCAAACAGAGGATATGCCCGAATGGCAAAGTCCTTTAAAAATAACAAATGACTCAAATAAATACACTTTCATATTGACTTAATGTGTTTTTAGACATATATGTCCGTTATTCAATAAAAATACATATTAAATGAATGTACTGTGAAACGTGTAAGTCTTACATTCATGTACAATCCATATTAAATGCTGTCATTTGTCATATATGTCCTTTATTCATGCGAAACACATATTAAATGCATGTTTTGTTAGTTTAGACACTCCCTGGGTTACATTCCGTTAAACCTATCATAGGGAAAAAATATCGTAAGGTGAAAATGCATTTTAATACAGTACACCTAACCTAACAAACGTCACAGCCTAGCCTAAAGCCTACCTTAAACACGCCTATAACACTTATGTTAGCTTACAGTTGGGCAAAATCATTAACACAAAACCTATTTTATAATACAATGTTGAATATCTCATGCAGTTTACTGAATAATGTACTGAAAGTGAAAAACAAAATGGAATTGGAATACAAATCGTAAAGTCGAAATATCGTCACACAGACCATCGTACCCTGGGGAGCGTCTGTATAAGTTTTTATGCATAATGCTTTGAATGAAGTATGAATTAAATCATGGACAGCGGCTCCACAAAACTAGAATGAGTATTTTGAAAAGGAAACATCCTTTTTCAATTGATGCATTTACTTTGTGTTCTGAGAACATAACATGAATTCTCTCATGTCTAATTAAACCATATGAATGTGGAGAGACCATGCATGTCTTTCATAATATAAAGGCAATATAAATTTTTATTAAGAAACGAGCAATCCGTATATTTCTTACTAAAGCCATATGTTATCACGTATGGTAAAATGTAGATGTTCATGTATAAGTTTTATATTTTTCCAATAGGCTTTTCCCTTGAGTGCCTTACATGTTAAGTGTGTATTTTGGTATGAATGTGGCCATAACCATACAAGAAAAAACATTGACTTGTAATGAACATACAACAAGCTTCATGTGTTGTCATATATAATTGAAATAAGAAAAATGCTTACTAGCATTATATGAACCATGCAGGTTTTTTTCATATGGCTGGGAACTGCACCCAGACAGCAGGAGCCAAAACGGCCAGTCCAGCGTAGTTAAAGTAAGAACCACAACTGATCATTAACACAGCTGAATGCATTATGCAGGACTTAAATTTTAGGATTGGACTATATCTGAGGCTTTTTTCGTACTTAACCTCCTATGGTGTCTTTAAGAGAAACGTAAAGATGGTCTGCTTGTTAGAAAACTGCTTCCATGTCAGGCATTGCCAGATTTGGTAATACAATCTTTCTCTATGCAGAAGTCATTTTGAAATGCAGGGCATAGCGTTGCACCCTAGCCACTGTATCCCACATTTGGCTGCACTCAATGAAGGGCTGCCGAGAGACAGTTTTCATGCCAAGAATTTCCTTATGTAATACAGGAAAAACTGTTGTTTACAAACTTGCAAGTTAGAAGGCCACTTCCGAAATCTGCATATTATTATTAATTATTATTATTATTATTATTATTATTATTATTATAGTGATATTTGTCATTTGAAGCTTACGATATTGCAGGCATAAAATGCATGATTTGACAAGGACTTTCTCAGATATTTTGAATCTTCAAACTAATATAATTCCATTTATTTTTATAGCAGCTTTCCCAAGAGCAACATTATCTGACATGACTGGTAATTTTATACTGTAGTGAAAATGGACAACTGAGAAAAGGAACAGAACAGGCCATTCTAAGATTATACATTGGAATTATCCCTCTAAGCTTCTTTAAATGAATAGGCATGTACTGTTGGAATCACAACAAAGAAAGGAATGGTGATCTTCTGTTCTTCCTTCTGTCAGAACACCATCTGAATGTCATTCTGGGGTGTCTCTGCATCCATGGTGTGAGCAGAGTTTTCAGATCTTTTCAATTGATGTTCGTCCCAGGCACAGATAGCACCCAAATGAGGTTTGCGGATGGGGCATTAACATGGCAGGTCAGTACGGGTATTGAGGTTCAGTAAGACATATGACATGTACAGCAGAGCCACTGTCCTTTATATTAAAACTAAATATAGACTAGGGCGAGCTCGACTAAACACCGCCTGGCAGACACATCTTTGCACTGGGAGTTGTGTAGGTGAAGCCTTTATTGCCAAGAGATCTTTTATTTATTTCAGGAATTACAAGAAGATCTGCCTTCTGCAATCTAGCAGTGTGCTCCAAATTGCCAGCATTAATCAAATCAGTTAAATATGCAGGGGCTGGACCTTTAAATGCCTTATTAATTAGGAGCAGAATTCTGGGGAGGCCAGTGGAAATATATAACAATGGCTGTAATGATCACAGTTGATATTTCTGATTATAATTCTCTCATGTATGTTTTGGATCTTCAAACTTCCAGTACCTGGGCATTACTATGTCTGACTGGTAGAACTCCATCTAATGCCTGCTTTCATAACTATCTGCAAATTGTTCTAATATTCACTAGTAGTGTCCAGAAGCCAGCCCAATAGTTAGTTGTCACAGGCCAGTTTTGTTCCTCATAGCCTCACTCAGTGCCAGATGTCTAATACCTGCAATTAATATTTTTCAGTTCAACGTGACCAATGACTGTTTGCGTCTGTCTTCAGATTTGCATAATTCTGCTTAGTCATGGTGTTTGGGCCTTTTTTAGCTGATCTTGGATCTTGTCTGGTTTTGTCTGGTTCTGCTGTCTGGATTTTTTGTATCTGTTATCTGTCACCTGTTAGCTAATTTTTTGACCTTGCTTAGTCATACAACTTTGTCTTCTACCTGACCCACTAATGCTCGATGCTTGAGTCCTACACAGTCACCTTGGCTGCCCCCATTTGCAGCCCAGATCCTGTCAGCACTGAGCACTCAGAGACTTGCCTGCAGAGGAGCAAAGGTTTGACAGGCCTCGTGAATGCCAGCAGTCCAGGGTGGGCCCCTTTTACCTGAGAATGTGCACTGTGCTCAGAGCCCTGTTAATGCACTCTTTCCTGTTGCCATGGCAGTTTGGGGTCTAACAAAACTTATGAAGGTTGTATGCACCAGTTCAACTGGCAGCATTTTCACCTAGTCCCAGAGTTGTGGTCCTCAATCCAGCCCTAGCCAAGTATCCAAAGATGCTGTTTCGGAGAACTGGTCAATCAATCTGAGTCCCCAGGCGTCCAATGTGTACCCAACCTGCATGCTGGGATTGATGGAGGGGTGTGTGCCCAAAGTCTTCCAAGTATTATCACTATGACTGGATATGCCTGTTCTGACTGGTTGTTGCACAGTTTGTAAACAAAAGAGTTTCAAAACTGTCTTGTTGTTACCGTCACTGCATTGATTTTCTACTTTTAAACTGAAACCAATCCATATCATTCTTTCCTATTGACTTCTACAACAGAGATTGCCTCCCACCACCAACAAAAACGATGCTGGTGAAATCGATCATTTGTACATTGTACTAAGACAAGAGCACTTGAATCCATGCTTCTGGCTAGACGTAAACATTTGAAAGACACAAGCCACAGGTGTAACTAGAAGAATGGTTTGACATGTGTAGACAAAGCCATGATTTGACTCTACTAATAGGAAACACAATAGGAAATTGCGCACAAGTTTTGTCCGTACAAAATCTTTGAATGAAAAAAAAATCATTAATGAAATCCATCTAGTACTTGATTTATCTAGTGCTGTGTTGCAATAACTCTGGAGCTTATCCCAGCGTGCACACTAATTGGGTTACCAGTCCATCACAGGACACTCTAAGTGAATAAATGTTCAAAATAAATAAAGGGCTTCCACAGGCAAGAGAGAAAATCAGAAAAATGACAATTCATTTTAATTATAAATGTTTCCACGAGAGATTTAATTTGGTTTGTTTTACGAGAGCTTGAAAAAGTAACATTTTTTAACTGAGATCCATCCATCTTCTAACCGCTTATCGTGTACTGTAACGGAGATATCTAATCCTACCAGGCCAACGAGATGCTATTTGTATTGCTTCATTATACTCTTTTTTTTTTTGTCTGGGAGTGAGACCATTTGTGACAACTCAGGACACATATGCGTTCTGTGTCCTCCCTGCCTACTTGCACGTCTGTTATGGAAAAAACCCACGCTGTTCCCCAGGACTGACGTGATGGATGATTGTTTGGTGGCTAGCGTGATTAACCAGCCCCCTGCCCCGTGCTATTTTGACATGCTATCTATCAGGGGATTTATGTTCTTCTCGGATTGGCTGGAAGAGAAGCCCTGGTAACTCTCGAACCGTAAGCCGTACCTCCCACCTTGTATCTCATTCAGTCTCACACTCCATTCCTGGTGGTCCTGAAACAGCTGTTTCAGGGATTGCTCCTGTTACAAATGATATAAAGGCACATGACACCGGTGATAAAAGAGGATTATTACCACATTTGACATAGTTATTTGACTCGTGTCACTGGTTCAGCAACTTATTTTGAACCTATATAAGATTTCAGTGTTTTACAAGGATTTTTTCCATATACATTATTTCCATATATATATATATATATATATATATATATATATATATGTGTGTGTGTGTGTGTGTGTGTGTGTATGTATTTGTATGTATGTGTGTGTATGTATGTGCATATATTTATAAACAGTACCGGATTACAAAAATACTATACTTATTATACTTTACATGGATGGTTTACAAGGTTATTAATTAGGTTGTAACACTTTGTAAATCATTAATAGATAATTATAAAGTAATATATTATTATTTATGATTATTATTATTGATCATCATCATCATTATTATTGTTCTTCTTATATTTATTGTTACCATAAACTGTAATTCAAATGTGACGTTACAATACAAATGTTACAAGTGTTACACAGAGTGTTAATTGAACAGAATTCTTCAAAACATAACAGGAAAAAAAAAACACATGCACTGTTTAATATTCTTCACACCAGCTAATTTCATAATACTCAACAGCCAGTTCATATGCGCTGTAAAGAACGCCCTTAGCAGTACTTTACATTTTGAATAAGAATTTGATTATAATGATTTGTATTATAGTTGTTTTTGTTTTTTAATAACAAGCCAGCATGTAGTTATCTTTAAATATCCACCCTTTCTGTTTTAGCAGGGATAGCAGGGCTACGGACACGCAGACATTTGAAGAACATGGCAATTCAGCACAGGCAAAGGTCTGGCCTCCTACAGCCCTGAAGCTGTGAGCCAACAGCATTACTGGTTGACCTGCTGTGCACACAGTGGCAGTCACCTGCCAGTATATTCCCAGAATTCTTAGTAAAGGATGAGGATAATTCGGCTGACAGATTTTCTTCCTTGGCAGTTTTGACTCACTGGCTTGGAAGAATCCAGTCAGGCAAACGTTTGGCCTGAACTTCTACCCTTCTGATTCACTGGGGTGAAGATAAACTGATCGTTCAGATTTCTAATCACAGCCCAAGACAACAAATCTCCCTTGCTTTATTTTTTTATTTAATAGTAAAGAGGTGGTAGACTGGCTGAGTGGGGAACACTGTTGTCTCACACACCCAGAGCTGGAGACAGGAATGCCACCCCTGTTTGTGTGCTCTTTCCTGCAGTCCACAAATGCACAATTGGCATATCTGAGTTGCCCATAGTGCATCTGAGCATGAGAGTAGGTGTGTGCCCTGCCACGAGCTGGCATCCCATCTAGATTGTAGCCCTGCCATCTGCCCCAGGCTGCCTGGACTGAACTCCAGTGCCCTAAGTCACCATACATGGTTGGGTGAAGGACGGAAAAATTATTCCACATTTTATATATGATCTCGAAACCCAGTGATTTTATAATAATCTGGTGGAACACTGCTGATGAACACGATTATTTACATTTTTAAAAAATTGCCCATTTTTCTTGGGTGAGATTATGAAGACAAAAAAATTACATTGTGATGCCCAATTAAATAAATCCAAAATAATCCACGCAACCTTCTTGCTGTGGATTCTTGGATGTATCGATACACACTCATCTGCATTGTACAGAACATTAAACTTTTTTATTGAAAAATGCTTCTTTTTTAAAGTCTTACAAAAAAGCAATAGCCAGGTGCCTTGGAAACTAGGAACAGAAATCATGTTGGTCAGATATTTTCGTTCATACGTACTTATATGAATGCTGGTACTGCTTACTCTGCGCAGGGTGACAGTGGCTGCTGAGCGTATTACAGGAAGCACAGGCCACAGGACAGGAGGCTCCCTAGTCCATCGCAGCACAAATATAAAGACACTAAAAATCAATAGACTTTATGTGATAGAAAGAGTTAAACTGCCAATATAAATCAATGACGTTAAGAAGCCTTTCTCTTAGTGAATGCTATCATGAAGAGGGTGCCAGCCAGATTGTTGTCACGGAGGTAATGTGTTTAAATAAACGATTGAGCCATAAATGAAACCCCGCATCCTTCCCCCAGCTGCAGCTGGGATTTTCCCCAGTGGCCCCCCTGCCAGGTCCCCCAGCGGAAGGTATGGATTCAGCGGTAGCAGACCTGCCAGCGGTCTGAATTTTGCTATGTAACACAATCAGGCCTCTACACACTGCCGCTGGAAATTAAAATCCAAATGCTGCCTATTTGATTTACTTAGCAGGTGAAATGAAATTCAGCCTGAACATCCTAAACCAGCAGAACACTGGGTCATCGCTAAGCAAGGGATTGTTTTTAAAGGGACGACTGACTGTAACTCATTCATGGCTGCACACCTTTAAAAGCAGAACATATCCCCGTACCCTATGTTACTTTGGAATAAAAGGTGTGAAAAGCAGGCACATACAGTATAAGCACGTATGAGCTCTTAGAATCTACATCTAACACACTATCACACATTATAAGGGAAGGGGCAAAGGCATTAGCCATGAATTGAATTACAGATATACTTGCATATAATAGCATACTTTATTTTGGTCACACTGAACAGTTAAGGTCTTGGCCACATCATGTAGCATGTAGAGTGCAGAATGGCCTATTAAATTTAAAGAACATTTTACATTTAAAGAACATGATTCCAGTAATGGAGAAATGTATTTACCAGTGTTAGGATATTAAAAGGCCAGAGAATGTCTGAGGCGGTTGTAAATCCTCCAGGTCTCAATCTGGCAGCAGTAACGGGGAAAGAAAAGAGAAGAGAAGAGAACTAGTCATGTATCCTAGCTACAGTCAGACAATGAGACCCCCTACACACCAGTAACCAATTAAGACTAAAAATAGGTTTATGCATTCAACGTCTTGTCTGCTGATGCAGATATGGTGCTTGTTACTGGAAACTCGATAGTTAAGAGGGATAGAATTAATAATTGCTGTAATTTATGAAATTCCTCACCTGAGCCATGGAGGCTCAGTTTTTTAACTCTTTATAAACACCTTGGTTTTCACTCAGACAGTAATACTCATTGATTCCAACAATCTAAGGTGTAATAGTGGAGTTTCATGTCAATGTACAAAAAGCTGAAAGAAAATGTCAAAATTTAATTGTGTCTGCTTACTTACCAATGCTGTATGGAGGGGAGGGAACCCAAGCTACACTTCCTGAACTGTTTTTATGAAACTTACTGTGTCTCTAAAAGAACAGCCTTTGTCAACAATTGTGGTAATATCTGGGAACAGTCTGTCTTTGATGGATAGTCTCCAATATAACCTTTAGGGGATCATTAGTACTTCCCCAACCTAACTTCAGGGAATCATTAGTACCATCACACAACATGACAAAGAAATTTCTCTTCAAAACACCCGCCAGGCCCCAGCTCTGAGATCTTGTATGCCGTACTGAAAACTGACCTGGTACCTCTGTGATGTGACAACCCATTTTTAACATAACCAATTCCAAAATGACTGATTTTTTATGAGAACACAGTAAAAAAAAATTAAATCTATACCTATTTCTTGATTAAAATGCCGAGTTTCCAGCAGAACTCTTGGATTAATTACTTGATTCCTGTGGCTCCATTAATATCACATTCAAAACCTGGTTAACATGAAATGCTTGTCATGAAAAATGTATTCATTAGATAACAACAGTGCTCACTTTAATGGTATTAAGCATCAAATGGACCAGTTCCCGCTCACTAAAACTTGGGTATGAACTACAGAGGAGGCCTCAGCTTGTTTGTTTGTAGAGCACATGCAGCTCAAGCATAGTAAACAGCTGTGTTGCTTCATCCCTCCAGGGCTGGGTTTTAAATCCTACCCTTGGATCTAGCTATGTGCAGCTTACATGTTCTCACCATGTTGTGTGGGTCTCTTCCAGATATGCATGTTTAATATAATATTTTAATTGGCCACATTAATGCGTTTAATGTGTCAAGCCCTGGGACCAATCATCTTCCCGGCTTAATTTGGTGACTAACTCAACAGTGTTCACCTACTCAAATTTGGAATACTGGGTGGCTTTAAAGCACACATTGACGGGGGAGGGGGGATACACTTGGTAACATTTTTCTTTTATAGAGGTTTACCCCCGATTAACTGGTCTGATGCACATAGTCTTAAATTAGCTCTCATTAAGTATCACCTGCATAGCCCATGCAAAATGTTACCTCACCAGTAAACTCGCCCTTTTACAATACTCCCCTCAGTCCTGCCCAAAGGAAAAAAAGCACTATGGTGACAAGGAATCTGAGGAAGGATGTTTGATAAAACTCACCAGTAATATTTCTTACTCTCCTTGTGACATGAAGCTTTTCATAGTGAAAATCACATTTAACCAAAACCTAAAAGCTACGAAAGGCTCACGCCTCCCTACAGCAGCACGCTGCTTCAGAAACTTTCATTTAACTGATTATGAACATAAACCAAACAAAATAACAATAATTTAAAAAAAAAATCCAAAACCCTAACCCTACCTACCTTGCTACTCTCACGGGGCCACCTGCTGCAGTAATTAGCCCAGTCCTATCACGTAGCATTAATCTCAGCTCGCTGTAAGAGGGTATAGACAGACCTCAGCAAGAAACGCCAAACGTGGAACCCTATTTAATTAACAGCCATAGATCTTTTTCAAACGCCGCTCTCCTTTCAAATTATCTTGAAGAAATAGTAGCTTCCCAGCTGTGAAAATACTTAGATACACGCGATATGCTTGAATAATTCAAGTCTGGCTTTCATTTTAGCGAATGCATATAGATTGCAAATGGGGTATTATTATTACCCAAAGCACTACCTAACAGAGTAGCTATTTGTCCGCACGTAAGAACTGCTTTTGATAGTGTTGACAATTCCTTTCTATTGTGTTGTCCACCTCTTTCCCTGGTCTGCCCTTAAGTGGATCCTCACTTACTTAAGAAATTGTTTTCATTTTCAAGTGCTCCTTGTCATCAGTCCAGTAATACAAAATACAGAATGGTGTACATGGGGTGGGGGGGGTCAGGGGGTGGGGGGGGGGGGGGGCCCGCTGTTGCTAACGAAGATGGATTAATTCCGCGTTTGCCGCGAAC
>JAAGVU020000035.1:22900141-22912552 GCA_011763525.2 Mormyrus iriodes | reverse complement strand
CCCCACCACACGCACGCTCCCCGAGCCCAAGGCGAACACTGCAGAAATGAAAGAGGGGATTGAGACAGTGGCAAAGTGTCAGGGTGCAGAAGCTTATTACATACAATGTACTGTAGCCATAGGTTTATATAGAAGCTAATCAGATATATTGGGGTATAAAAAGGTACTTTCACTCTGCTTTTGAGAATATAGATTCTGAGGCAAATCCTTAAAACAAGATATTTCATATCGTAATTTCTCAGCCTGCAAGGGGGTTATCTTGTGTATTTTTTTCATGCTTTGAACAATAAAACATTAAAAAAAATTCTTGTGAAGAGAAAAATCTTGAGGATTGCAAGATATCAGTCTCCCCAGTCAAGACTTCTGGACAACGTTATTCGAACCATCTTAATCTGCACTTCAAGCATTTGTGATCTTCGATGGATCATGGCACAGATGAGTGCAAAGTTTTAACCATGTCCTTGTATTTTAGTATTATTATCCTTCATCAAATAAGAGCGATTTGTAAAGTAAGTTGTAGGCCAAGCCTGACAAGACAGAGTTTGAGGGTGTGAGCACTGAATATATAAACACACACTGACTGTAGTCTGATCAAAGCATTTCAGACAGGTAAAAACACGCAGTTTCCTACACATGTATAAAGACTAATGGGCTTGTAGATTTACATTCATTTATTTTTACCGGATGCTTTTTTCCAAAGTGAAGATTAGAAAGCAGGGTCAGGTCTATGACTTCTGCAGCAGTTAAAGGCCTCATTCATGGGCCCAGTAGTGATCTGATTATTCTGCCGGCAGTGGGATTTGAACCTACAACCTTCCAGGCAAAGGTATAGATTCCTATCCCTCTGAGATAGACACCACCTAAACATATATAGATAGATATAGATAGATAAACCATGCATCCATCCATCTATCCATCTATCCATCTTTCTCTATACAGCTATAAACTTTATAATAAAAATCACTTGGCTAAATAGGTAATTCAACTTTATTATTATGTTTAATATTAATTCTTATATTATCTTAGGGTGATCTTGAAGTAATTCACTGGGAGCAGAGCGTGTGTGTGTGTGTGTGTGTGTGCGTGTGTGTGTGTGTGTGTGTGTGTGTGTATGTGTGTTTGTTTTGTAAGACATACTCTGAGCAGGGTTGTTAAATAAACATGCAAACTATTTCAATATAACACTGTGACTGCTCGTAAAGGTTAATCAATGGCGATCAAGAAAAGCAGCCGTGTATATATGACAGACAATTTCCTTAAGCACTCTCTTATGTTACAGGTAATAAAATCAATCGGTAAGAATCACTGCTGAATACGTCTTTGACGGAGAGGGACGCTACAGATTTTTGTTAGCAGGGCTCTTTCTGAGCTATGGGACGAGCTCCCGGAGCTCAGTGCTCACGTGTGTCTGCTTTATGGCTGTTGAAAGAAGAGTTCTCTCTCACTTTAATCAATCATTCATTCATTCATTTTCCATACTGGACCGGGCATCACCCACTTTAATCAATCTCCTTTTACTTACTGCTTACACTCTATGGAGACTGCATACCCAGGAAAATAGCATAAAACATGATGTATTTGTGTTTCGGGTATGTAGTTTTTCTGTAGTTAAATAGTGTGTTACTTTGACATTGATAAACCTTATAACTCTGTATTTAAAATAAATAAATAGATAATCTCTGATATGCAAAGCCAAACCCAGAAACTGAGCTTAATGAGACACAAAGGGCTTCGCTACCCTCTGCTGTGGCTGCATTTGATGTGTAAAACAGTCGCTTTGATGATTTCAGTCATCGGGTATCCGGTCAAAATGTCTCATCACTTGATATGCTTCATGCAGCACCATAACGTACTTTGTAAGGAGTGTGCAGAGGTCAGATACATCGCACCACGAGCCCTGTTCCAAGCAACGATGTCATGCTTCATCACAATTTTTAAATGTAATGAGGTGGCTGTTAATCAAAGAGAATTACAGAATAATTGCACACTAAAGTCGTTCAGCTAAATAAAATAAATTGCACATATAGCATTAAAGTGTTTGCATTAAACACATCGCATATGGTATAATGACTGCATCTCTGATAACCAATTTTTGATTCAGCCTCTACAAGCATTACATTTACCTGAATGTGGTCTTTTATTTAGATGTTTAATAAACAAGAGACTTGCGTATGTAGGTACTGAACTTTTCCCAATTACGACTGAAATCGGTCCTCCTTACTGTGAACGGCTCGTTAACGTCGTTTCTCAGAATCTGCCAGTATATTTAATTAACGCGTTTATGTACTTGGCATGACTCTTATTTCAGCGATCTCAAGCCCATGTCATGATTAATATTTCACATGAATGATCAGAGCATTAAATGACTTTAAATTATCTGCATGCATCTTTGGAGTTCTGGCTGTAAAATATCCCATTTTCCACCATATACCTCATTTTTTTTCGGCCATGCAGTGACTGCACCACCCATATTCCTTTGAGCTGGTGTTTTAGAACTCCTGGTAGTGACGTTAAAAACCCTTGCAGTGTGGCTTCTGATTGTTAAACGGCGTCTTCGGTGGAAGCGTAAAATCCAGCCAAAAACATACATTTCAAAAAACCTGGCTCTCAGCCTTAAGGTTCATTGTCTATTCAATTAAAATTCAAGGGATAGACTTTTACAGAACTTTTTGTTACCGTTGTCTGAACTCATTCAGTCATTTGAATGGCTGTTTGCAGGCTTTGAAAATTAGGCTTTGATTTCTTTTATTATTATTGTTGCTATTATTATTTTTTTGAAATATAAAACATTTCTTAAAATGATACTACAACTGCATTTTACTTAAATGTTTTGTATGTGTGTGTGTGTGTGTATATATATATATATATATATATATATATATACACACACACACACACACACACACACAGGGTGTCCATAAAGTCTCTTTACAATTAAAAAATGTATTACAAAGGCAATTGATGAGATCTTCATCAGATTTGTTCTATGTACTCAGTGGTTATAAAGGTTTTTATCACATTGCATTTGTGTCTAAAGCAGAGGGTCACTGATGCCATGGCCACCATTGATGAGGGTTTGCTACAGTGAACATGGCAGGAAATCCAGTACCGACTCGATGTGCTTCGTGCAACTAATGGTGCCCATATAGAGGTGCATTAAATCAGGCAAAAAAAATTAAATATATACGTCTCATTTTGTAATAATTTTCACTTATCTGTCTTTTCATTTGCTTTTGTAATAATTTTTTGAAATTGTAAAGAGACTTTATGGACACCCTATATATCTTCAGAAGTTTTTGAACTGGATGTTTTTCTTTGTTTTTAGAATGTGAGCATGTAAAAATTCGAATGTAACTTTTCACTAAAAACTATTTTATCTTCAAAGCGTCAATCGTGTGTAAATATAATGTAAAAATATATATGCATGCACACATGCTATATTGCTGCATTGTACTGAATGCTTAAAAGTAGTTTTGTTTCCCCCAAATAATGAACAAAGCTGAGCTCAAAACAAAAATGTTTGTAATTGTCAAAGAAATTCAAAAAGGCAAAATATAGTGAATCATATATGAAAGTTGCTCTTTGAACCCAGTCCAGACAGTATATGACAGTAGGCAGGGTAAACTCAGAAGGGGATGACAGACACAAACAAACACTATGGGCAGTTTAGAGACTCTGGCTCACCTAGGATGCATGCCTTTGGGCTGTGGGAGGAATCTGGAGGAAACCCATGTGAGACCCAGCGAACATGCAATCTCCACAAACACTGGCCAGGAGGTGTGAGACGGCAGGGTTCCCAACTGTGCCACTAAATGAAAATTCATCTTCCATAACTGCTTAAATAGTACAGGGCCACAAAAGGCCTGGAGCCTATTCCAGGAAGCACAAGGCAGGGTACACCCTGGATGCCGGCCCATTGTAAGACACACATACAGTCGCACACTAAGGGCAATTTAGAGACCATTTACCTCACTGCAGGTCTTTGGGCTGTGGGAGGAAGCCGACACAAGCTCAGGCAGAACATGCAATCTGCACACACACAGAGCCAAGAATCAAAGGCACATTACGGTCTGTGTGACTCCACAGCGCTATGTAACATCACGCATACATTCTGTAGCTTGTTTCAGCCACACAGATGTATTCAGGTGAACACTTATGAAAAAATGAAAGTCATGTGAATGTTTTATTTTTCTACAATAAATACCTAAAGACCGTTTCCTCATAAATGTCCACGGACTTTAATGGCAAAATTACCATATCGTAGTTTCTGAATGAGTAAAGTAATTATCATATTATTACATTTCAGTTTACCACAAATATATTTAAATATGTTTTAAACAACTGCCAGAGTTCCAACATAATACAACCTTTCAACATTCATGTCAAAATCTACCAAGGCAGATGATGTTTTGCAGTCAGAATGAGAATGCCTTTGAAGAGAGAATTTAAACTTGCATGTGCATTCCGTCTGACTCTTAGTTACACAACTCAGTATTCAATTACCCAATTGATCACGACAGCAGCAACTTTGCAGTTTCATTGTTAACTATGATTTTATATATGCAGAATGTCAAGGGAAAAGCCTGGGGTCGATCATGCATTAACAAGTGACTCTCAGTCTATCCCACTTTCTCAGAACCAGGCGTCTGACAAGGTTAGCAGAGCGGAACACCTTATGTTATGCAAACATCGACACCATGGGTCCAGGAGCAGCTATGACCTTGGCCAGATTAGCAGTAAAATGTAAGCCTTTTATTTTTTTTTATACATATATATATATATATATATATATATATATATATATATATCACACATACACAAACAGCTTTCCTGAATCTGAAAGTCACTGATATCCTCAAAGTGGATGGTTTGGCAAAGGACTGCTAATTTATATATAAACATAATCTATCAGGATAAATGGTGATGCAATTATTGGATCGGAAATGCCCTCCACTTCTACACCTGGTCACAAAATACTGACTCGCTTAGTGAAACAAGAGACTTAGGGATAGATATACTAACGTGTTTGTGCCAATTTCAGGGTAAATTCTGATGCAACATGCGCCCAAAAACATGGCATGGTATGTTGGAACAGACCGCACACGCCTAAAATGCAATCTGCGTGCCAAAGAAGCACAGAATGACAAGTTGTGCTTTTCCTACTCATGCATATGTAGTCATAGGAGGGTCAAGATAAAAGCAGGGGTTTCGTGCAAATACATGGAAGGGGATGCGCAAAGAGCGACTGGTCATATATTCCGCTGCCTGTATGATAACTGTGGGGGAAAGTGCACGTCTGATTTGTGCTGAAATATCCCCGTCTCTGAAAAGCGGGTGTAATCCAGGTAGCGCATTTGTGTACATTGGGAAATTTCCAGAAGGAATAACTCCGCCCCCCCAATCCACAAGCACACTTACAGAAACGGAAAACATACATATCCTATTAATGTGCAGGACAGTGGTGTTGATCCAGTCACTTTAGACACGTGCCTACCCAATATTTTGCAAAAATGTAATGTACTGTATAAGTTAATTATTCAGTCAACAAATAACAGGCCTACATTGACTGCGCTTAACATGTCGTTAAACTTGCAGTAAACTTGCAGTCAAGGTAATCTGGCCAATCAGCAAGCTTCACTCCCCTCATCATTCCGTCTTCTACCGATAACTCAAATCATCAACAAGTTGTCTGGTCATGACGTTTACAGCTCGTATCTCAGTGGCAGTGAACAAGGTTAGCTGGACATGTTTGAATATATAATAGTTACATAAAGTTTCAAGAACATTAGTATTTGCGTGTGTATATTTTATGTCTTGCTTGCGGTTTTGAAATAGTGCCCACCCACAAATTTGGTTTGCACAATGCCGCTGGTGCAAGTTAAGGGCCATTCCGCTGAATCTGTGCCATTTCTGTCCCCAGGGCATTATATGTATAAATATGCATGAAAAGTAGCTTTATAATGCATGTTATTATCAAGCAAAATGTCCTCCACAATGTCCTCATCGCAAATTTAAGATAAATAATGTAAAATATTAATAAAAACTACCCAGCGTTTGTCACCCGTCCCGGTACACTTATGGTACACTTCACCATGAAATATGACAATTAAAAATATTTCTTTTTTATCGTTGTGTGACAGTATTTAAAAGGTAAATCAATATTTTAGTTAAAATACGCATTTTACTTGTGTCCCCTGGTTTTCATTCATTCCCGTTACCCTAATACATTTCTGCCCTTAAAACATTTGGCGCATTCCATAAGTGGCGGGTTCAGCTGGAACTTGTATCATCTCAGTTGCCTGAAGACCACAGAAAAAAACTATAAGTGCGTCTCTCACTTTCTTTCCTGTATTGCTTATCAGTCACACTCAACACTCAGTCCTGTTACCCAAATTATGTATACTTGGTAAGTTACTTGAATGTCTGTAGTAATGCCATCATATTATTGGCTGTGCTTCAGGAATTTGCTAATTTGCTAAAACTCTCAGTCCTGTTACTCATAAAGAGAAAAATACAACATGTGAATATAGACTGACTTTTTTTTAACCACAAACATATTTTTTAGAATATGTAACCAATCGCTTTCTTTAAAATACACACTTTACTGAGGGGAACACAAAAGGACTAGTGATTTTCAAATGGCATTTAAACAGTTGTTTGAGGTTTTGATAGCAGGACTGAAAAAAATGCAAGCATCTTCCACTTAAAAACCTTGAGAAAATGAAATAAAGTTGCCTGAGATTGAACAATGCACACTTTGAACTGTTAAATATGTCTGTTACTAGATTCAGTGCTGAAAAAGATGAAAAGTTTGGTTTTTAAGAAGAAAGGCAATACGGCTGTTATTTCTCTACATCTCACAATTTAGATTCCTTACCAGGCTACAGACGATTCAGCTCTTCTGCCAGCTGAACCCTCCTTGCCAGTGCACAATGTAGGATAGATCGATGGGCGGCTCTTCAAGCACGAGAAATGGTGCATGATTTTGTTACGCGCATGCGCAGTACCAAAAGGTAGGACGTTTGGATAGGTAGGATGAAATGTTAGAACACCGGTCTGCACTCCTTTGTTGCACATGCAGTTCAGCAGCGCACCTTCTAAAGTCCTCTAATGTGTCCTCATTTATGTCCAACAGACATCCGGCATGCATGGCAATGTTAAGCAACAAGGAACGCTGTGACCTTCTCAGGACTTCTCAGGTCCTTTAAAGTACAGTATGTATTTGATAATGAACTCTAAAGATTTTTTAATGATATGGTTTGTTCTTTACTTTATGTATTTTTTCTTTTGGTGCGTTTCTAAAACACGCCGCTTAAATACCGTCTATTAATGTGCCAGTGACTTTAGACGCGGTTTTTATTGGTTAATAGCGCAATATCGTCTCGCTGCCTTAAAATAGCGATGCGGCGACAGTGCGCACAGCCGCGCTTCATGTGAAAGACAGCAGTGCTACGGGCGCGAAGCGGGCGCAAAATCGTACGCTATTTTAACGGTGTGCGCACACGGTTTGAGAATAAAGAACGCACTGGTACGAAACCAGCAAAACCACTTTGTGTTGCGCTTCGCGCTGGTGGAAAATGGAACCCTAAGTCAGCTTTGGCACCGCTTTGCACCAGATATTAAAAGGGACCTAAATCTTCAAAAATCACTAAGTCTTGAACAATTGTTGCACTGACATTGAGGAGAACAATGTTATTGTTTAACCTGTAAATGTATTGTGATACTGTTTTAGATATTTGTTTACATCACTCTGCTTACTAATTAAGCAATCCTATGCTTACTGTTTCAAAGTGACTTGTGCATAGACAATTTCATTACGAAGGTCACAACTTCATAGAAGCTTATAATTAAATATACTGCATTCTGTTGACAGACTCAGTTGCTCTAGGTAAGTATATAGCTGCAATCTTTGAAATGTGTTTTAGTGTGCTCTAGAGCACATGCTAATGTGCTACTTTATTTGTTGAAATGCACACTGCGGTATAACTTGTAGTAGTATTTTATGTTTTTCAATGCCAAAATTCCAAAGTCAGTTTTCAGGAAACTTGATTAGATATTTGTTTTTAATTCTTTTATGCTTAAGTAAGCATCCAGTTTTAATTATAATAATGTTACAATATACTGAACTTTTATCTCTCTCTCTCTCTCACGGAGAGAATGCAGCAATACACCAACTGCCAAAAATCTGAAAAGCATAGTGTGGAAACTATTTGGATTTTGCCAGTAATTTTCCTTGATTAAGACAGTAGCAGGCTAACGATGATGAGCTGGGTCTGTAGTATAATTGCAATTAATATTCAGAGTTTTTCAAATGATAAATTTGTTACATTATTAAAATTCCCAGCCCTAGTAAACATATAGGTGTTACGGAAAATAAACTTAATTCTGGTTTGAATTGCTTTCAGCATCGGAACTGTTATTTGAATTGGTATTTAACTGCTAGCTTGGAAACGTCAGGACAGCTAATTGTCTATATGAAATATTGTTGCGTGCCTCAGAGTTACATCTTTTATGTGGCGAGAAAGTAAAGCTGTCAATATTTAATCTGAGCTAAGGCTTACAATACTCTCAGCTCCATAGGGTCAGGTCTGTAGACAGTTCTCAAATCTCTGATGCTGGTTCTCAAGTCAGCTGTTGCCTACTTTTTATTGTTTTTCAGCCATTTTAGCACATAGATGTAATTCTTTGTCTTCTCTTGTTTCTCTGTTCCTTAGTATTTCTGAAGAGTCTAAACCACGTTCCCTCCATCCATCATTCACCCTGCGCACAGTGTCACAGGGAAGCAGCACGTGAAACCCGCCTATCACAGCGCTCAAACATTCACACACTGTGGGCAATTGTGAGACATCAGTTAGCCAGCTGAATGTCTTTGAACTGTGGGCAAATACCAGAGCACTCAAAGGAAATCTGCTACACACAGGCAAGGCATGCAAACTCATGCAGGGCTAATATGCACTGAAAAATCGGAAAGGAGCAAAAATGATAAGAGGATTTATTTTTCATTTATACTGCGACAGTACATGATTATGCCTTATTTTCAGTTGTCACTAATGGATTGCAGGACCAAATACCATTTTCAAAAATGCCATTTAGAGAGAAATTAATGATAGCCTGCATGCCATTGCTGCCACAATGCATGGCAGCTGGGGCTACCAAAAAACGATGCAAGGACAGTCATTGGTTATGGCTTCCTTTGCTGTCCAGAGTCTGTGTGTGTGTGTGTGTGTGTGTGTGTGTGATAGTTTGTACGTAAATGGTGCACTGCTCAGAGAAAGGCAGCCTGAAATAAAGGTCTTATTTAAATACACCTACAATGGATTAGAAGTATAAGGCTTTAATCATATTAGCCTAAGAGCACTCAATCCTATATATTGAAGAATTAATAACCCCAATATGAAAGGGTTATTAATTGTATTATTAAATGTAAGATATCTTTAATTCAGCTTCAACTCTAAATCATTTGATTAAAAGTCATGAATTTAAAGTTATTTACAAGCATTAAGGGTATGTTTTTAAATTATACAGTACTTATTTACATTATGACTACATCATATTAACAAGTTTACATGTTAAATGTGACGGCACAATGGCTTCACACATCCAGACTTAGAGATGATTTGTGTTTCAGTTAGTCTCTCCCTCTAGTCTAGATGTTAGGTGAACTGATGACTGTCCATTGCCCATAGTGATTGTGTGTGAATGGGTGCCCCTGCAATGGACTCGCATCCCATTCAGGGTGGCCCTTACCTTACGCCCTCTGCTGCCTAGGATAAGCTCTGGGCTCGCATTGACCCTGAACTGCAGAAGAAGGGGCGCTGCTATAGATTTTGAGCCTCATGAAAGCGTATCATGTTGGGCCCCAAACCCAGGCCAATCCAATTATGTTACACATTTTTAGGGCCCCTGTCACTCCAGGTTCTTTGGAATCGTACTAACCAGTAGTGCAGTGTTTCCTAACCTTTTTTCTGCCATCCATATGGCAGCGTTTTTGAACCGGTATGCTGTGAAAAATGCTGCAGTATTGGATGCTGATTATTAAATTGAGGGAAGCACAGCGTGGACAGTTGGCAAACATTTTAGTAGGTCAGCTACTTATATGTAATTCAACTCTCCTTCATCAAAAGAAATTCTTTAGAATGAAGTCAACAACAGAGGCTGCAGTGTCAGCCATTATTGCTTCAAAGCCTCTAGCTCAACTTGAACACACACACACACACAGTTTAGTTAGCAAGGTAACTAAACTAACTACCAGACTACTAAAAAATCACTGAACTTGACAATTAAACAAATGATCAAACTGAAAACTCATTAATAACAACATTATCTACAATATTTATAATCGCCAATAGCAACAGAGAACAAACAAAATAATGAACTAGCATTCTGGGTTTCATCTGATAAACGGATATTAATAGTAATTTATCCAGTCTTGTGCAGAGCAGCCTGTCTACTCATGTTACTTCTCCTTTATATTATTTTGAGTGTAGAGTATTATTAATAGTCTACGACTTATTTTGTATTTTTCCCAATGTGTGTTAATGACCGTCTAGTTTTCCTAAATTTAGCAACTCTACCAAGAGAAGTTGTACTATGGAAAAAACGTTCTGAGGAGCAAACTGTGAGAGAAACCACGGTACCTAAATGTGGAATGTAAACTATAACTTGGGATTGACCAGAAGTGGTCATAAGATACGATGGCAGAAATGTTGATGTTTCGTGCAACACAAAATTGTACATATATTCTGTTTTCATCATTTTCTAAATTTTTCTCAGGCCTGACTGCTATAGTTTGGCCAGGAGTTTGCTGGTATGGTTGGTTTAAGTTACCAAAAGTCTATCAGATTGCTACCACAGTGACCCTCTTCTAATGTAAAGCGCTCAGTCTTTTTAGCATATACTGAAGTAACTACTTTCTGAAATTTCAGACTTTTCAGTGGAATTCTGAACGAACCGAACAAAGAAAAGCTGAGTAAGGATCCACCTAGATAATGTGCAACCACTCATGCGGCATCCATTAAGCGATGCTGTTTTTGTTCAAAAGACAAAATGGATTGGGAGTCTCTAAAATAGCCTATGATTGTGAGATAATATGGCAGAAACAAAGCAGTCAGTAAACATCGTCTCTGCTGGGGAAAGCACTTTGCCGGCTTTGTGTGGGAGCGTACAATGTTCCTGAGTTAATCCTTAGGGAGATTATGCAAAACATGGCTGTGATATCACTCTGGAGCTTGTTTGGCTGAATGTGCTTTCTGAAGGAGTTTTCTTAGAATCAAGGTGTCAGTTGCCATGGGGACAGTTGAAAAGTCAACTAACCTTGCGTATAACACAAAGACAACTTTCACTTACAGTATTTCATTATACAGACAGACACAGCTCCCGTGGCACATATGAGCTAACCCATATGTGTGTTTTACTTTCATTTTAGCTGTTTCCACAGGTTATACGGGATCACCACACCTTTCAAATTTACTGCTTCTCTTTTCGTCACAAGCTGCTATTATCACTAAGCAGTGAGGCTGGAGTACTATTTATAATTTTGGATACCAAATTTTACCTCCTCTTATAATTATAATATCTATGATTAGCTAAGTCATTTAACATTTTTCATGATTTGAGGATGGTGTGGAGACTTACTGGGTCACGCTATGGTCTCCCACCTCCATTGTCTTGGGTTTGACTCCTGCGCTAGCCCCCACCTGAAAAACAGACAAGCTGCATCCCTTCTCCAAGTAGAAATGTCATATTTATACCACGCTCTCCTGCTTCCTCGCTCACATATGCTTGTTCATGGCATCTTTCTCTGCTTTCTAATATACCGCAGTAGATAAAAAAAGCGTAAAATAAAATAATGCAAATACATGCAAGTTGGTGGTTAAACTCTATAAGCTGTGGCACATAGTGCAATCATCATCATCATCACCTTCTTCTTCATTATCATCTTCCCATCGCTTTTTCTGGCGAGGGTCATGTTGGCAACATGTCTTGTAGGTTAGGCTAGATGTCTTTTTCAATGGCCGTGGACTCTCGCTCATTCTGGGCATTCCCAAACTAGCTGGGAGATATAATCCCTCCAGCATATCCTGGGTCTGCCCTAGGGGTTCTGGCCACTGGGACATGCCTAGAACGGCTCCTCTGTGAAACATCCCGGTGAAAATCTTAAAAGATGCCCAAACCGCCTCAGCTGACTCCTGAGGAATCCACTCCTGCATATAACTATATCGTCCACATTCTGTATAACAGTCTGTACAATGTCCTGCCCAAACTAATTATTCCATAGCAGAAATATTGATAAAACACAAATCACCAATCAAAGCAGGGAACTTAACTGGAGGAGACTCATTTACCCTGGGTCCAATCACTTTCTTCAAATGAACATGAGCACCACGTAAGCACCAACACTACTCTGAATCT
>JAAGVU020000035.1:22875468-22893459 GCA_011763525.2 Mormyrus iriodes | reverse complement strand
AACGCTTATAAGGCCAAGGGAAACCCACAGTAGTATTTCTGTGAGCGCAAGTTTGTTTGCAGTTCGAGTTCGTTTATGTTTGAGTTTGTGTTTAGTTAGCATCTCCTAACTGTCAGGCTATAAACTACTATATGTTTGGCCATGTTTGTGCAAGTTGTTTGGGTGTTTTAAGCACTTTATTTTGGGAGGGTCCAAACCCTAATGCTGTTTTCAAAGAGGGGGCACAGGCTAAAGGACTACCTTAAACTTATGATGTTAAGATTTTGTCGGAAATGAACAATACTATTTGCAAGCAAATGCGACCTGAATTTCAATGATTTCAAGAAGCATAGATCCACAGATGGCAATAAATCAAGAGAGGGCATAGTATTATGCTGTAAGTAGGTATGTTAAATGATTTTTTTTTCCTTTAATCAAACACTTTGGGGATTAATGGCATATACCACATGTAAACATAGTCACACAAACTCAACAGGCAGATCGATATACATTATCCATCGAGCTTTAACATTGTACAGAGTTGCATGTGCATTACGAGCACTTCTAACTTACTACTGACATACTACTCAGAGAAAGGTGGAGTCATTATACTGAACCTGAGAAACATTTCAAAATGTCAAGTGCTTTTTGAAGTCTGTATCAAAGCCAAACATTTTGTAAGGTTTACATTTCTGGAAGTAAAAATGTTGAGCTTTAAAGTGTTTTTTGTTAACCAGTACTATTTAAAAAAAAAAAGATATTTGTCACCTTGAAAGCACTCTCATCCTTATCTTCCGCACTTGTGATTTTTTTACATTTATCATTCATATCCGCTCATCACAGTCCAACATAAGGAGATATTTTCTTGCTGTCATGGTTGTAATGTAATAAAGAACATTGCTGTACCACTGACCTTAGAGAATATCTTACCTGCTTTCAAAACTAAGAAGAAAGAACAGTAGTAAAAGAAATGAATCATGGTACTGTCTCAGAGACAGAACTGAGGTTGATGCAAGGGCATAGATTTGGATATGGGTGGGAGGCACATGTCCCTACCAATATTGTGGGAGTTCCGTGTGTGTTTAGGGTAGTGGGGGGGTTTGAGGATGAATCAACCAATGCCCTTGAATGGATGGATAGCACAGATTTTTCTCTCTTTTTCTTTCTTTGTCAGGATGTTCACTACAAAGATTTTCACTAACACGCGTGTATGTCTTCATATCACAGCATGAAAAACGTTTTGTTTGATTGAGCCTTGCTGTCTGGGGTCCCTTCTGACTTCTGCTCCACAGCCTGATGCATAGTATTCTCTTACATTCATTTGCTTTTTGTATTGCGCTCTTTTTGCCCAGATACTGATGACTTCACAGTCCCTTTCCCTTGCTGTCATTCAGCAATGGCAGAGCTGTCACCCACTGGAATCTTGTATGTAACAATTTTTTTAAAGGCTGAGACACTCAGACAAATTAACTGACACTAGTCATGTATCACTCGTATCCAAATAACTTTGACGGTTATGTCACTATTAGTGATTACAGTGATTACAGACAGTTTTTGATGGAAGGGTGACTTGGCATAGACTGATATGTAACAGAAATTAGGCATGTTGTGTGCCAGAAGGTGCGTATGAAGATCAGGGTTAACTATGCAGATAACTTTCGACTGAAGTTGATAGTGATGATGGTGAGAAAGTGACTCAAAGTAAAGGACAGCAGGGTTGGACTGAAACCACAAATAATTTGGAGATTAGTCACTGAACTGTATGCAGCAAGTTCATAAGAACTGTATATTCAATCAGTAATGTGAACATGGTTAAAGTTTTTATTGTAAAATGTGAAATAACACACTAATAAACTAGCAGATTATTACAGGTTAAACCCACTATTTAATATGGCTTAGGTGTACAGATATGCATCTTAGATATTAGCATATGAATGGAGCCACTTATTAAACGTGCTATTTATAAACTAAACGCATCAGTCAACACAAGGTACTTTACAGTATTACCACATTTTAGGGCAATTAAGATCTCAATTTCTCACAGTGTTTTCTCGTGATCAACGCACATGAGTGCAAACATATTAAGAGTAGCTTCTGTAACTTAAGCCATAACCTTAAATGCCAATAGCCTTAAATCTGAGATTAACAGTGCTCCTATTTGAAAGTATTATACCGCTGGATACATATGGGACTGTGATAGAATAAATTGTAACAAATGACAAATCAAATATTTAACTTGGAATAATCACCAAACAGCAAATGATGATGGATTACTTAATTTAATTAATTCCCTTTTTCCTTTCGGGACATCCAGGTGTGATGAATTAATTTGACTTTATTCTGTCCTTGATATTATGCTGCATCCTTCCCTAAAAAATAAGGTTCACCTCTGTCAACATTCCTTTGTCCTTTCTGGGGCCCGGAATTCTTCTCTTGGCAACTATGTTTAAGGTAATACTGAATTTACTGTGACATAATTTCTGCTGAACTGTTTTCAATTTCAAATTTTATTTTGCACTCTCTAACCTTCTCCATGTTCTGTGTGGGAACAGTTCAGGTAATTTTGTCACGTACAATACATTGTTAAAATTGAAATTTGTGGAGAAATCATTCAGCTTGCAAAAACATGCATTTAAATGGATTCCTGTATTTTAAGAGAGGCAAACTAAAATAAGAATATATCAGAAACAAAACCATATCAAACTAAATTGTGATGATAATCTCAGTAATATGAGAACCAAACCCCTCTCTTTGGCATAAATCAGAGTTTGAGCAAACTAATGAGAAGTGAGTGACCAATACAGTTGATCTTTGGTGAAATGTGTTTTATGCCAAGAGAAAACACCAAACAATGTCTATACTCTGGAATATTTCTCTTAATGGGTTTTTGTTAAGGAGCTTAAAGAATACTACAAATCATAAAACTGATTAACACAAAGGAACAATTGGTTTAACAGATTAACACACTTAACTAGAAGATAAAAGGGTGAGATAACAATAGACCTTACACTTTTGTGTCAAAAACAAATTACATTTTAATATCCTTTGTGTTCCTGCAGAGGATTTCCAAGCAGTAGGGAGGCAAATACTAAATTTATTTCTGAAAACCAAAATGCAGATCCTGCACTAAAAGTCAATAAGCAGGAAAAGGTCGATCAGGCACAAATGGGATGTTGAAGGATAATCCAGAATTGCAGGTAAGAGAATACACACAAAAGTTACTATATTTGGTGTAACGAGAGAGAGAGCACATGTCCGGGGGTCAGAATATTAATTTTTCATGTTCACGTTTTTCACGTTCACTGGCCAATCAGGTAGCACTTCTCTTATGAATATTAATGTTTTCCCTAACCACCCTGTAAAACAAAAAAGTCACACCCGGGGAAACCTAAACATTTGGTAACCTTACAGATCTCACGTTTTACAATCTACGCCCAATATACATGGATACAAATCTTTTTCAACAAAAGTTACAAAACGCCAAACTAAAGTTTGTTAAACTTCAAGCAAACGACGCAATTCACTGTTCACATGAAAACAAAAATAAAGTGTCAAAGTGCCAATGGTTTCTGGATGCTGACACAACTCGTGAGCAGCATAAGACGTAGGGACGTGCAAATTGTTAAATTTTTAAGGTAAACGTGTGCACGAGCCTTGCAAATGCTGTGTGATGATACTGAGTGGCGGCCATATATTGAATATTGGTGCCTTTTTCCTTTTCTCGGTGCTATAAATTGCAAAACTGGGTCATATGACTTGCAGCACTAAACCCAGACAAACCAATTTTTGAAAAACCACCTAGGCAGGGGCCCAAAAAGTGGACGTGTCCAGGGAAACCCGGATGTATGGTAACCCTACGCAAAAGGAGACATATATACTAGTCAATGACACACTGAAAGACTGCAGCTCAAGAAAGAAACTGGACTTTACAACAACAGCAAACAAACGAGGGTTTAAATACTGAAATAGTTCATGAAATGCATGGTGGAAACAAGGATCAGATATAGGAGTAATCCAATCAGTATTCTGGCAAGAAGGAGCATCGGTGATTGTTTATAGGCCAGACTGAAACATGCAAGGGTGTAACAATTCATGCAGCTTGGATATGATTAAGATTGAGATTCCTTTATTGTCATTGCATGGAGTACAACAGAGTATTACTTCAAGTACAATGGTTCCCTGCTGAAAAAGTCAGCTTGAACAGTTTAAGCTGGTTGAACGATTTATGATAGTTGAGCGGTTTTTCACATGATTGTTTAATGGTTTAGCTGATCATAACTGCTTATGATGGCGATTTTCTAGCTGGTTTAGCTAACCATCAAAGAGCAGCAAAAGCTGGGACATGACCGTCTAAGACCATATCAGACAACTTAGAGCAGCTAAAACTGTCTGCCAGTATAAGCTGGTCTTTAGCAGGTTTTCTCTTTAAACTTTCAATTATCATGTTGACTCATTCCTGAAATGTAATGTGCAACATATTACCAACAGCTTGGAAATAGTGGATCTGTAGGTAGCAATGTTGTCTAAAGCTCTTCAGGTTGGAGGGTTAAATTAAATCCTTCAGTTCCAAAATCGTACAGGTCTAAGTGTCAGCCCGTCTCTCTCTGGGCCAGCAAGCAGCACACTGAGATGCCTGTACACACAGGAATATTATACTACAATAAAGAAACGGCTGCTAGAGGTGAAAGCAGAGCACAAACCATAAAATGTACCATACAAGACCTTCAGTCTGGTGGAATAAGAAAATGGTCAGTGACGAGTATTGTGCTCTGTAACCGGTTCACCAGTTACACAGGGCATTACTTATGTAAGGTTCAGTTCAGCTCCTGTCAAGAATAGGTGCTATTTATAGCTGAAGACATGTTTAGCCAGAATTTGTTTTTTGTGCAGAAGGTTAAAAAATGTTCGTATAGAATCCACAGCACTAGGTAGGATAACCTAGTAAACAATAACATTTTTTAATCAAAACCGAAGGCTAAGCTCTCTAGAAAGTTTGCAGACATGACATTGATCTTAATTCGCTTTGCCGCCTTGCCCTCCGTTTCACGTCCCTGAGAGAGCCGTGGCGTTCGCCAGAGTCATAGGCGTTGGACTCTTGTCACAATCACTTAACTCTGTATGTTAATTAGGTGTTATGAGACGGTCTTGCATTTTAACAATGAGGATGCTGCAATGCTCAATAGCCATTCGCCTATTCCTTTGGGGTAAAGTGAAAGACTGCTTGGGGATTTCTCATTGGTTTATCTGACAACAGCATTATGACACAGCAGTATTTCCATGTGAAAGTAAATTGCTTTTTTTGGCTGTGTCCATCCATCCATCCATCCATCCATCTATCCATTTTCTAGACCTATGGACACATACCTGTGGACAATCTGGGCGACCAGGAAGAGACTCCACACCAGCATAGGTGGGCAGAGTGTAAAACCCTGGTATCCAGAGGTATGAGGCAGCAGTAGTATAGTGCTAACCATGGTGTGTACATTATAAAATGACTAATCATTTCATATGTCACAGTTGCCAACAAGGTTTTCTGAGAAGGTAAGATGCTACATTAAAAAGTGACATTGTGAGATATGCATTTGTAGCTTGCAGAAAGAGTTCATTAAATGCATCTCCAAATAATTTATATAAATATATATAATCCATGTCAAAGTAAATTTCTTTTTGTGCTAGAAAACACACACACACACGCGCACACACGCACACGCACAATCCACTGAGTTATTATGGACAGTCCTAGATAACAATATACAGTGCCATGACAAATTATCTGCTCCCGTTCTAATTTCCTCTATCTATGATAATCTGTAACACTTGTGTCTGATCTCCAAGTGAATTTAGTGCAGTACAGAGGACAACCTGTTTGAACACCGGTTAAATGACCACTTGATTTAGTGAAGGAAAATAATTCACCAACACCCATATCACTCATGTGACAAAGTAATTGCCTCCTAAACTTAATACTTGGTTGTGTCCCTGCCGCAGATGAAGCCACAACATATCAATGGGGCTCAGGTCAGGACTTCGACTAGGCCACTCCAAAACCTTACGTTTGTCTCTTCTCCAGCCACTCAGAGGTGGACTTGCTCTTGAGCTTCAGATAGTTGTCCTGCTGCATGACCCCATTGCTCTTGAGTTTCAGATAGTTGTCCTGCTGCATGACCCCATTGCTCTTGAGCTTCAGATAGTTGTCCTGCTGCATGACCCCATTGCTCTTGAGCTTCAGATAGTTGTCCTGCTGCATGACCCCATTGCTCTTGAGTTTCAGATCACGCACTGATGACCGGACATTGTACTTTGGTACTTTCTGATAAACGGCTGAATTCATGTGTCCCTCAGTTATGGAAAGTCGTCCAGGTCCTGAAGCAGCAAAGCATCTCCACACCATCGCACTGCCTCCTCCGTGTCGGACGGTGGGCATCGTGTTCTTTACCAGTCTTCGCTTTACACCAGATGTTACAGGACCCATGTTTTCCAAATAGTTCCACTTTTTACTTATTAGTCCACAGAACATTTTCCCAAATGTGTTGGGGGTAATCAAGGTGTTCTTTGGTAAATGTCAGATGAGCCTTCATGTTCCTTTTGCATAGTTGAGGTTTTTGCCTTGCATCTCTCCCATGGGCACCATCTTTCCCCAGTGTCTTTCTAAATGTGGAATCATGAACGCAGACATTTAATGACCTGAGAGAGGCCTGCAGTTGCTTAGGTCTTCTTCTGCGGTCTGCTATAGCTTCCCTGGTGAGTTTTCTATGCTCTCTTGGAGTGATTCTGCTAGGCCGGCCACTCTGGGGCAGGTTTGCCACTGTTCCGAGTTTTTTTTTCTATTTGGAGATGATGACTGTCACGGTGGTTCACTGGAGTCCAAGGGTTTTAGAGAGTGCTCTGTACCTCTTTCCCCACTGAAATATTTCAATAGCTTATTTTCTCAGGTCCTCAGGAAGTTCTTTTGATCGAGGTGCTGCTTCTTGAGACCTTTTGTCCAACTGCACTTTGCTGAACTGGTTCTATTTAAGTGATGTGTAGATCCAACAGGGCTGGCAGCAATCAAGCTTGTGGGTGTCTAGTTTAATTTAACCCATTATGACTTAGATTTGGATTTCGATTGATTGAGTGACTAAGGGGGCAGTTACTTATCGCTTGGGTGATACGGGTGTTGGTGAATCTTTTTTCTTTCAATGAATCAAAAGGTCATTTAAAAACTGTGTTGTGTGTACTCAGCTAGTCTTTTGTATTATCCTAAATTTGTTTGGAGATTAGAAACGATTAAGTGTTATAAGTAAAAGTAGAGGGAATCGGGAAAATACTTGTCACGGCAAAGCATATCAGTTTGGTAGCATACCACGGCTGGCACCATCGCATTTTTTCTGTATTAGCAGCTTGGAAGGCTTAGGACCTTAGAGCTTAAATATTGTAGCTAGACATGGAAGGTTGGAAGCTGTCAGAGTCTAAAAATGGCCACATTAGAGAGGATGTCCAAGGAAAAATAGAACTGTAAGTGGAAGAAGCCTCATCTGTCAGGAATAGCGTTAGGCACCTTGTCGGGAAAAGCAGAAATGGCTGGAAAGCAAACTGGGGAATGAGTATGAGACATCAATGAATATACATGATAGGTTAAAAGTGAGGTGTGGGTAGAGCGGGCATCAAAATATATGTGAGGTTATGGCTTTGGGTGAAAGTGTAAGACAAATCTAAGGGCTGACTCATAGGTCTGTGCAACATTTCAGCTGACAGGTACACCCGAGTTACACAACTATATCTGAAATAAGTAATATAAATATCAGCTCAAGAGAATTAGTAGGGCTAGCTAAAATAAACTGACATAGTATAACAAGGAGTTTGTTATAATAAATAAAAATAACTGACAACATGTACTTTTCGGCCAGTGGGATAGAGAAGTAAGCCAGAAAACAGGGTACATTGTGGCCACAGTCTTGTTTTGTTCATTCAGTGATAACCCTAAACTCAAAATGTACAATTTCATAAAAACCAAACTACAAAAATGGAAACAGAGTGGTAGATGAGGACTAGATGCATGCACAAGAAGAAATGCCTGTCTGAGTGCAAAATCAGAGCCAACCATCCTTATCTCTGACACATAAATGAAACCCACATACTGTATGTGAAGGAGCTGAAAAACTTCACACACTAATATGTACCGTGCTGCGATAAAGTTTTCCCCCGATAGCTTGATATCCTTAGGGCAAAAATGGTTTCACAGCACTGTACCTGTCACAACCTGTCCGGTCCATCCCGCGGTTTGACCAGTAGGGGTCGCAACTGGTCCTCTGGAACCCTCCTAATTCTCCCTAATTGTGTCCTACTTTGCTAACCGCCCACACCTGCATCGTGTCAGCCCTTCGTTAGTCCCGAGTATAAGTGCTTCCCAGTCCGCTGTTCCCCAGTTCGGTCATTAACGTCAGCCCTCCTGTTGCCTGTGCCCTTCCCAGTACTACTCTTCCAGTTATGACCCCTCGTGGTCCCGTTTGTTTTCCAGCCCCTGTTCAACTTTGGTTTAATAAAACCCTTTTTGTTCTCCTTACTCCTGCCTCCGAGTCCTTCATCCCGCAAACCACAACAGTACCAATATATATTTACAAATTACTATGGCATTAAAATGAGTATTGTCCGTGACTCTGCAGTTACAAAAATCATTCAAGCTATTTTATTGTTTGCTGTTTTCCCTATACAAGGCTGTACCTGTTTATTTTTTTTAATTCTCCCTTTATATATTTGAGTACATAAATATAAACAAAATCTCAATCTTAGATGGCTTTCTTTTTTTGAAAACCACAAAAAGTGTTTGCTGAAATCATTAAAGGATGGACCACCCTTTGAGAGCAGTGTGTACAATCGATATGCTGAAAACATAAAGCTAGATGAAAGGTGATACAGAAACTTAAATTGCAAATGCGATAATGATCCTTTGAAACATTTTTTAAAATTTCTTCTGTAGTTCTTCTTAAAAGATATATCTTAGTCAGTAGTCATCACTGCATAAATAATACATCTGTAGAGACAGCCAGAAGTGGTTCCGACATGGAAATACTAAACAAGTACTTCAGTTAATTTTAAAATACACAGAAACCGCAGGAGTGGCACGGTGGTGCAGTGGTTAGCACTGTTGCCTCACACCTCAGGGAGCTGCGTTTGAGCCTCTGCCCTGGCTCTGTGTGTGGAGATTGTATGTTCCCCTTGTGTCATCATGGAGTTTCCTCCTGGTCCTCTGATTCTCTCCCCCCACGGTCCAATAAACCATGCTATGGTGAATTGGAGTTACCACATTGCCAATAGGTCTGTGTGTGAATGGTGTGCATTGTGATGGGTTGGTGCCCCATCCTGTGTTGTTCTCTGCATTGTGCCTACAGGCTCTGGACCCCCTGCTACCTTGACTGGGACAAGTGGTTTCAGAAAATGGATGGATGAAAACTGTATAAAATGGCCCTCTTTTTCCATTTAGGGACAAACAAACAATGCTGTTTTTTATTCCTCCTGTATCCAGTATCCATCGGCCATCATGAAAGTGCAATAGACCCAGGAAACTGGCAAAAAGTTTTTGAATTGTAACATAAATATAATAATCTGTATGATAGGGATATTTATAAACAATTTATTTATGACATATCCATCCTCTTGCTGCTTATCCTTGTGGTCAGAGTCACAGGGGGCCTGGAGCCTGTCCCAATCAGCACAGGGCACAAGACAGGGGTACGTCTGTATCTATGACATATTATTTATATAATTATGACAAAAAACTACTTTGCATAAAGAGGACACAATGATTGAGATAATTGAACTAAATCATGAACTAAATCTACATAGGGCACAGAATAGCATCTGTGGATAGAAAATGGCCAAAACGAAACTCTCTGTAAACCATTGTGAAGTTCACACTGGTACTCGCCTGTCTAAGACAGTGTATCTGGCATTTCGGTGACTGTGTATACACATTGGAGCAACATGTAAACATACTCAAAATGCATGCACTTGCATTACAGCTGATTTGGCACATGTGTTCATTTTTTAGACCAATATTTCATAGGTATAATAAAGGCTGTCTGTGATCTTTTAGAAATCTTCTCAAGGACTGGAATGGTACTGGAACATTTAAAATAAGAGAAAAAGTCAAATCATATAAAAATTACCTTTAAGGGAAAAGGCAGAGTAATTTGTAGGAAATCTAATCTTTCAGTCTTTGAAATATATTTTATGAGCATTTATGTGAGATTAGAGAGGCTGAGCAAAAGGCAAGGACCTAGATTAGGTCCCCATGGTGAATGATTTCAGCCCAGGGTCGACAAGTGCCTCAGGTAATGAAGTCCAGCTGATCATGATTAGACTGCTGTCTGCCTTAGGGCTTAAACAGGGTCACCTGTGCGGATTTAGAGACCTTGGGGAGTTAAAAATGAGCCCCCCCCAAAACTGCAGATTTTTTTTTGTTGAATGCGGTTTTCCATATTTGTTTGATAAGTCCATTTGTTTGATTAAACCCTGATGTCCACTGCCTCTATAGCCCCCTTATTCCCCGCACCGCCCTTAAAAATGTCAAAATTTTATTTATCATGTATCACAACAGCAGCAGGAGGCGAGCGCAGCGACACCTCACCTCTTGACTACTAACAGGCAGAGGGAACTAGAGGATAACATCCGGACCCCAGAGACGAAGACATCTTAGAGCTTCTCACCATTTACCCCCGAAGGAAAAGAAACCACGAAGGAACTGAAGCGATGTTCACAACACGATTTAAGCCCATACATAAAACATGCACCTTGTGGATCCTGTGTTAACCACACACAACATTTCTCAAGCAATACCCCAGCTCCTCTTCCTTTGACCATGTTGATGGCCCTGGGGGGGAGAGGCTTACTGCCTAGAACTTCCAGGCAATGTACATCACATACACATCGCATTTATAGACAACAAAATGCATAGATATCTATTGAAATAGTATATATCCAGTACTGAAATGGTATATATTTGATACTTAGACCTAATTATTCTCCAGTGCTGCTTTTTACCAGCATAGCAGATCTTGCTGCTGATGAGCCAGATCTGTGAATGTTGGACGGCTCCCAGGATGATCCTACTGTATGCTGACAGTCGAAAGACTTGTGTTTGGAAATTCACATGCCTCATATCGTGATACTGGGACTGCATTCGAGAATCCTCCGGAACAGAGACGCTCGTTGGCGCACAGGTGTCTGCAATCAGCAATCAAGCGGATCCTCCTGTACGATAGTCAGCTCTGAGCCCGAAGGCAGAACAAGCAAAGGCGTGGAAGGTACCAAACAACTGCAGAGCCAAACAGGTGCCTGTTACTTCATTAATGAACAAGTTATTCTTTCTCTCTCTCTCACATGCACACACACGTGCACACAATGTACTAAAGCACCATGTAGGTTCATTTTAAAGATACAATTCTGAATAACAAAAGGAAATCAATTTAAAAAATGAAAAATCTTGGTGCCAAACAGGAGCTGTCACACTGACTGCCTGGATTTTAACTTGGACGTGTTCAAAGCGGTATTGGCTACAATTCCAGTCTTCACTGTGGGGATCAGTTTTATGTTTTGAATGTCTTTCAGGGCGTCCTGTGAAGGACAAAGTTCACCTCAACTGCACTAGGATATGGAACTTTTTTTATTGTTTTTTTTTCAGATCAATTTCTTTAGCTAGAAAGAAATTTTCTAACCTCTCTCCTAAGCGAAGTCTTCAGCACTGTAGCCAACAGCCCTTTGCTGTCCACTCTATTTTCAATATATAGGCAGAAGACATGACAAAGAAAGACTGGGGGGGGCAGCTACTTCCTTCCACTGTACTTTTGATTTGGCTGTGATAGACTGAAACCTTTGAGTTTCTCAGCTCTGGCATGCTTTGTTTTCTGGCTCCTGTTTCTGGAGTTTGTCGGTGGCTCGTTGACACCAGCATTACGTTAGATTTGGCGCACACAGCTGGGGCATGGCTGCTCCAGAGGAACACAGACAAAGTTTGCAGGGTTACTGCTATATTTTTAATCATGGTTATCTGTGGCCATAGTGTCATTCCTAAAGCCTGTGTCTTCTGACCCCTGAAATGCTAAAGACTGCTGGGTACTGGGCCCATGAAGCTGTTGAGTGGGGCAGCCATGATAAGAGGAGAAGAAAAGGTCAGAAATCTTGGCAACTCGCCGTGAATTTATTCCAAGCTCATAGCTCAGCTAAAAATGTATTACATTTTTGTGACCTTGCAAAAAAGCCTGAAAGCGAGCTGTATGCAGCAACTGCATTAAAAACTGTATTAAACATTTTTCCTTATTTTTTGTAGTGACCTGCATGTACCGAATCTCATTGGGAAAAGACTGGTTCACTTGGGTCAAAAACAAAGTGCTTCACGCATACACACCAGCCCCCTGAAATCCAGTATACTGAAATGTAATATCAGAATAACTGGGAAAGTTTTCTTATGCACTGCTGTGCACTCGGCTGCGAACCAGCTGAAGTAAATGTAGCAGTGACAGCAGACCATGCCAGCTGGGCTGACTTCCCTGGGCTATTAAGCGAGCGTAACGTGGCTGGCTTGCATGAAACGTGGCACTGTCTTGAATGCAATGCCACTCAGCTCCTGTAGCTGCAGGGCTGCAGCAATTTGAATCCATGGCAGTTTTCAGAAATTATGCTGATCAGATGCACTTCTCTGTTGAAATTTAGCTTTACTTTATTCCAGTCATCTTATTGAGAACTTCCACCATGCCATTTTATTTTCCCCCAAAACATGCTGCTTAAAATGTAATTAACACCTTCGGTGTAACGTCTTTCTGGCAGGCAGGGCCTCTTCATTTATTCCCTCCTTGCAGACACTATTCAGCTTAGCAGCGTCTCATTTCAGTTTCTATCTCAGTCTCTATTGCTACATACTTATGGCACTTTTGCACTCAGAGTGCCGGCTCTGGGCCCTCTAGCTTTCCCCATTGCTGGTTTATGGAAACATTTTGTTTATTTTTTATTTTTCCCTCAAATTGCAGGTTCAACAGAAAGTTAGAGCCATTAACGGTGGTTTGGACTGTCTCTGCTCTTCCTCTGTTTGGGATGTAAATTGTGGAACATGAGTTATGTTATCTGGGTTACTGTCACTGGTGAGCTGGAGGCAGTCTGGATGGAGGAAGTTAAACCCAGTAATGACTTATAGTGGTTTAGGTAGCGAAATGATGTGCTATGGCTGAAATGCAACATCAGGGTCGTCTGTCCTGTCCTGTCCTAGTCTTCCACAGAGATTCAGGGTATGAAGACGGTATTTCAGTCATGGAACTGTGTCGAATTTTGGTTTTACATCTCCCACTTTTCAGTCCCCCTGTTCTTTTAGTGATGAAGGTTTGCATAATAAAAGTAATTTCACACAGTAGTAAGGGTCTAGTTAATCTAGTTGTACTGCAAAGTAGCTGCAAAATGGATCATTTGTTCTGATCTATTGAGCTGCCTAGTCTGCCTGGGGCCTTTCCCTTCATGCTTGTGGTCCAGGTGGCATTGTGCCTAACCCCCACCTTTCACCTTGCCCCCATGCTGGCTCAGCAGTTTGGGATCAGCCCGGTCGGAATTGTATGGGTGGACCCCCCCACAAAGGATGGCTCCAGGGATGGGTTGTGATAATTGTAGTCTGAGGAAAATTGGGTGGCACCTTTATCTCTGCTGGCTTGGGAACATCTGGAGATTGCCAAGAATGAGCTATGGCCCTGGGAAGCATGTTCTGCTCTGACCTACTGTTCACGCTACCCATGCACCCCTCATCATGGACAGAATGATGATGATGATGATGATGGTGATTAGTATTATTAGTAGTTGTAGCTAGCTCTGTTGACAGTGCAAACCAATGTTTACCTAGTAAATTCTGGGTAATGGACTGACATAAATATGTTACAGAAGCAATGAATCATGCGGGAGAATGCCAAAATTTTAATTTTAATTTAAAAACGTACGTGGTAGAAAACTTCATTGTGAAAACATGGGGTGACACGTCTTAAGATCTGTGAAGATGCTTTATCTGTCTGTTATGTGTGCATGGAAGCTGCAGATCCAGGTATCAATAGAAGATATCTATGTTATGCCTTAGTCTTGCCTTAGTAATACTTTATTTAAACACAGTGTACAGTTTAGTATAACCCCACGTAAGTCCACAGGGTACAATCATTCATAAAATCCTAAGTTAATGCTCATTGATTTCCTGTGGATATCACTTTCTGAACAATGCAGTAATACCTGGGCTTCATTAAAGTAAGTGAATGTGCCAAAGGGAAGGTGCCCCGATGTCTTTTGCTGTTATTCCAGGAACACTAGATGTGTCTGTACTGTTCCTGTGTGCGTTACACCTGGACAGGGTGATTTAAGAATGACATACCTGTGCTGACTTAACATTCTGTACCTTTTCGAGTCTCTGTACTGTCACTTGCATATCTCTACCTGATCGTTCGCGGTCTCCGTCTAATTAGTAGTCTGTTATAACAGCAGTCAAGCTTTTAATGGGCTCGCTTATATTTTACTGACAAGTCTGATTACTCTCCCCAAACATAGTAACATAAAGCCCATATGGAGTATTTGTTTAATAATGATAATAATGGATAAACTGTGACCCATGTGAGATTTTCTGCTGTTGCATCATTGACACTGACCCAAATGCCCAAACTGCTGCAGTAAAGACAGTAAGGATTCTGTCTCCAGGACATCCATTTTAGCGCCATGCTGCAGGATGAACTTGGATCTTATCGCACTCAGCTGCAGATTACGCCATCAAACCGTTCCTCATGTGCCTTCGTTATCTGTTTTATCGTTTGCTTAAAAGTGGAAATGCCGTCATTTTAGAAAATCTCACCATTTTTTCACGTGTTGTTTCTGTTTTCATGACCTGAATTATTGGATCCCCTCTGTAACGTATTTTTCACAGATTTTAATGTAAAAAGTGAACTGGAGATATGCTTGAAGAATTATGTCAATTGTCATGACCACCCCTAGTAAATACAAGGCCACCCCATATCAAAATTATGAAGACGAAATATCAATTATTTTCTTTTCTAAGCGCCAGAATAGGTCCTCCACATTTTGTATTATGGTGAAGTTAGCAACCTACAAAAATAAGGAACACATCAGGATATGCAGTTCTCCTACTAACCTTGGATTTAGCCATACCAGTACCACCTGTACCTTGCATTCTTTCATGCGCTACCTTGTTAAATTCAGGTTGTATTCTCATAAAAGTGACTGAAATATATAACTGAAATAATTAGTTCTCCAGCTTTGACAACCTGCGTTAAAGTAACATTGTCCATACTTCCCTTTAAATGGCTTATGTGTTCCTTTTAAGCTGGATAGATTGATGAGGATATCTTCTGTATAGACCACCACACCCCACTGACGTATGTCATCGGCAATCTCATTTTTGAATGCCTGGAACACAGATGGGGCATCAGCTAATCCGTATAGCATCTCCAGGTATTTACAGTGGTCTGAGTTCATGGTATGACTGTCTTCTACTCTTCTCCCAGTCAAATCCAAGTTTTAAGCACTGTGAAGATAAAGTTCCCACATTCATATGGTCCAGTGCAGCTCACATCACAGGTGAAGGACAATAATACTTCACTGTGACTTCACTCAATGCCCAATCATCAATTCAAGGTCATAAGGCTCATTGTTTTTTTTACTAAATAAGAACCCTGCAGGCACTGGTTAACCAGACGGCCTAATAAACCCCTAGTTTAGTGCTTCGTTGATATACTCCTCCCTGATGGATCACCTGGTTCTAGTCAAAACTTTCAGCAGCGTCAATTGTTGACAGACAAAATCACAAAACGCTTGCAAGCAAATAAAAACCTGAAGGCTTACTGAATATTCAGCACAAGATCTAGCCAGAGGAACTCACACAGACTACCCAGAATCGCAGAAAGAAGGGAATCACACAGAGGTCCTGGGAAATGCAGCAAACACGGAGTTTAGATACTCTGTGAAGCTGAATGAGGGGTAACTGGAAACTCTCTACTGCCTCTGCGAGGTTAGCTATGATAGTCCAGAAGCAAATGTTGGAATCAAACAAATGTTTGGAACCGAGAGCAACGAAGACAGAAGCTCATGGGTAGCAGTTTGACCAATGTACTGTATATCAGCTGGCCTTTTAGTTACCTACTGCATCATTCTTCGATAGAGATTGTTTGTTTGTGCTGTAACATTGCCATTTTTAATACTTAAATTCAGCTGCTGTCAGGTATTCCCATGCCTTCATTCCTCAAATGGAGAATTTTGTCTTGGTCAAACCCATGTTGCAGCGTAACGTAAATGCCTCGGTAGTGGAAAACCAAAATAAGATAGTTGATCATTTCTGCGCACAAGAATAAAGACTTCTTGGTGGAGACTCATGAACTTAGTGTCTTGTTTTCTCCATGGAGATATTCTTGCTTAATTTATAATGTCCTCACTTGGGCTAAAGGAGGTTGATATCCAGTAACTCAAGTCTACCATGTGGATGATCCCCCTCCCCATTGCCGCTTACCTAATTGAAAATGATGTTCCAGCCCGACAGTGGGGAAAACACAAAATCATTAGAGCTACAGATAATTGATAGCTTTCATTTTGCTCTCCATGTCTAGCACAGACTAATTGTCCCCGTGAAGATATCATCTAGCTTTGTTTTTACTCTAAGCAATACTCATCTGCAATGCCAGGATGAGTTTAAATTGGGCTGTAAGGGCAATTTGACTATTTAATATCATACATTTATGTTTTGCATTACGCTCCAGGTGCTCATTTTGTTTTTGGGAGGATTATGATGTTTTGATAATGAGACATTTGTATTCTAAATCAGAGGCTTGGGGACAATCATACGAGTTGAACATTTGTCATAGAGGGTCTTGTAAAAAACACTGATATTTATTAATCCACATCTTTTAAAAGAAATTTTAAATAAGTTTTTCTGTGTAATAGTAAATGGAAACAATATTGAAGATTTAATGTGTTCATAACAACACATTTCTGTGTATGCTGCCCCATGAAATAAAGCAAGGCGTTGCATGGGAACGTTTTAGGTGTGTCCAAGTAGAGGCGGGGAAGAAAGGGCACAGTAAAGTAATCAACATATACTGGCTACAAAGTAATGTTTTTAGGAGCGTTGGACTTCTCTGCATCAGTTCCTTTTCAAATCTACATTTGTAAAGTCACTGTTAACTCTGAGATGTCCCCGCTCTGTGTACGATTACACCCGGTCAGGACAGATACAGTGTTCCCGTATGAAGGACAAATGCCTAAGGTCTTAAGAACAGAACAGGACCTGGGCTGTGGGTCCTTTAACAATAATGGATAATCATCCTTATGAACTAATACAGTGTTCTAGGTGGCTGTCTGAGTAACAATGCATTCGCGGGAAGAGATGCACAAGGGTGGATATTCAATTAACATTGATAGGCAGTAAAACGGGGGTTTATGGGGATTTCAAATTGTTTGCAGCACACCCATATGACACGAAAGAAAAGTACAGTAATCCCTCACTACATCGCGCTTCAACATTTGCGGCTTTACCCTATCGTGGATTTTATATGCAAGCATATCTAAATATACATCGCGGATTTTCGCTGGTTTGCGGATTTCTGCGGAGGATGGGTCTGTTCATTTCTGGTACATGCTTCCTCAGTTGGTTTGCCCTGTTGATTTCATATATGGGATGCTATTGGCGGATGGCTGAGAAGCTACCCAATCAGAGTGCCAGAATGCAAATGGAGCATGACTGCAGTGTTCGTATTTTATAAATATGATACTAACATTAAAGGAATAATCATAATATATCTAATATAACTGGGTAAGTAAGTAAAACAAGTGCATTACTGTGTATTATAGTAAATATAAAATTATTTTTGTTAAAATATTGTGGTGACCTTAGTTATTGGGTCTTTGTTATTTAAGTTATTTGTTAAAAATGTTGAATTGTTTGTTCTGTTCTTTTGCACTTTTATTATCAGTGTTGAGATTGGGGTTAGATGGATTATGGGGAATATGGGAGGGGCG
>JAAGVU020000035.1:22840547-22859527 GCA_011763525.2 Mormyrus iriodes | reverse complement strand
GCAAAAATACAGCATAATAATAATAATAATTATTATTATTATTATTATTATTATTATTATTATCTACTTTGTTATGGTCTAATGCCTGTATGTTTCTTTGGAAATATGAGGTGTCAACATGCACAGTCAACCCTCCCTCAACATCAAAAACAACAGTTTCATCAAGCGGTATGCTGGGTCATCAACATTAGTGATGCAGGACAGTTTGTACGGGATATATGAGAATCTGTCTGGGGAATATAATTTGGGGTAACACTGATTAATCAAAGAAAAATAATAATAATAAAAATCAAAGTGCATCTACCCAAAGGATTTTAGCTGGTGTGTTACCAGAGACGTGCTTTGAATTTTGGTCTGACCCCCCAAGTGGAGAACGATTTTGGATAGTACACACCATTGGGTTGTATGCACCATTGGATAGTACGCACCTTTGGGTAGTACGCACCTTTGGGTTGTATGCACCTTTGGGTAGTACGCACCTTTGGATAGTACGCACCATTGGGTAGTACGCACCTTTGGATAGTACGCACCTTTGGATAATACGCACCATTGAGTAGTACGCACCTTTGGGTTGTATGCACCATTGGGTAGTACGCACTTTTGGATAGTACGCACCATTGGGTAGTACGCACCTTTGGATAGTACGCACCTTTGGATAATACGCACCATTGGGTAGTACGCACCATTGGGTAGAACGCACCTTTGGATAATACACACCTTTGGATAGTACACACCTTTGAATAATACGCACCTTTGGATAGTACACACCTTAGGATAATACGCACCTTTGGATAGTACACACCTTTGGATAATACGCACCATTGGGTAGAACGCATCTTTGGATAATATGCACCATTGGGTAGTACGCACCATTGGGTAGTACGCACCTTTGGATAGTACATACCTTTGGATAGTACACACCTTTGGGTAGTATGCACCATTGGATAGTCAGGCACAGTCCCAGAACATTCTGGCATTCAGTCCAGCCTGCAGCGTATGGCTTGTTCCGATGCAGCAGGAGAGAGGTCAGGTCATAATCCAGTCCAGGAGGAAATACCTACATCTATATTTATTCAAGACTTTTCAATAACTTACACACACATACATGTGTGTGTGTGTGTGTGTGTGCACGTTCTTAAAATTTGAATTGAAAATATTGGATTCCACATAGTTTTTAATCTGAATTTAGAGAGATGTGTCAAATTTTCCAGCACATCATCATGGGACTGGCAGGGTAAACACTCCTTTGTGCTGTGGAAATACATAGGTGGAGAGATTTTCCCTGCAATCAGGCACAATCTCTAATGGAAGTGGAATATATAAGAAAAATGCACGCCTATTGATTTTCACAGTGTTATATTCCATCTGAGCAGCCACAGGGCTGCTGCTATGGATAAACATCTAGTTAGAAATAATTCAAATATATTCCCTACTGGCATCTTTGCTTTTTTGCCATAAAACCTGGGCTCGCCTGGTTATGGATCTTTTTAATGCACTTTCTCATCTTGCCTTTAAATATTTCTTACACATATCAATAATGATCCAGACGAGGACTTAACATTTTACATTGAATTGTAAGAAAATTTGTAGGGATAGCTCGAGGGTAACAAATGTAGCCATATCTCTGTGTGTGCGGGTCATTCGAGGGTGCATCTGGAGGTGGGTGATTCCTCTTTTCCTCTTCCTGGAAGAACAGGGCTGGTCAAACCTTTATTAATGTCATGCTGCCTCGTGCCAGCGAGTCACCAGCCGTGCCAGTAGTGCTGTCAAAGTGTGCAGGGGGGCCTCTGTTAAACTCCTGAAACATTAGCTCCAAGTCATTAGCAGTATGTTCCTGCAGTCAATGTACAGAGCAGAACTTAGGGTTGTGTTCTGTGCATGCTTTTTCACATATTCTCTCTCTCTCTCTCTCTCTCTCTCTCTCTCTTTCTCTCTCTTTCTCTCTCTCACTCACTCACTCGCTCACTCACCCATTCACTCACTCACTCACTCACACACACATACAAATGTGCTATCAGCATTGCATTTTTATCATTAAGGAAGATCTGTACCCTGATTATTAGTACTTATAACTAATTCTGGAATTAATGTAAATGCAGATACTCGGTAGCACAGTAGTGATCCTCGGTTCTATCTTGTGTCCATTTGTTCCACCCTCGAAAAGCTGACCAGCTGCATGAGTCAGTTAATCCGAGTAGTTTGAGTAAAAACAACAACAAAAACATTGAAATTAGCCAGTCGCTAAATCAGTGTACGGCTCTTTTTGGGATAGTGTTTGCTGCGTAGCTGCAATGAAGTGCATGATATTGAAAATAATTATTCCATCTTGCATGGTGAAAATCATGCACTGGTCATATATCTTTTAGTGCTTCTGTTCTCTCTGATGCATCCCTAAGCTTGAAGTGTTTGCTGATATTGTGCTGAGAACTAATCACGAAGTGCTAAGGCAGTCTCACCGCCATATTACGCATCGGCTTGCCGCTCGAAGATGCGTAATACCTTCAGTCCCCCTTTGTTCACAGTTGACAAGTTGTTGCGTGAAGCCGTTCTTACGTTATAAACTCATGTATTTCAAATGTCATGCCTAAAGAACATAAAGGCATAAATAACAGAGCCATCTATTTTAATATAACGTAAAAAGGTGACATTACACCATTAAGCACAGGTATTTTTTCAGCAGTGGCACGCTAATGCATATTTCATTCCATTGGTAATTATTTTTTAGGCCAATGATAAACGACTGCATAAGGTTATCCAGGAAATGAATTGAATTGAATCGACATTACCCAAATATCCTATTAAAGCAACATAAAAGTACCATCTCAGAGCTTGTGCTAGGACATTCATGCATAACAAAAAGAGAAAATACAGCTCAAAGTTTTTTTCTGATTCCTCCATATAGCACATAAAATTTCCCAAAGGCAGAACATTAGCTAACATACATTACTTCAGGCAGCCACTGAGGAAATGATTCCAGCATATTCAGTGGTCCAAACTGGTTTTGCTAAATTACCCATATTGTGTGATTGCGGAAATGTGAGCCCTAAGATAGACTGCCACCCTGTCCAGGGTGTTCCCGGCCTTATGGATGGATGGATGGATGGATGGATGGATGGACCTGTATTGTCCGAGATGGAATCATATCATCAGTAAAAAGTGTTACATAACTCACAGCACAATCTGCGCAATCTGCGCAGGCAAAATATGTTTAAAGATATACACCACTATATGTTTCATAATTACAGCTCTGGGTGTCTTTCCAAGGTTTCAAATCCTTAGAAAAAATGATCTGTACAAGATCTTGAGATGTATAGTCTGCATAGAATTATCTAATCTCTTTCCATCTCCTAATTTGCCAGATGCAATTATTAAGGAAGTCAGCCCCTAAACTACGTTAAATTCAATTATATCTTCCAACAGATATCAATACTTTCTCCACCTGTTATCTTTTTTTAAACTAATTATTAAATCTGCCCTTGCCTTAACAAGAGAAAATCCAATTACACCTTCCAACACACACTGATGCGTTCATTGCAGAGAGCAGTTTGGCTGATAGTCATTCCTCCAACCTTAGATGACAAATAACATTGTCTGTGCTACTGAATCACCTCAAGCCTCCAGATAGTACTTCAAATTGTGTGAATCATACAGAAATGAAGATTCAGAAAACAGAGCAGGAAATAATATATTATAAGCACATTTCGGTTTTATCATTTCTCAGGCTGCTCTCATTTCTGAACTGCTGATGTATCCAAGAGCGGGTTAATGCTTGTAGTATGATTTTAAATTTTTATAGCTGACTCTAGATTTTACTGCTGGTGTCTAGAGATGCTAGTTGCCTTGGGATTAAAGTGCCTATGGATGATATAATCATCCTGTACCCCTGCCGCATGTCCTATGCCACTTGGGATCAGCTCCAGTGCGCTGTCACCCTGCACATGAACAGTGCTGGGAAGATGGATGGAGCTCAGTTTCTAGATTTCATGTTGACCTGTCCCCGTTGTGGCCACATAGGGAAATTCTTCACAATAACCCGATTCCTCACTCTCATGTGGTTCGGCTTGGCTTCTCAACCAGAAACACCCTCACAGTGCCCCATAGCGAGGAGGCAGCCACATGACACCAGGGACTGTAACTCGAGGGCCTGACATCACAGACAACATGTTTTTTTTTTTTTTTTTAAAAAAACGTCACTTTGAATGCAAGAAATCCTGTGTGTTTGTAACCAAATACAGCAAGATTAGTAACTGTGAACGAAGTGAACCATGACAGCAACGGAACCAGTAGAAGAACCAAAAACAGCAGATGTCGCTTCCCTTCATTCTCCCTCCCACTCGTATAGCACAACTAACTTTTTATCGGCAATTTATCATACTGAGAGTTCAATCGTGAGATAGATGCATGTAGATAGACACCTGCTATCACCCTGTCACTGTACTGCACTGAGTCAGTCGCTTATAGATGTACCATAGATGCCCCAGATGCACAAATCACAGGGCAACTATGTATTGTTGATTCTAGTAATAAGATTATTCATTATGTTCGCAGATCAATATATTTTCTTCACATTAAAGTGGTGTAATGTATATTCATCAACTGCATCTCTTGGTACGATGAATGATTAATTTTAGGTGTTGGACGGTGTTTATTAGATCAAATTAAATTAGATTAGATTACATTAGATTTGGATGGATGGATGGATGGATGGATGGATGGATGTTATACTTTATTGATCCCAAGGGAGAATTCGCATATATACCGCAGCATAGACACAACTGAATACAAGAAAAAATTTAATACACAAAGGATTGTGGAAAAATGTATAATCTGTGCCATACTTTTCGTTTCTGTGGTGTGAGTGGTGTCTTCCCTTACACTAGGTGGCGCCCTTCCAAGATCATGAATTGTGCTAGTTGTCGCATTACCCTCTGCATTCTGCAGAAGCCGTACAATCTATGGTTAACACTACAAGGCGGCTGCACATATTGCTGTTGGTGCTGCAGTAGGGGGTATTCAGCTTCATGTATTGTCTCACCACCACCGGAAGCCTCGTTTTCTTTTACTGGCCCTGTTTTCTTATGATTTTGATCTAGCTGGGGAAGTCTGGTAGATTGATTTTATTTTTTTCCCATTTCTTTGATGTGCAGGTTAGCACTTGTTTGTAGTTTAGTGTCGGGATCCATGTATCGATTCGGCCGGGCTTGCCCCTTCAGTGACGACGTGTTTATCTGTCCTCACCTGCATCTGTGTATACCTGTAAATATTGTAAATACTATTGTAAATAATTCAGTAGGTTTTGACAGTAAACTGGGAAGAAACTGAAGCTCTGTTGTGGTCTCTGTGTGAGCCAGATTGTGTAGGCTGGCATGCAATCGCCGAGTGGAAGCAGAAAATATTTCTTCTTGGCTCACCATGGTGGAATGAGTCGGTGCTCCAAGAGAGAACCCCGTTGAGAATGTGGGCAGAATTGTTTATGATGTTCTCCAGTTTCACCAGCATCCTGTTCTCTGCAGCTGCCTCCAGAAGGTCCATGGTTAGTCCTATGATGGAGCTGACCTCCCTGATAAGTCAAGCATTTTCCATCACCTGATAGACCTTGCTTCCTCAACAAACAAAAGCTGGCCACTATGGACTCATAAAACGTCTCCAGCAGCTTGCTGCGCATGTTACAACCCAAGCCTCCTTAGAAAGCAGAGTCTGCGCTGGCTTTTCTTGTACTGTGCCACTGCATTGTCCGCCCAGTCCAGTTTACAGTTGAGATGAACTCCCAGGTACCTGCACCCTGCACCACCTCCACTTCCTCCTGCTGGACGGTGAATAGTCTCAGGGACTCCTTGATAGGCTGGAATTCCCCCACTCATTTGTCCTGCTGATGTTCAGCCCCAGGTGGTTTGTCTTGCACCATAAGACAGTATCCTTCACTAGACTCCCATACTCTGACTCATTGCTATTGTCAATGAAGCCTCAAATGGAGCCGTCGTCAAACTGTAGGTGGCGGGAGCTGGTTTAGTACTGGAAGTCCGTCACGTAGACGGTGAAAAGGAAGGGAGACAGGGTGTTTCCTTGAGGTATGCCAGTGTTGCTCACCACCATCCCTGAAATACAGCTTTGAAGCCTCACTTACTGTCACCTGTAGGTTGGACAGTCCATGATCCAGGGGATTGTGGGGGCATCAATCTGCTTCTTCCGTTCTGCATGCACCCACGTGAGCTCTTCCTCGTTTCTGCCCCCTTCTTCTTGTTCAGTATATCCTGTCCTTTGTGATCCACCATTCCTTACTGAAAAATCAAAACACTGTCTTTATGGAAACAGTATGCAATTAAATATGGCTATAGTACGTGATATCGTAGCGAATTCCCTCAATGTCCTGACTCCCTGAGCATGTCCCAGTCCATCTAAGCCATCCAGCAGAGCCTGCTTTGTCCACTTTCTCAAAGTACTGGTGCTGATGGACATTTGCTAGATTGTTTTGTATAAGGCGAGGAGATATACCAAGTTTTGTCGGATCCATCCAAAGATGGCAGAGCAATGCAGTTATTTATCCTTCCTAGCATTACCAGACAACAGACTCAATGAGACTAGAGATGAAAATTATGAAATCCCCAGTGTGAATCCTGCATCCCCTGGGGAGGCAGGGGGGGGCATGTAAAACAGCCACAGTTCCACAGCAAGCAGCTCCAGACTTGGCTTGCAAACCTCTACGTTCCTTGTAAGGTGTCTCAGGTTGCACCATTTGTCATTCATAGAAGCGTCAGGCTCAGCTCCCCTTCTTCATATCGCCTTTGCTTCTGCTTCTGTTCACACACAACACAAAACCGGCCCGCGCACACAGCCACGGAGTCTGTCGTTTTTGTAAAGCACATGAGACCGCTGTGTTTGTATTCCCCATGGCTCCTCGTCAGGGGCTGAGAGCTTTTCCAGTGATCTCATGTTGCCCATGATGATAGAAAACAGGAAAAGTTTGTGCCTTCCCCCTTTGTTCCAGAGCCAGACTCCCGGGGACACCATCCCAGCTCTGCCGGCAGCTCGGCCAGCAACTGTGACTACGGGGGAAACAAAGGATGCAGGTCCAACAGTCGTTGGTGAGCGTAGGCAAAACGCAGTCTCTCCTCACAGGTCCTGCCATCCGTGGTCAAAAAATGTATTCTGACATCCGGAAAAGCAGAAAAAAACATTTCTGCTCCATGCCTCAGTAACCAGAGAATGATTTCTAAAAAGTTACAGATAAAATAGATACTTAGCTTTTGTAAAAACAACAAAAATAAACAAAATACACAGGAGCTGCTGTAGCAGGCAGCTGCTCAGGGCAGCACCAGAGGTGCTACTTTCATCTATTCGGACATACACCCATTTTTTCTTAAGCTCTTTTCCTATGTAGGGTCAGGGTCAGCCTGTGGGGCAGGCTGCTGTACAAGGGACAACCTGGATGGAAAGCTCATCCAACAAATGGCTCACACACCCAAAGCTAAGCATACATTTTGAGCTGGGTGATAATTCGATATTTTCGATTAATTTAAATGAAAATTGCGATACCAGGATAATTACAGCATGCTAAGCCTGCTCTCTGCCAAACTGCCCCGCCCCCTTGGACACAAGCCACAATAGCAAGATGTCAACCAGTGAGGAACTCGTCTCTAAAACTGGCAGTGTCTCCTCGGTCATTTGGAAGTGGTTCGGTCATGCAAAGTCCGACATTAAACCCATATGTGTCAGAATCCTTCCTTGTCTTGTCCTGTTCTCTCTTGTTTTTCCCCATTTGGCCAGCAGGTGTCACTGACCATCCAGTTCCCTCCTCAGTCTTGTAGCTCCTTAGTTCCTAATGTATTCTGCTGCTCCCTGGACCGCCATGTGACTAAATGGGCTGAGCATATGGCAGAGGACCGAACCTCTACTACAGTTGTGTATTCGAGACTGGCAGGAGACCAACTTCAAATTTTGAGTGTTTTTGTTTTTAGGTTATTTTGTCATTGCCTTGTAGTATAGGTCTTTGCTTTGCATCTGTTCTGGTCACTCCTGCCAGTGTCTATTTGGTTTTGTAGTAATGTTTTGTTTTACTTATATTTCTGGTGTTAAACTCCTCAGTTCCTGTCAATTATCCTCACCTGTTCCTTATTTCCCTGACCCGTAGTGTTTGTGTAATTATGTTGCATTCCTTTTGAACTTCTGACTCAGAGATTCTGAGTTCCTAGTCAGAAATTTCAACTGTAACGTCCCCTGAATTTGGAATTCCTACTTACAAAGTTGATGAAAACTACACAACCCCTACACTCAGGATTCGGAATGGCTGTGCCCTTTATCAACAGAAGTTAAAGCTGCAGTTACATATTGTTTGTTATGTCTTATTTGTGGCTAATTACAAAATACAATATAATGTGTTGTTATTAACTGATATTGCTGACAATGGCTAACAAATAACCAGGCTAGAACTGGGGTCTGTTTCAGAAAGCTGGACTTTTTTCTTAGCCAGATAACTTGTCGGATTTAAGGTAGCCTGGGCTAAATGTAATCGAATGAAAATAAAGTCCATTTAAACTGGGGTAAATTAAATCCAACAAGTTATCCGGATAAGCAAGAAATCTTGCTCTTTGAAACAGGTCCCAGGTATTGCTAAATAGCTTTCTGTGTTGTTGTACTGGAACACGGTTAACTTGGATGTGATGTCATTCCCAGCTCCAACCTTTGATCTCCTAGGTACATGGAAAGCAGCATTAGGAATGACGCATTCCTATCCCTCGTCATACCCTTCTTGACTGCATATTTAAGTTCCTGCACTTGTTTTTCAGTCAGTCCTTGTGTTTCCTGCTGTTTCGATCCCCGTGTTTCTGCTCCTGCTCTTGCTGTGAGCATCTTTGGCTGTTGCCCTGTGTTTCCTTTCTGATTTTACTATGTGCTTGTAGCCATGGTAGTTTTCCTGTGTTAGTTATTGTGGTTTCCTGTGTTGCTCCCTGCCTTAGTTTTGCTTTACCTGTTATATTTTGACCCCTCGTGGTCTCTTTGTTTTCTCGTTCTCTTTTTGTGTTCTGTATTATTAATAAAACCCTGTTTCCAAGCCACTATGTGAATCGTCCCTCCTTCGACATCCCCTATTGTAACAATATGATAAGAAGGAGCCCGGTGGACAGAAAATACAGCTGTGGTGCTGTTTCATATAACCAAAGACAGGGTGCTGTCAGGCCTACCTGTCATGTCAGTCCATCATGTCACCCGATTTGTGCCTCATGATGGCCATTTATCCTGCCCTGATTGCCTTCATGTGATACGTGTGTTTTTCCTTTTACATGCCAGCACTTAGGCATATAAACGATGAGTCAAACGTCTGTCGCATTTCTCGGTGTAGCTGCTGTCATGGTCGCGATCGCTACTGTTTTCGTTGCTGGTGGTGGAGTCCTCTGTGGTCACACAATTGTCTCAGTCTGCGTCGTTTATTGCTCAATAAACCGATTCTACTCGCATTTGCATCCGATGTCTCTTCGCCTTTGGCCATATACAGTGGGAAAAGCCTGGGTTCAAAACAAATGTTAATTCTTAAACATTTAGTTTGTAGAAATTGTTCAAATTAAAACAAAACTTATTTTTATCACTCGGCCCTACCTACACTACAGACAATTTAGAAACGTCGCCATGCTTAACAAGATCTTATTAAAAGTGACAACAAAGTCACAGATGTGATACATCCAATATAGCTTTTATGCAGATACAGGTATAATGAAGAACAGCAAACAGAGCTGAAACGCCAGTCTATTGGAGTGCAGTAACACAGAACTGATTTTTCAAATTACAATGTTATTATAGTTTAAATTACAATTATGATATTATCCTCCCAAGGGCAAAACCGATATATTTTGGAGGACAGTCACCAGACAACTTTAAAAAATTCACAGGCACAGAAAGGTGTCAGAGCTTCTCTGGTGGACTAAGGCGCTGTGTAGCCATGTAGGAAATTAAACACCTCAAATCCCATAAACACACACAGGCATACATGCATGAGGAACGTGTTTCATGCATATGTTGCAAGTAGTCAGTTGGCATAAGTGGAGCACTGAAAATGAGGTCTGGCAAAAGCCAGCCCCCCCACCCCTGCCAAAAAAAGAAAAAAAAGAACAATATAAATTTCATAAACGGCCCTAAGAACATTGGTACCCATTGTCTGCTGAAATACCATAAGTGTAACTGATCAGTTTCCCTTCCAGAATACATGGCCGCTTACTGAGCACTGGCTGGCTCTATCTCACTACTCATCCTCTCTGTCACCATCTCCATCCCCTTCACCCCCAGCGTTCAGCCCTCTGACATCGGCAACATTAGCCTCCCAACTGACTCCCACCCCCCCCGTCCTGGCCCCATATTCCCTTTCATTTTGACATGCTGGTATTGTCCCCCCCCATTTTTGCGCATGCAGCACTTTCTGATTCTCCATGGCAGGAGCAGCTCTCCGCCTGCCATAAGAGGGGTCGCAGAGAGTGGGGGCAGCTTTCCTGGCATGTGCTTGTGGGTCACCTCACTGTCCCTTTCTCTGATAGAAACAGAATATTCAATTATAGCCAGCAGGGGCCTGGCCCTCCTGGACCTCACAACGTCATCAGAGACTCTGCTGACAAACTGTCAGCTCCGGACCACTAAATTGGCCCTTTACTGCCACGTTCGGCTGATCCTTATAGGACAGCGTCATCTGAGCCAGCTAACCATAACTTACAAGATACAATTAAATCCACGGTTTATATCATTGTAGCTGTGCATCTGGCCTCCACTGGCTGAGTAGTACCTATTACCGGCCACCTCACTCTTGCTGCATAAAATTTCCTTTTGTTATTCAAATGCAGCTCCCTAGAGCAAAGCACTGACCTGAAAGAAATGGCACATTGCGTCCTTTGAGGAACAGTTTCACAAAAAATTTCCCGCCAATCGGAATCACCGTAGGTTATCCGTGGGGCTCAACAGTTTATTACCTACAACAAATGTCTGTTGACTTTTGAAACAAGTGAAAACAGAGACGCTGTATTGGGGAATTTCTGCTGAAGAGTAATTAAACATGAACTGATCTCACTCCTTCAGTTTCATTTTTTTTGTAATCCAGCGTATAGGAAGTTAAAATTAAAAAGAAAGAATAGAATAGAATTTGTTCTATTCCACTTACTTATGGGGGAAATGTAGAAATATATATTTGGAAAAGATATTATAGAGTATATTATAGAGTATTAATCTTAAGGTTAAAGTTTAAAATAGACAAATGTTAGAAACAATTCTTTATAACAGTCATATAATGAAATAAGAAACATATTTACTGAAAGTGAACCAGGTTTTCCCTGACAATTAGCTGAACTTGTCTTTCGTAAGATAATCTGGTGTTTGGGTTTATTTTGGACCCAGTGATTCCCGGTATGTATTCAGTTCAGATGCAGTGTCTACATAAGCTAATCTGATTCCCAGCTCTCATTTTTCATGCTTGCTCTTGATGAAGCTATACCTGCCCACCACCTAACTCTAACAGAAAAACTCCTCACCATAACAGAGCAATTTCCTGTCTCATCTTCCTGTCATGTGGCTCCCTGTCTCACACTTTGGTTTACTGCCAAAACTTCATGCTACATTTTGCCAGACTCCCTGGATAAAAATTAAGGGTTATTTACATTATCAGGCTAATAATTTCTGGATGTTTTAAAGTTCATGGTAACTTAATAAATCAGTAATGAGTCACTTTAAGCTGGATTCCAAAAGAACAGGTTCACCTATTTAAATAAGTGTAAAAATGATAAGCTCCGTAATTCACATTTTCACAAAGCAATGCTGAGACCCGATGAATTGGTTGTGGTGGCCTGATCCAGCCACGGGATTAGAAGAGAGGACCCTGTAGAGCAAGAAGGAAGAACAGGTTATATATTGACGTAAAATGCACTTGGATGAAAGACCCATAAAGACCAAATGGTGAAATCATAGCGTTATGTGCTATTAAATGCACCTGATAATAGACAACAATAGAAAGGGTAATATGGATGGATGCATGCATGGATGGATGGATGGATGCATGGATGGATGCACGCATGCATGGATAAATGCTTAGCACTGTATTCTGTCATAGGCCAATTATTCTAACAGCAACCAGCTGGTCAGCATTAAATCAAAGTAATTGCATAGATTGGAAGTGACTGCAGTGAAGATAATGATGCCCAATAATATTTTTCTGCAAGTCAGTGGATATGTGATAGAAATATCTCAAATAATCGCTGTGTATATCTTTAATAACAACGTTTGCAAAGCGGATCTCAAGTTGATCCTAATACCTTTACACTGTAGCGTCACAGTACTGTCAATTAGATTGATCTGGACTGGAATACTGGGTGGCACTGTGCTTGGTGTGGTAATCTCTGGAGACCCTACTTTCCATTTGGAATTTGCATGTTTTCCCCACGTCGTTGTGGGGTTTCCCCTCACAGTCCAAAAACATGTTAAGGAGAACTGGAGTTACCAAATTGCAAGTGGGTGTCAATGGTGTGTGAGTGTGCCCTGTGATGAGTTGGCACCCCGTTCTGGGCTGTTCCCCGCATAAGACACGCAGGTATGGATGATGGATGCATGGCATGTATAAGGCAGACCTGAGTATAGCGGTTGTTTTTTTGCAACACTATGCTGCAAGTAAAGTCAACCAAAGAGAGGAATTTACAAAAATGTTCGATTCATTATTTTGGTCATATGATTAATAAAAAGCATAAAACGAAACTGTGTCCATGCGTGTAGACCTATTTTCATGTCTAGCGAGCGCTTTGTATAGAGCAATCTTAAGTCGATATTGCAATTCCATCCATAAAAGAAGCAAAATATCTATGACAAATTTAGCTCTTCGTGCTTAGTAATACATAGTACTATTATCATTTGTCAATATGGAAGGCCTAACTGACTGTGAATGAAAGAGTGTAATGTAATTTCCTTCTGTTCTGAGGTATTTCATGCTTAGACACATTGTTAGCATGACAACCAGTTTGAATGTAGTGGGATTTCTTGAAAAATGATTGTCATGGCAGATTCTGGGGAAACGGGATGGGGGGGGGGGGGTCTGTTAGGCCTTCTCCCCCCTGGGAACCACTGGGCTCAGAGTGTGGCACGGGTAATGAGTGTCCTAAGCACAGCAGCCCAGAGCCTGCAAGCACTTACTTCTGTTTTTTGCGTGGCAATTTATGCTTGATTGGAGCAGCGTGTGGGGACAGAAGGTCATTTTCACTGGTGGAACTCATTTAAGTTGAGATTTAGGTGAAAGAAATGCCCTTGTTTTATTTGCATGGCTCTTTAGCATGGGGGAGTCATCGCCACAATTCACACTGTAACAGCATAATGAAGGACTGGTGTAAACAAGCACAATTATACAACATACCATTGTGTGTCATCTACACTTTGGCTACATAGAACAATACTAAAAGTCTAGAATTGTTAAAAATTCTCTATTTCACACCAATAATTTTTATATTTCCCCAAACATAAAAATTCAGTCCAGTTTTTATGGTGAAGATTTTTATAAGAGAATCAGTTAAATGGCTTTTGATAAGGATCCACAAATCACTGACATTATACTGTGGTTTTTCATTAGTACTGAGTCATCTTGTAAACCCTCTATCAACCACTCCAGAGTACCACAGTGCTGCTCTTTAAGAGAAAGGTGACACATTATGTTTTCAACAGCAACCCTAGACACCTTATGATTTATAAATTACCTTCAAGAAGAAAGGCTCTTAACACATAAACAGCACTGATCATCTGTGAGTGATGGCAGCAAGCACAGAGCAGAAACACTGAGAAGAGCAAGCAAGGCAGCGTATTGTCAGTCAGTGAGCCTGCCATCCTGTGAGTGAGTCCTGTGTAGGCCAACAAAGTGCATGTCATTTATTCATTTTTTTATGGACTACAGAAAGGAGGTGTGACCGTTTTGGGCAGCATCTAGTGACTGCAGATCTCTAGCCTGAGAGGCCGCCAGCTTCCCGCCCCTTATATGACATCCCTAGTGAGTCTGTAAGTGTTCAGCCACTCCATATCTCTTTAGCATATGAGTGTTTGCTGTTGGGCGAGGAGAATATTGTGTAGTTAATGGTTGAGGAGGAGGTGGGGACAGTGCGTGTAGCAAGCCAGTGAGCATCCGAAACAGAAAGAATCGCTGACTGCAGAGCCTAATGAACAGGTTTCGTAAATTCCACAGGCGGGGGGCCATTTTCCTTCATGTTAAACACTGTGCTTTTACACAAACAAGTCCCATGGTATGCCCGAGGTCGTCAGAGACATATGCTGAAACTGATGCTGCCTTTACAACACTCACATAATAATGAGGATTGCTAAATTGCAAACCTAAGGGTGAGCAGAAAAAAACGTAATGCGGCGCTAATAAAAGCAAGTATAGCATGAAATGCAAGCAGAAATCCTCAAAGTGCAGATAATGAGAGCGCGCCATCTCAGTGCAGGAGTTCAGGAGAAGGTGACTCTTTGGTCGCGAGGAACCTACATCCAAGGTACACTTCTGACAGATATCAGCAGCTCCATCCGAACTTCAGTATGGCCCTACACGGCTAGTTCAAAAGTGTCGATTTTATGATACGAAGTGTAAGGAGGCCCTGCTGCAAATCTGATGACAAAAGGACACATTAGCATTTCGGTTCGTACACTGCAGCGTGGACTCAGAGGATTCTCCTTCACATCACATCAGTCTGCTGCCCAAAATTCATAACATTTTATTGTAATTTGGCATTACTTTCATTTCAATAAAAAAAAAAACATTGAAAATGCTGGAGTGAGTGTTTGCTGCACAGGTCCCACACCTGGAGTCTGTGGCGTAATCAGCTCTTTATTTTTAATGACAGCTAATTACAGAGGCAAAGAATTCTGCTTTCCTGTCTTCCGTTGTGTCCCAGGCCCACGTGACATGGGCGCATAAGCATTGCTCTTTGTGTTTTGGAGGCACTGAGGAGCCATAAAGATGACTTATCCTTATTTTACCTTCTCTCCTTACTGCTCTTTTTGTGAGCTCCTCTGACACCATCAGAGTTTCATTTTATCAAGCGAAAGCCAGAATGACGGCAGCACAATGCTACAGCATAATTAATGTTTTTTTTTTTATTATTGTTATTATTATTTCTTTGACTACAGCGTTGTGGGCATGTTGAGTAATAATCCAAATTAAACTCGGAAATAGCTGGGCTGGTGTTGACATTTCACAGTCTTTTTCATGGAACACTCAATTGCTCAAGTACTGATTAAAGCATATTTTTTCCCAGGTCTGCTTAGCATAATGGAGTTCTCCTGTTGCGGTATCGTCTGATGCGAGTGAATTTTAATGACGCAGTACTGTTGCGTATTTTGGCCAAAATGTATACGCAGTGACGCATGCTCTCTTCTCTCGCTGGCACCGTGCTGTGTGCGCTTCTTATTGCCTCCGTGAGATCCAAGTTTTGTGTCTGTAAGGATTGTAGGGTGGTTTTCGCACCATAATTCTTTAATTAGCACTGGTTTTCGGATAGGAAGCTGGCTCACCTGGTGGCTTAATGCCGTCTTTAGCTGAAAGCTAATTCACAGCCAGCAGCCTACAGCTTCTGACAGTAAGAACTACAAAGCAGACAAGGGTAGAAACGTTTTTTTTTTTTTTCATATCCTTTTTTTGAACTGATACTCTGTAACTTTTTTAGAACTTTTACACAAGAACATGGGTGTTGAAGACATAAATATTCATAAATATATCATACAAGATAAGAAAATGATTGTAATTTACCAATTTAAATTCTTTGACACTTCATAATTTCGTTATGCGGCATTTCACTAAATGTGGTGAAAAATATATGCTGCTTCAGTAACGAAGCCTTGATTTTATTCTGAAACCTATACATAATATTCAAGTTAAAGCCAGATATAATTTAATACCAGTAATTCATTAAAATAAAAACTCCTTACATAATGTATCATGTAGAGAGTAGGTTTTAGAATAAGTTCACCTTTGCTTAATTGGACTGATTATCTGTACTATGAATTTATAACAATGAGTCAGCGTTTAAATAAGGCAATTCATAGATTTCCTAAAAAGTGAAAATGCAGTGTTCATATAGATTTGTCTCAGTGCTGAGTGTTTAATGTACATTTTAGTTTGTGCAAAGTGTTTTGCCTAGATAGACAGCATATTGTTAGTTACAACATGGTGGTCATTTTGCTGTAACTGAAGATGAAACAGGGCACACATTGTTCTGTAATAAACATTTAAATGTTCACTTGGTCCTCATAAAAAACTCTGTGAGCTGCAAATAAACCGTACCAAGATAAATGACAAACGGCTGTGTCGACAGTATGGCCTGAATATATATTTTTATGTCCATCTCACCCTGTTTTATTTGTTTGCGTGAGTATATTAGGTTCTGGTCTGTTGTGCTCCTGGTATTTGTAATGGATCGTGCATAAAGAAAGACTCTGGTTGCCCGAAACCCCAAACTCTTCTCTGCTGTTGCGTTTTGGCCCTCTGCATCAGTCACCGGCTAACAGCATTTTCAAGGCAGCTGCTTCTGAGATCCTTGATTACAGAGATGCTGATTTGAGTAACTACATGTTTGTGCTATACACACAGCCGTACGACAGAGGCATGCTTCAGAGCCACGCGTGTTACTGTGAAATATGCATCTGTCAAATGTACATCTATAAAACCAATGTGTTCAATGAAGAGGAACTGCAGGCAATCAGTTTGATCAATATATCGGTATAAAATAGAATCGCTTTTTTACTCAGTACCTCTAAGGATATATTGAGTGTCGTTGCTCTTACCTGCTTCACATATTTCAAGCAAAACAAAAGCACTTAATTCAATTTATGAATCATAAGCGGGCGGCCGGGTAGTACAGAGGTTAACACTTTACTCCTGGAGCCAGGGTTTGAGTCTCCGCCCCGGCTCCCTGTGGGCGGAGCTTGCCTGTTCTCCCTGTGTCATTGTGGGGTTCCCCCCCCCCAGTCCAAAAAGCACACCAAGGTGAATTTGAGTTGCTAAATTCCCCATAGGTGTGAATGTTGTGTTTTCTGCAATGGTTTGGTACACCCTGCTGAATTACTCCCCATGTTGTGGCCATAGGCTCTGGACCCTTACGTAAGGCAAGCAGTTAAAGAAAATGGGTGGATGGATGGATGGACTTTTAAGTGTCAGGTCATGTTTATTCACTTTTCTAAAAGTTGGAACTGGGTTGTTTTGCTATTTATGAAACAAAGTTACAGATGGTGTGATCAAAACAAGCAATTTTAATGGCAATAATGAGTGAAATACATTAACATGAATTTAACATTATGTCTTTATGCCCATGGGTTTAATGTTAAATGGTCCATCTTAATGGCTCCCATTATATTTCCAACTTTGCTAGCCCAATAGACACTACAGGATCAACAGAGTTGTATACAGATTCTACAAGAGACTGTGCAATTCTTTCACCAAGATTAAAATTTTTTTCTAAATATTATCTTGTTTTATTAGCTGCAACTGCAGTGTGTTTTATATTTAGGTGATATTTTGACTGTAAATGAAGGCTTTATTTTTAAAGGATAATTAAAGAAAACTTTTAAATGAGGAGCTAAAAGATTCTTCAATGTCACTGTACGCACTGTACGCTGTACGCACTGTATGCTGTATGCACTGTACGCTGTATGCATTGTACGCTGTATGCACTGTACGCTGTACGCAGTGTACGCTGTATGCACTGTACGCTGTATGCACTGTACGCTGTACGCACTGTACACTGTACGCAGTGTACACTGTACGCGCTGTATGCTGTATGCACTGTACGCTGTATGCTGTACGCACTGTATGCTGTATGCACTGTACGCTGTATGCACTGTACGCTGTATGCATTGTACGCTGTACGCACTGTACACTGTACGCAGTGTACGCTGTACGCACTTTATGCTGTACGCTGTACGCAGTGTACGCTGTACGCACTGTATGCTGTATGCTGTACGCAGTGTACGCTGTACGCGCTGTACGCTGTATGCATTGTACGCTGTACGCACTGTACGCTGTACGCAGTGTACGCTGTACGCACTGTATGATGTATGCACTGTACACTGTACGCACCTTACGCTGTACGCACTGTACGCTGTACGCACTGTATGATGTATGCACTGTACGCTGTACGCACCTTACGCTGTATGCACTGTACGCTGTATGCACTGTACGCTGTATGCGCTGTACGCTGTACGCACTGTACGCTGTACGCACTGTACGCTGAGAGTCAGCAGCTCCTTGAGCAGAGAAAATAAAACCTGACAAGTAAAGGCGGAAACAAAGTGGCCAACAAATATGTGCAAAAGTACAAATGTGATGAATAATGTGCGTGGGGTTGTGTGTGAGAGGCCTGTATTGTCTGGCACTGGGCAAAAAGGCATCCAAGTCTGCTCATGAGGCTAGTCAAGAATTCATTGCGCTGGACGGGTCAAAAAAACGTATTTAAAACTCTGATTCATCCAAAGAGAAAAGTTGTAGCCAGAGATATACATTCATCCTTTACATATACTGCTTACCCAGTAGAGGCTCGTAATGACCGTCGAGCCAAACCCAGGCAGCACGCAGTACACATGCAATAACAGCTCCCTGTACAGTGGATTAGCTACTCCCATCCTGACATGGCCACATCCAGCTAGGTGTTTCTTCATCGTCGGTTCAGTAATGCTTTCTACCACTTTCAAACTGTCTGCTTTTCTCGCTCAATGACCATTTTTCGGCCACTACAGTTAATGTCCAGTATTTATGATAAGGATTTTGTTTACTTCAAGGTCAATGACCATTTCCGCCGCCATCGGCAGCTGTGTTTATTTGTAAATGTGCTGCTATATAGACTGGGGGGAGGGTCCAGGCTCCAAATATAGATAGAATATAAATAATACAATGATTTTTTTAAGACTTCTATTATGAAACCGGGTCGATGTGCTTTCTGCAATTGTGTCCGTCCAATACATTGATAACAACATTTACGCGCATCCCCAGGCCCTCC
>JAAGVU020000035.1:22828981-22840447 GCA_011763525.2 Mormyrus iriodes | reverse complement strand
AAACGGGCTCCCCTAGTGCATCTGCCTGGGGAGGTCACACCCTAACTTCCGTTCTGAAGAAACTTTTGCTCAAGCTGGAACCCACCCCCCCCACCAGCCTGCCCACTCTTCCATTGTGTGGAATTGTGAAAAATGGAGTGTGCAAACAAATAATTCAGAAGCAGTGGTCTCCGTCCTTTGGGCCCGCCCGCAGCAGGACTTATGATTGGATCTTACATTCTGTAGGGGGGGGGTCTCAGGAGGGTGCCCAGGGTTTGGCATTCTGATGAATTCCACCCAGAGCCCGTTCTCTATGACGTGTATAAATCGGAGCGTGCAGGTAACCAGGGAGATGCCTCCACCCCCTCCAGCCCATCACGTAAAGCCCAGCAAGAAGAAGCCTTCCTGTTACCTCCCCAATGGCTTCACATCTCAGCTTCCTCTGAAGGAGCTGCGTTCTTTTCATGTGCACATTTTGTTTGGTACCTCTCTGCCCTCCACCCTGTTTCAAAGCCATATCATGACAATCAAGAGCTTAAATGCCCAACCAGCAAATTGGGTGCAAATTATGTCCCATAACAGCTTGAACAGAGATTTATTTTCCGTTTTTTGCTCTGCGTCCCTCTTCTTGACCACTCCTTCATATATTTCCCTGTTGCATTTAAGATGACATCAAAGCAACTCTGATGTTTTAAATGGCGAACGCGTTTGCTAATGTTCTTCCCCAGAAAATGTGAGATAAATCCCGCATCATTACAGTGAACGTTCTGTGACGGAAGCCTATTTGTCTGCCGCATTTCACGCTCCAACGTTTAAATTGTTGAACGCTTCAAAAGGTTCCTTATCAATGAAACTCGGAAGTCACCCTCTGCTAGTAGGTTCTGCAAACTACTGTATTAGGCAGGATAATGGGCGGCTACACTGAAGCACAGCTGCCTTGATAGGATTCCAAGAACATTGCAGTTAAAGGAGGGATTTGTTTTAGGAGATGAAGACTCTGGCAGACATATTTTTCTTGTTGTCTCCCCTCATTTAAAAAACCGAATTTGGCTCTGAAAAAGGCCTGTTTCTGCAATGGAGATTTAACCCCCGGAAAAAAGAAGTCATACAATCTGTCAGAGAGATACACAGACTTAATGTATAAGTATTATTATGAAGTATTATACAGCTATATTTATACTTTAGCATTAATGAGCTTATTGTTGCTACAAGTGTGCTGATGTTTAAATGAAGTTAAGGCTGAAAATAGCCCCCCCCCCCAGCCCACCCTGAAGGTTAAAACATCCTCTATGAGATGAGTGGTTTTATGCATATTGAATTTTCTAAGTGACTGTGAGTCTTACAGCATCAGTAATTTATGATGTTGTTTATATCACATAATACCTTTTGTAAGTTAGTGATTCCATTTATCTTCCATGAGCAGTTATCTGGTACAGGGTCAGCGATTCTGTGGCTCAGGAGGCAGAGGGCACGAGGCGGGGGGCACCTGGGACTGGATGCCAGTTAGTTAACGTTTGTCAAATATAATTTCAGCCATGATTAACACAGAGTGATTTATAGGTGCCATAGTAAACTCTAATCTCAAGCAGCCTCAGTCATGACCATTACCACATGACCTGACTGGAATGAACCGGAATACATTTAACCTGGATTTTTCCAGTAAACAACACATCCATCCATCCATCCATCATATCCATCCATCCATCCATACATATGTACATACATACATACATATAGTCCATTTTCTCTACCCGCCTATAGAACTGAATTGTTCCAATACACTAAAAGATCATAGATGGATAGAAATTATAAGACTCTTTGGGTCTTATAAGGTGTTCAAATAAAACATAAACATGTATAGACGACTCCAGATGTGCTAAGTATTTTCCCTGGTAATGCAAGGTACGAAGTTTTATACACAAAGTATGTTTTGGTATCATGAATATTTTAAAGCAAGTGGTTTATATTGTATTATTTAATCTTTAATGATGGAAAAAGTTGCAGTCAAATAAAAAATTCCACCTTTGCACATAAATCGGTTATAATTAAGGCATTTATAAAATAAAATACATTGGTAAATCTGCTTTTTTTTTTGCTATTGACCAACTGCATTGGCTACAGTAACATGGTCTGAGTCCTGCCCACATCGCAAACACATTCAGTGCATCAGAAACTCTCCCCTGTTACATCAGCAGCCTTTCACGGCTCTGTCAGGTTGTAACATTCCTGTACCGTAAGACAAAGTCATCAGCCAGACCAGTAATACAAAAGCCAGCATGTAAACATTTCTTAGATGTTACATTGTATTTGTTTTAGCATATTTGTTACAATTTGAGGGTGATTTTAGGGTGTGTTCTACTGGCATGGAAAGCCGTTTTGTTTATAAACATTTATGATAAAATTTTGCCAGTGATCAATCCTGCAATCCTGATGCTAAAGTAATACGACATTCGTATCAGTCATAAACAACTGTAAATGATTTATGTAAATTGTTTTTTTTGTGTATAACCACACAAATATTTTACATTCAGTGAAGGAAAAAAGGTGATTTATTTTGGTTATTTTCATTAATTTGAATTCCATGAGTTTTTTTCTTCAGTTAAAACATTATAACAGATATTCAATCATTAGAAAACAAGTTGAATTCATCGATTTTTACTTCACTTTCACAGGCTTTCAGTATGTTTGAGCAAAGGCTCACAGCGGCTCGTTCACTCACTTTGGCTCAGGTATTCTTCCACAAGTCTTCAATTTAGGATGCCGATTAACAGGATCTCCTGCTAACTGAACCTACAGTCAGCTGAATCTGCAGAGCACCACTGTCAGATGGGCAGGTTGTCAGGTGGAAGAGAAGGAGATGGTACTTCTTGCAAATGTATATGTATATGTATGTCTGTGTGTGTGCGTGCGTGTGTCTGTCTGTGTCTGTGTGTGTGTGTGTGTGTGTGTGTGTATATATATATATAGAGCCTCTTAACTCCGTGGTTCTTCAGTCCATCAAAGTTTCTGCCAACACTTCTTCACTAAATAGATCGAAATCAATTTCAGCTAAATTTATGGCAGGTGACACACCATGCATAATAGAAAGATTTGATTTTGTACGTACATTTCAAGGTCAGAATCCTAACAAGTTTCCTCATATTATGATGAGTGGAATTCTGCGAACAGGGGAAAACACAGGCAGGGATCAATCATATATCGAACTCTTTCTGGAAATCCTGCGAGAGGGTGGCTGCGTAGATCTAAATGAGCAATGTGACAATGCCAAGGACTTCCTCATAAAGATAATTATCATGTTGTATTCGCTGAGTTTAGAAGTCAAGACAGTATTTCCTCCATCACCGGCTGGGATTAGGCTGACCTTGCAGGGTTATTTGATAGAAAAACCTAATAAATAATTTATACAAATTTTAAGTAAATACAGCCATAACTTTAAAACACCCTTTGCTGTCACATTAGATTATCTCCTTAGGCAAGAAAGTGCCATCAATATGTTTTTTCTTGCAAATTTGCAAGCCATATAAGATAGCATCTGTTCCCCTTGTATTTAAAGTCTGTTGTCACAAATTACAAACATAAACCATAATGTCATTTGACCACCAACATTATGTTAAAATGGATGGTCTTGAAAAAATACGCATCTATATTCTTACGATATGTACAAGCATCTTTGCATATAACAGAAGTGTCTACTTAAGGTCTCTTCTATCCAACAGTTCATAAACTATTTTTAATGTCCTAGAAACATCATGTTAACCCCACTGTTCTAGATATTTCTGCCATACAGCTAAGTCCGTACTAAATGTTCTTCTTCCTACTTAATGTCACTATTAAGGATTTTCGTTGTTTTTTATTTTAAAGTAAGACACCCAGCAAACCCTTCATGCATTCCCCAAGACATTGGGGACAGATCACAGACATATGTGTTTGTGACTAATACACCGGCACCTCAGCTAACTGTAGGAACTAATGATTTCTGGGATGAACTACAACTGCTGGTAACTTCCATCCATCTTCTGACTGTCAGAGTTGCAGGGGAGGGCTGGACCCTATCCCAGGCAGCTCAGAGCTGGGGAGCATTCTGCATTAGAGTACACTCTGCATGGGAGTACATTCGGAACGGGAGTACACTCCGGATGGGAATGCACCCCGGATAGGATGCACAATCAGACACTATGGACAGTTTAGAGACACCGATTCGTATTCATGCTGGTGGGCTACACACACACACGCATGCACACGCACACACATACAAACACATGCACGCACTCACAGGCATTCACATGCACACACACAGCATGCACATACACACAAATGCCCGCACACACAGACACACACGCACACACACTCACACACACATACAGCTAGGATTCATACTCCAAGCCCTGGAGAAGTAAAGCAACATGCTGCTTACTGATTCACCCTGTTACTCTTTCCTGGGAACTCAGTTGCAATAAATAGCCAGCTTAAGCAGTTATTTGTTTTAACTATGTTTGGTAAACAGTGATCTCATTTCCTCTAGGGAATGTCCTCATGAGATATTGACTGGGCACAGTTTATTCGTTCACGTACATTCATTGTTAGTTCATGCATCCATCCATCTTCTGACTTCTGATTTTGGTATATAGTAGTTTATTTTGACCTTAGTTTAAGTAAACTTTGCTACATAATTATTTATATAAAATGCAGTCTTTTTATAAGCTGACTTGGCTGGATTGTTACAGTAAATGCGCATTTTCCTTTCTTATGGAATTTAAAAAATGATATATTTATGATCTGACTATTTACGTTTTTTTGAGTTATTGTGGTATTGATTCTTCTCACATATGAACAATTTTAACCCACAATAAAGCAAATGTATTCACACAAAAGACAGCCTGACTGTAACAAATGACAAAAACAACTATGATAGGTGCTTTAAGCTTCGCACACACAGTGCCTGCTGGTGATAATGTATGTTGTGATTATTCTCGGCTAATGCAGCAAAGAACTTCAAAGAAAACATGATGAAAGAATGTGTTTTAGAGGTTGGTGAAGCAGCCTGGAACTGAGCGTGCAGCAGTGTGCAGGGAGCATGAGAAAGTGTTGATGTCAGTGTTGTGCTAAACTTATGTTACAACGATAGCCAGAGTACAGGCCGTGAGATGGATCGAAAAGTCGATGTTTTCTATAACGTTTGAAAATGCTTGATAGGTGACATCGTGACACATTCCAAGTCAACATGGGAAAAGCGTAATGAGATCAGTAAGGGGTTAGCATCCCAGCTACGGGCCACCCATACGGAGTCATTTCATTTTCAGCTGAAGCACTCAGTTAAATCCATAAACAAGTCTTATTATGTCACAGTCAACAGAAATGAAAAAGGCCCAATCAGGAAATTTTGGGTTAATTAAGTTTCCAGTCAACTCGTTTCGGATTCGGCTGTCAAAGAAACATGCTGACATTTTAACTGAAGGATCTATCATGATCTCCCAAGTAGCACCTCCCCTAAAAAGCTTGGCATGAGCGGGATTTATGAGTTGAACTTTTTTACATGGCTGTGTTGATTTTTCTCTGGGTAACTCCAGTTTTAGTGACTCTGCATCTGTGTGTGTGTGTGTGTGTGTGTGTGTGTGTACGTGTTTGTTTTGTGCGTTTTTACCCAGTAATGAGCCAGCTTCCTGTCTACTGTGTCGTTGATTTCTCACAATGTGCTTCCCCCAAAGAAGCATTGGCTTGCTGTGACTTCAGCTCAATAGCTGTGCCCACACAGTGACGTTTCAATTTCTCCTCACACATTTTTTGAGTGTCAGAAACTATTTGTATACTTGTCATTTCCCCAGCTTTGCTTCTGCATCCGTAACTTGTGCAAAATGATTTACTTTGCCATGTACAGCCGTAATTAATACCATATAGCATATGCCGTCTTCTTGTAAATACAGCACTCTGATGTAGAGGCTTCTTTAATATATGAAAACATTTAACCTTATCGGTTATAGTATCATTATGCACAATACCCATTTCCTTAAATTGCAATAAATGTTCTACCTCTAAATGCACAGTAATACTGAAGCAGTATTTAATCACCATTACTATTAATAATGCCATTATTGACATTTTGATGGATTTTGGTCAAAGTCTGAGCTTGTTAAGGGGGGGGGTTCAATACAATTTCTTCAAGATGTTATGCAAAAGCGTCACCTTATGCAGGTGTGCTGGAGAAAGGACACTTTCATTCAGCAGATCAGCTGTTCAAAGCTATTTAAGGTACAATTGCTAAGCTGCAGTGGCACAGAATAGAAGCTGGCTTGTTGTTTCAGCCGGATTTTCTCCAAGCTGAAAATGAGTTGTTTTTATTATTATTTTTTGAATATTACAGTACATAAGTTCCTGTAGATGGAGTGCTTTATTCCCTTGTCACCACTGATGGACATTTATGATTTTTCTGAGCGGGCAGGTTAATTAAAGCCACACTTTGAAGTTCCTCCCCCATCACTCTGCACAGCAGAGCGCTACATTTACCGAACTTTAGTATGACTGTCAAAATCAACCTCTGGAGAAACATTACATTATTCTGCTGTAATTATTGCACATAGGCCATCCGGGGAGGGAGCAAACCTCTGCAAGGCTTTTTGCCTTCATTCGTGATTCAGGGTCGTACAGGTTCTATTGTAGCAGAGCTGCAGGAGACACAGACAGTCATAGCTACAGGCCAATCGGTAGCAGCAGTTTAACACGTCATGCTAAATAGATGAACAGTGGCGCAGATGCGTGCTTTGTTCAGACTGCTAATAAGATTGCAGGGCCTCGTTTTATACTCTCCCGTGCTGCTAAGGGAGGCTGACGTCATCCAAAATGTTGTGATAAAGTGTTCCCTGGCAGACGTGTCCTATAAGAATTCAGACCTGCAGTGCAAATGCCTTTTATTCTTTACTTAGCAACCTGAGGAAAGGTGACATGAACAGTATTATTATTCTTTACTGTTTACTATTGCTATTTAGCGTTTCTGGATTTGTAATCTCTGCTTTTAGATATAAAATTAAGAGTATACGTTACAGCAGATGGGTCTCTTTTAGCAAGTGTTATCAATAATGTCAAAGAACTCCATCGTGTACGGGAATATGCATTTGCATAACGTTCCTGGAGATAAAAAAAGTCATTTTTAGCATTTCTTTTTGAACGGCACGAAAGGCGGCGGAAGACCGTCAAGGTCAAAGCACAGCTGAGTGTAGCAGTATAATGTATTTTCCTGCTGTTCTGCCTGTGATCTCAAGCAATTTAGAGTGAAAATTACTCTGTGTCAGGAAGACTTTTAATATATGTTCCCTTTCTTCACTGCAGAGTCTGTCGTGCATTTGGTGATGAGGTGGAGGCTGGAATTGGGCCAGTCTTTTTTTGTTCTCCATGAGTGGGGTCGCATCTAACTGATTGAGTGGTCATGAAGAGAAGGTAGATAGATCTCCCTCGTCTTTCCTTTCTCCCAATGTAAGGTCAATTAGTGCATTAGCCATTCCCAGACATCGCCACGGTAGTAATGAAGCAGACTTGGCCTCTGTCAGTGGTTCTGCGTACCAGTCTTTGGCCAAATGCTAATCGAGCAGAGGCTAAATGGGATATTCTTACACAGATGAGATGAAGGGAGCCTCTCGCCTATAATACTTATATGTTTTGGAAATTCAGATAACGTTCCTGTCCATGTAACCCAGGGTAACAGAACCATGACGAGGGTTTTTGTATATGGAACATTAGCTATGGCTGGTGCTTTCACTGTCAGTGCTCAGGATCAGTAATGCAGTTCTCTGAGACATTACACCAATTGTTTCAACTTCTGTTGTTGATGGTAAGAGCGTTTTGCGTTTGGTGAGCCGTACAACATGAGTCATTTGAAACAAGCATAGTGGAGGTTAAATTTATTATAAAATTGGATAGTGATTATAAAGTTTGGATTGTGATTCTACAAATGGAAACTTGGTGAGGAGAAAAATTAATAAATCATCTGCAAGACAGCCTGGGGCTGGGGGGTTTACCAAACAGAAAAGGGACAGCTAAGGGTATTGGGTATTGGAACTGTCATAAATTCTCTGGGCAGGGTTAATGGAAGTAAATCAAGACAGCATGCTCTGACGTATTGTTCAGAAAGAAGGACGGGCAGAGCAGATCAATACAGATGTTTCCCAGCAGACAATAACTCCAAATTCCATACTGTCAGAACATCATAAAACTTTGTATACATGTAAAGAATACCTGAACAGCTTTCCACGCAGTTTTTCTATCACCGGTGTATCTATCAGGTTGCTATCCTGGGATGGACCTTTGGGTATGTTGGCTGGATAGGGGTGTGGACCGAAGAGGTCAGGCTGATATCAGACCAGGCTCTAAAGCCAATCCAGACTGAGCATTTCTTCTCTCTGCATGTGTAAGAAGATACTCCATGCACAACCAAGACTGCATCCCAATGCCCAGAACCATACCCAGCGGCTATCCCAGTTGCTAAAATGGTTTGACGAATTTGCTTTGCTGGAAGAATCTTAACTGGGGAAATGGACCGAATGTCCAAGACAGCTAAGGAACACGCTATTCGACCATGGCTTGTTATACTGATCAAGGTGAATTCATGTGGTCAACACAAAGTTCTTTATTCAAGAGTGAAGATTCTGTGGCTGTTCATACATTTAAAATAAAGAAAAAAATGTCATTGATATCCTAACGAAAAAAACACATTATGGTTTACAAAATGTACATACTCATATACTATAGTAAAATTCTTTAGAACTCAAACATAATTTAACTTTATACTGTAATTAAGACATTGTGGTGGGTTAGGAAGTTATGCAATACAAAGGCTGCAAGAGAAAAGCCTTAGAATCTGCAAAATCCGCACACGTGGAGCAGGGCATGAACGCACCGCTGGAAATGTAAGGTCACAGAGGAATTCACTGAACTCATGTCCTTTGACATATACAGTCGTTCTGGAGAAATATTTGCGCGCTTGCTGTGTGCTCATTATCATTCAGAAACATCGCGGCCATAAATAATAAAGTAACGTTAAACAATTTGCGGCGGTATAAATCATCACATGACCGTATTCATGTTGAATAAATAATGGTCATAGTTTGTAATTGAGAGTGCTTGCAAGGGGACAGTCAGGCGTCCCATCGAGCACGTCCCCTGTCTGCCTTTGTGAACTAAGCTCACGGCAACCCTGCAGTGGATAAGTGGCTGTGTAAGATGGATGGATGGATTAAACATTCAAAGGCTGTACAGCTATTTCTTCATTATTGTGATAGGAGCGTGACTGTGTATGCTCGCAAGGGGGACACTGTCAGAAATGAAGACATTTCTTCTTCTCTGATGCATATTTGCTAATCATTATTTTTATTCAGTCTTGTAACAGTGATTTTACGCACATGCAGTAGGACACTATTGATGGAATATGCTACAAGTTTCACTGATTATTGCTTTAGCTTAAGTGGAACTTTAAGGACTATTTGAATAATTCAAATATAAAAAATGTTGCTCTGAAATGTGCCTCGCTGGTAATGCATGGAGGCTCAGCGGATATCACTTTTGCCTCACGCCTCCAGGGTTGGGGGTTTGAATGCCACACCATGTCTCTTTGTGGAGAGTGCATGTTCTCCCTGTGTCATCTGGGATACTTGAAGTTTCGAGCCGCTGTTAAGCAAAGTGGCATCTCTGAGTTGCCCATAGTGTCTGCGAGTGTTATTAAGAACTCCGGTCGTATTCATTGCTCCGACGTCTATGTTTTCCACTTGGCCTCTGAGATCACCTGTCCGGAAGTGCAGGTCATTCGCTGAGGCGAGGCTGATTGGGTCCCACCAACAGGACATGTTTTTAAAGGGGAGATGAATGCAACACAGGGGCTAGAGCTGAGCTCCGTTTCGTTATTACTGCAATTGCTGACTTTTGTTTTCTGTTTCGTTTCTTATTGTTACCCATTATTTTATTGTCGTTATTGTTAATTTCCATTCTCCATTGTTGTAACTGTTGGCTTCTGTATTCTTTTCTGTTGTGGTTACTTTTGTTTGTATGTTTCAGGGAAAGTTTGCTGTGTTACTTTGTGTTTGTCTTCGGACTCCAGGACCTCTCGCACCCCTGGAAACAACCGAAGGTGCTAACAGTGTGTGTGTCCTACAGTGGACTCTCACCCTTTCCCCAATGTACCCCTACATTGTGCCGTATAACCCCTGGGTGACCCCGACCAAAATAAGCTGTGAGATGGATGAATGGTAATGAGCAGTTACTGAATATTTCAGGAGGATCCAAAATTGAGGCAGATGCTACGAAATGAAAAAGTCAGAAAATAAACTATATATTTGTGTGTGTGTGTGTGTGTGTGTGTGTGTGTGTGTGTGTGTGTGTAAATTTCTTCTGGTGATGATTACAGTTTCCATGCAATGCAACATGGGCAGATATGATGCAGACGCTACACACCGCAGAGGCACATAGTGGTACCACGAGGCATCCAGTTATGTGAACTAGGCCACAGAGTGTGTCTGTATATATACACTCTGCAGTAGAGTAGCATCGCAGCCTCCTTGTCTTGTGGCCTCTGCTGCTTGGATATACTGAATAAGCAGCTGGAAGATGGAAGATTATACAGAACATACAGTATTTATATATACATTTTCATATATATCTAAAAAGTTACATTACATTTTGCACTGAGTAAAGAAAAGTGAATTCTTTGGTTCTTCATGCATTATGTATTATCATTAGCATGAATATTAGAGGGAATTAATTAAGCGGTCTTAGATTTAAACATCTCACTTTTCATTTTGACTATTCTTAGTCCTTCCCATATTGCTGTTTTATTCCGCACTTTTACAGTTTAAGCAAATCATACCTAGAATGATCACAAATAAGGGAGCAGGACTGATAACGTTCTTTCATAACACTGCCACAATCACTTTTCTATGTGATTCATTGTTACCCAAGATTATGATGGAGACTCCCTTGTCAGTGACAATATGTAACGTTACCTGGCTAGATAGGCAGGTTGTTACATTTGTGGATATTGTGTGTTGTTGATGTTAATCATTATGTGTTTATGATTTAATGTTATTAGTTATGTGTGTTGGGAAACATGATTAATGGTATAAATGTTTCCAGGCGTTTATTCATCCTTTACACTGACTATAGCTATCATGCATGCCCTTCACAATCAGTGACTGGCAGTCCAGCCTCTACAGCGAAGACCCTTTCCGTGTTAGGCGTGTAGTCAGCTGGCCATGGGCATGTATCTCAATGTGATTCTTTGGATTTAGTTTGCCAGTCTGCATGTTTAAGGGCGTCCAAATAAACATGGATATAAATGTTTAAAAAAGGAATAATACATTATAGCCATCTTTTTTATACATTATGAGTGCTTTGTGAAGCTAGAATTATGGCTACTTTGTACTGCCTTAGGAATGTATCTATAGTGTATTACAGATAAGAGCCTCATTGGAGCTTATGAGTATTATAATTAACACTATAATGCCTTATGAC
>JAAGVU020000035.1:22807299-22822559 GCA_011763525.2 Mormyrus iriodes | reverse complement strand
CTGCGTTTATGTGGCTGTCCTCTGGCTAAGGCTGCCCCCTCCCCAGTGCACTGGTGTCACTGATCTCTGCTCTGCGTTTATGTGGCTGTCCTCTGGCTAAGGCTGCCCCCTCCCCAGTGCACTGGTGTCACTGATCTCCGCTCTGCGTTTATGTGGCTGTCCTCTGGCTAAGGCTGCCCCCTCCCCAGTGCACTGGTGTCACTGATCTCTGCTCTGCGTTCAGTCCTAGCCCACGTGGCACACTTCTGCCAGACGCCACAGCCAAACTGAAGAATTAAAGGTTAGTCATTCTTTAATGTTGTTTAATTTTGTGTAATAACAGTAAATAACATTTTTATTATGCAATGAAAGAAATTAATATAGTCAGTCCTGCAGCAATGCATGACATCACACCACGAATCCATTCTCACGCGATTGATACATCCGTACCGCAGAATGGCCTTTGTATTTGTGCCATTTTCGGTCAGAGGGAAAAGCATTGCATGCTCTATGACGCGATACGATCTTAACGAGAATTCCTGCTTACTGCAAAAGCAGCTATCCAGGTGAACGATAGCGATGTCCTATTTGTACACAAATCATTATTTCCAACTGGTTCTTTTTAGTGAATCGATCAACCCGTTTCCCAAATCTAATCGAATTGAACTTTTGGTACATCCATGCATTAAACATCTAAAAATATTTGACAGATTATCATATGAAAACACAGCAGGAGCCTTTTTCCATCACTTACGTTTTGCATAGATGCTCTGTAGCCATGTTGCCTTCAGTGCCCCTCCGCATACCATAAATCATTGTATCTGTGCTGCATGGTGGCTGTGCCCACCCAAAAAAGCCCCCTGCCCACCCAAAGGGACCCCCGCCCAGCCAAAAGGACTCCCCACCCACCCAAAGGACAGGTGAAATTTGACTAATCATTAGTGATGTAATAGAATCATTCTAGGACCCCCCCCCCCCCCCATAAGAGCTCAGGGGCCCCTGGAGTGGCTTAGTTAGCAGTCTATTCCTGTGATTGTGCAATCCCCATAACAGATCCCAGATCAGCAGTGATGTCACCGTTGGGCCCCTGAGCAAGACCCTTAACCTGCAATTGGTGACCCTGTTTTCTCAGTCGGACGACACTTTCGATAAGTAAGTAAAATGTGAATAAGAAAGAAAATGTAACTCAGTCCTACCCCCCACCCCCTTCCCCTCTACCCACCACGGACCCCCCAAGACTTTTGACACAATACAAACACCGCTGCCCACCCAGCATACCCTAATAATGCTCCAGCTTGACACTGTTCTGCTCCCCCCACTACACAACAGTGTGGAGCTCATCTCTCTGAAACGAAGGGAAACCTGCTGGCAAAGCTAACCCCCCACATCGCGTAGCTGCTTCCCGCCAGCACTGCAGAGGCCGCGAGTACTTCTAGGGGCGCAAGCAAGCCAGTTTCAATTAGTCTCGGCTGGCTAACTCGCCGCCCCCTCAGAGGTTGGCGCCCTCGGAGTGAGCGGCCCTGTCAGTGCATAGGGCAGGATACCGCCACGGGCTGTCTGTGCCCCAGCTCGCACATTAAAGCCTGTCATATTGTCCCTAAATGTTAGCGAGCTCCTCCCTGCGCTCTGCAATTTGCTATTCGACCTGTGGATATGCTTTTGTTCAATAGCAATTTATTCAGTTGCATTCCATCCCACATTTCACTTATATACTTTGTCAGAACTGACTTTTACAGTTTTCTTTTAGCCTAAGGAAATTGTACAAAACTTGTTCGGTAGATTTAGGGATCACTTCCCTAATGACTGATTTATTAGACTGTTGTACTCAAACTGTAGAATATATACATTTCTTCTTAATGATAAAGGCCTAAACAATGAAGTATATTATTATATATACTGCTATTGTTCTTCTTCTTATCCTTATTGTTACCAAATATTATAAATATGATAGAAACAGCAACAAGGTTTCATTCGTCAGTGTCGTCATGAAAGGTGTTGCATTCATTTTCTATGTACTCATATCTTTTCATATTATTTCGTTATGGGCGATGCCTGTTCCGTGTCCGCGTTCAGTAGCGTGTTCAGTGTTCAGTCTTCTTCCCTGTCCTTCTCTGAGACAGTACATTCCTCAGATATTTTTTTTCCCTACAGTTTGCCGAGAAGATTAATCCTTAAAATACCATAAATAAAGAATTGTCTCCTGTGATATGATGTACGACCCCGTCTTGTATTTAAAAGAAATTCTGTTTAAAAAGGACAGAGATTTATTTATATTTAAATAATTTCCCTATAACTACCATTCCTTATGCTGAAATCCATTTAATGAGTTTTAAAAGTTTTTGCATAGCCACACAGATTTCTAGTTCATCGTGGTCCAAGTTTTAATTGCTTATATTTAATGTGATCATTTTAAAACCGCTTTTAGGAAGCCAGTAGAGTGCCCTCTGTGAGTCGTTTCCTAGGCGTATAGCAAGCAACGGCTAAATGATTGAAACTTAGCAAAATTCCTAAAAGGCTAACTTCACTGCTTCAGGTTTAACAGCGTTATGGTGGAAGAGAGCACATCTGGGATGTTTCAATCCACCTGCAGCATTGCCTTTGTTCAGGTGGCTGCAGTGAGATTTTCAATTCAAGACTAGTCAACACACACATGCACCCACATTTATGTGTACATAACAGTTTTATTACCCTGTAAATAATCTGCAGGGTTTGAAAACTTCCCCAACGCTTTTGATATTTTAGGTTTATAATGAATACAATAGATTTGCCGTATGATTTCTTGTGTGAGAGTCTGAAAGTGCCACAGCAGATGCGTGAAAGTCGGCAACCCTGCTCTCTCCAGGGCGAGCAAATCTTTGTGCCAAAGGAAACAGACTTCCTGGGATATTGTGGTGCTGATCAGTATAACTCTCTTTTAGATTGGATTGCCAGCTAAATAATAAACTTCCCCCAATCTGAGCATCCTGGGAAAGACTGCTTGTAAAAGGTCATAACAGGCCTCTCTGCTGAGATATCGCTCCTTTGGTTTCAAACACAGGTATTCCAGATGGATACTATCTCAGAGGATCCTGTAAAGGTCAGACTCGTGGCAGCCTTCGCCTTTGTTCAGATGGCAGCTGACCCCACAGAGCTGGCATTGCCTCCACATTACAGTGGAAAGCTGCCATGCCTCCAGTTTGCTACAAATGGGTGCAAAAATGTGTGGCAGCACCTTTTTGATAAGTCATTATTATTAATGGGAAAGTGCTTTTATGTGGCTCAAATGGCGACGCTGCCAGCACAGGAAAGCCTGTCTTCTTTTTCTTTTTCACAAGAAAAAGTTTCAGATATGGCCGAGTGTCACTGCGGATACTTCAAAAGCAAAGCGCAAGCTGCCATTCTGCCTCGGGCCCGCACCTGCAAAACCCATCATGCTGAAATCCCACTTGTATATTCTACGGGGAACTGCTTCCTTTTTTGTTGGAAATGCGATCACGTTAGTCCTTTCAAAGTCAAATTTTTTGTATTCTGTTTATTTTTTTTTTTCTTCTATTTTACAACATAGGCAGCGTGAAGGCTTTGGAAGAGCATCACTGTAACTCTCACACTGCAAATTAAAAATCTTACTTGTGATTGAATATCTCCTTATGTCAGGGAAATGTGCATGACGCAAACACAGCTGGGAATTCTTAAGATCAAATGATTTGTTAATTTACTAATGCCATGCTAGTTGTAAGCATACCTGTAAAAAAAATAAGAGCCAAATTTAAACAAGAAAAAAATCTATTCTGTGTTTTTAAGGGAAGGACACTGTAACATGTTTTTCAATTAGTCTCACTGATGATTGTTTGACTGGCTTCTGGAATCAGACACGGTCGATACACATGATCAGTATATGATCGGCCTCAATGGTTGTTGAACTTTCAATCCAGCAGTAACTGACTGTGAGTGACTCAGCAGGCCGAGCCACTGTGCCTGTGGTTGGAAGGTCCCCGGTTTAAGCCCTGGCTTCAGCAGAATAGGCACACGACCATGGGCCCCCAGCTCCAGGAGCACAGCGTGCTGGCTGACCCTGTGCAGTGGCGCCCAGTCTTGCCTTCACCTGTATGGGTGTCTCATGGAGAGCTGATGGTGGTAGGCAAAAAGAGAATTGGCCCGTGGGGATCTATAACATATGACTATTCTATAAGGCTATGCAAAAATGTACTTTACAGACTACATTTTTCACCAAACATAGTCTTAGTCTTGCTATGATTAAATGCATTCTATGCAAAGCCACTTTTATATAAAATGCACCTTTTGCACCTATAAAATGTGTTTTTTCTGCTATTATCAGAAATTAATTTTGGTGAGCTAAACGTAAGGGACACCATTGCTAAACATTAGCAAATTGAGAGCACTGTGGCCAGCTGCTAGCAGCCACTCATGTATAAAAATCCCTGCCTGCCTGGAATCCTGCCTCATCCCATACTGGTTTATAAGCAGGGGAAATTATGTCCAAGAGTTCGGATAAATCAGGAGGCAGAAGTGCAAGGTCCAGAATTGCAGGATAGCAAATTTCGAGAAGGGCAAGCGATGGGAAATCCTTCCCCAGAAATCATCTTAGGCCAGGCAGCCATAGTCATTTTGATTGCTTATAAAATATGTTGTTAACATTAATAAACTGTAGGATGTTAAAGTTAAAACTGAACAAAAGCATTCCACTCCATTTCATTCCTAACCACTTCCTTCAGCTATTTTTTAAATATATCAGAACCTCTGTGATCTTATGCATTTATTATTCAAAATACACCTCAATTTGCATAATCTTATAATATCAAAGTAATTAGAGTTTTGTCAAGAGTTGATTACCATTTTTTTCCAGAACTATAAAATTTCCATTCAAGCATAAAGACAGATACTTCTCAGAGTGATTTACTGCTCCGAGAGACACGTACCTGTGCAAATACTGCAGAGAATGATGACTGTATGTTAGCAAGAAACCTGCTGTGAAGCTTCTAACCTATAGCAATTCATCAGCTAAAAGATATCCATCCACCCATTTTTCAAACACACTAATACAGTACCGGTCATGTGATTCTGGAGCTTAGGTCGTGAGGCAGAGGGCACCCTGGGCAGGATGCCGGTCCATAGGTGGTCAAACACTCACACACTCTGGTCAGTTAGACACCAGTTCACCTAAACCACATTTCTTTGGGTTGTGGAGGGGAACCAGTTACCTAGAGTCTTGCATGGATCCAAGAAGAATTTTATGAGAACGGGAATGTGTCTAAGTGTCACTGATCTTCTCTGTGTCATCACACGGGTCATGAAGAGCTGTAGGCAGGAACGAATACCACAGTCCTGGAGGTGTGAGTCCATCATCTTACCCATTGAGTCACCGTGTTGCATGATTTTTCCACTGTCTGAAAAAACTGCTTTCGTTGGTTGAGTTAGTTAGTGAGTTAGTAGATCAGGAAAATACAGAAATGGCATGAGAGGTACCTGTAATTTATGGCTTCTTATGTAAATATAAGTAAAACGAATGCAGGCAATTCAAGTCTAAACACTTTTTTTCCACATGTGCATGATGGGAGTATAGGAGAGCCGTCAGCTCGTTTAGATACTGCGTCTTAATCACGCGAGCCTTTCAGTATAATAGCACTTCATTTCCCATAGTTCCATAGCCAGGACTTTTTTAGCCCTACTTGCATGTTGCTCGAATGACCACTGCTGCAGATCGGGTCCCGCCTCTCACACTGTCATCCCGATTCATCACTCGCCATACACCATCCACCAAATCTGGGTCATTGCTTGTCACCTCTCTGCGACATTTTCATCTTCTCCCTGACACGCACCCCCACCCCCAGCCCACTTCACACACAGTTAGCTTGATGTGTCTTGCTCATATCTACATCCACTTTGATTCCTTAAGGAATAAATAGGGAGGAATTGCAAAAGCCGGGCCTCCTGTACTAAATGGAAATGGAGTTTGTTTATTGACAGACTAACTTAATGTCACCTTAATATGACTTAATGTCAATGATAAGGTAAGATATATATATATATATATATATATATATATATATAAACACTGATGCTGAATTAAATAAATGTGTACTCAAGTATTTGCTTTGTGATTACTTATGTTATGATGACTAATGTGGGACTAATGTAGACTTCAGCTGTCTAAAGGTAATTCAATTACAATGCAACAATATGACACTAATTACCATTTTTTACCCTCTACGAAAGGTGTTAACCTCTATAATTCCAAGCACTTTATAATAAAGTACCATAATTTAACCTTGAGCATGTAAACAAATTTATGAGACATGCATTAACGGTTCACGGAGAATAAAATATTAACTATTTTTTTACAAACTTAATTAATAAGCTTTATATACATTAATTAACTGAGGATAATAATGTCCCTAGACTGATCAACTTTTCATCTATTAGCAGGATGTATTTTTTTCCCCAAACATGAAGAAATATGCAAAACAGTATACCATTTTGTTTATATTTTCCACACACGCGCGCACACATGCACACACATGTACACACACGCACACACACACGCGCACACATGCACACACACACACACACACAATGTATTTATCCTATTCATCCTTCTGTCATTTTTCTGAAGAAATTTAAAGGTAAATTTGAAGCTTCTCCGTTTCCTAATTCTCCAGTGTCCCAGATTTTACACGCATAGTGGCGTTTCAAAGGAATCTCTGCTTTTCAGTCTGCAAAGATAGGTGTGATGGCTGTATTTCCGAATCTTCAGGTGTGCGTGAATTCTTGCGTGCATGTTTATGTGTGTGTATGGGTATCTGATCAAAGGTAGATTTTTTGGAATGTGATTTACAGTGTTAATGTAACTGAGGTGCATGTGACTAATGCATTAGTAATCTCGCAGTTATAGGCCAAGCATTGCCCTGCAATATTTGCATTGATGATTTACCTCAAGGATACTCATTTAAACAAAAAACATTAGAGAATTCTTATTTAGTCCTTTCTCCATATTAGCTTCTTATGTTCTCATTTTGTCAGTCAGGTAGGCGCAAATTCCGCGGTGATCTGAGCCTTAATGCACTCTTCTGCGCTTCCGTAACACTTGGACGACTACATAGTTTAGCCTCTTAAAAACTCATTATTTCCACAAGATCACAGTCCCTTATCTTGGCAGCTTTCCTCCTTGACCAGCTGGTCATGAGTTAAACAACAGGGTTTGGTGAAGCAGGCCGTAATGCTGTTTTGTTCCTTCCTCCTGAGATGAGGACATACAAGAGCAGGAAACGGACAACACAGCACCTTCTAGGACAAAACATCTGACCACCTTTTACGTCCTCAGCCTTAATCCTGATAGAAATCCCTGATGCATTATTGGCAATAATGGTTGGGCCGGTTACCAGGGGTGTGTGTCTTCATATGAAGCAACATTCAAAACTTTGAAGCTTAATCCTCTTAATCCTCCCTTCATCTTGCTTTTTCTCTGTCATCCACTATTAGAATTGTCCATACGATCTCCATTCCTGGTATAATGTTCCCAGCATTTTTTTCTTACATAGAATGCAGAAATATTTTCTCTCTGGAAAGTGCCCCTATCCATACATCCATCATGAAGTGGCTATTTTCTCCAGGATGGCCTGATTTTATACAATTTTCCATCATATTGTGTGTCAGAACACAGTAGATATAATAGCACCATCCAATTTCCCCCGCGGCAATCTCTTGTAAGTCCTTTGTGATAACTAGGGAAAGCCGCAGTTATTTTTTACGATGATATAAAAACTCCAGTTGACATCTGCGTAATGTTGCAGTCTAGGGCTGCAAACAGAATCAGCCAGCAGCCGCGATGTGCCTTTCTGCGCTGCTTCTTTATGAATTGACAAATATTCCTGCCCGGCGATGATGTGGAGCAGTTGGTCTATGATTGTGTGTCCGGCTCGCCTCGCACTAACTCAGACCTGCTCCTGTCCTCAGCTGTCGCGGGCCGCCGTCCCTGAGGACGAGCTCTGCGGGCCTCGCGGGCAGATCAATGCGGCCAGAGAGATTTATGGAACCTGTCTCCGTATGAGGACCCGCCAGCCGGCCGTCTTGCATCCCAAGCGGGGTGGACGTGTGCCAGGGATTAATCACTGCTCATAATTCAGCAGCCAGGCTTCCGTGTTTGTCTGCCGCTGGTAGGCACATGTCGATACTGCGCATTACTAAGGGTGGGGGGGGGGGGATTTCACTGCGTTTTGTCTCGCAACATTCATTGGGCCCCCGTCCCAGTAAAACGGTGCCTGACGTTCTTGGAATGAGCTCTTAGCGCGTTTGAAGGACAGTCACTGACAGCAGTGCTAGCAATTAAAGCAATAAGTGCCAGGAAGAAAATCAGCAAAAGAGAGGTGGACGTCTTTTAAGCTGAGAATAAAAGTAAGGAGAGAAATCCTAACATCTTCTGAAGGGCCTTGAAGAGCCAACATTTTAAAATGTGCCACAGTTTATTACATCTCCCATCTCATTAAAAAAAGGCTCACCCCATGCCTTCCATTTGCTACGACCTACATACCCCTCCTGCCAGTATTCGGTTTCCTTCTTAAAAACTGTTTACATTGCCTCGCTCTCAAACACTTGCACGGCTAGCAAAAAAAAAGCAGCCACCTATATGATTATGAAGGTCCGGATCATTCTTATCCCCAAATATGATCGACTGCAGGGTCGGCAGGAATTATTTTGCTTCCCCGGCAACAAATAGCGCTAGTGATCAGGGGGCGATGGCGCACTTTAGCGCTGCCTGCACTGGTCCCGGCGCCTCGACACCCAGCGAGCAGCATTCACAGTTTAAAGAACCAAATATCAGGGGAGGCTGTGGTGAGCTTGTTGCTGTGGCAACCAGCAGAGCAATTTCGCTAGTCCCTGATATATTGTTCCCTGGGAGGTGGGGGACGAGGGGAATGACAGCCATTAAAGAACTTAAGTCCCAAGGTTCACGTAGTACAATTTCTTGGACTAAGGCTTGGCAAGGCTGTAACTCCAGCATTCCTACAGTGACAAGTTCATCTGACTCCCATATTATCGAAAATGTACCGCCATTGAGTCCACTGCCATTCTTTTGTATTGCCATCCACCCCTGCTCCTTAATTTGACGTTGAGAAAGCAGCTCTGCAGCATGGGATATGAACCCCTGGCCAATGTGAGCCGAAATCCCAGCGGACAGGATGAAACAACCGGTAGTCATTTTGCTGTTATGTAGTTTATCTCTGGATAAAGAAATGTCTGAGCTGTGGTAGAGCCTGCAGATCTCTCATTTTTGCCAGCAGCACTGTAGACAGCCCTGTTGACATGGTTAGTCCCTCCTTGCAATGCTAAAGGCAACTGGACCTTATGGTCATATTTTATTGTGAGACATAAATGAAATATATGGATTTTTTTAATGCTTTATGGCTGCTTTATTGTGCATTGTTATAGGACAATCGATAAGGTTTTTAAACAATCACGTCACCATTGGGCGACCTATTTTAAAGGCACCATCACAGTGTGATGTGTCGTTTTAAGCCATCCCTCCCCTCTGCCACCTCTGCTGGTGCCCCCCGGCCCTCCCCAGACTTTGTCCTTGCTCACCCTGGCATATTATTACCTGAAATTATAAAGCCACAGAATCCATCGCCTGAATCCCTACCAGGGTAGGAATATTGTCCTGCTGACCTCAAACAAAAAGCTATTTGCCCCAAGCAGTTAGGTAAACAGGTAATATCCGGGCAAATAAATTTGAAGTTTGCCTGATGCAAATGTTACCCCCCCCCGCCCCCTTTTCTCCATTATGCTGAAGCAAAACCTGTCTGCTAGTCAGAACCAGCAACAATCTTAAAATATTTATTGCTCAGTATGTCTAAGTTGGGCATGCCCCTAAGTATACTGTCTGAAATGGGATATATGCGGAACAGCAGGAATACTGGCAGAATGAATATGTCTCCTACAAATAAACTGATGACTCCTCTGTGAATATAACTTTCAGCTCTGAAGGCTCTGTTATTATCTTTCAGTTCAGTAACAGTTACCCTTACGGTGCTCTGTGAAATTTATGTGGCTTCCTTCTCCCTGTATGCCCCAGCAAGTGTTAAATTCCTGGCCATCTATGTTGTTCCCTCTATATTTTTGGAGTCTATTTATTTTTTCTCTTGTCCGTGGTCACCCGAGGTAAAGAGCAGTAAAAGGCTATAGTACAATGGACTAGACATAGTACATCCATCCATCCATCCATCCATACATACATACATACATATATACATACGTAAGCGTATATACATATTCAGATCAGGGTCGTTGTTTTTTTTTTAATTATTTCACTGAATTCACAAAATGGATAATATCTGAAATTATGAATTTGTTTTCCGATAATATAATGATAATCACTACAATTATTATTTACGCCCCCCCTTTTCCATACCCTTGTGTCCTTACCCGCTGAGAAGCTTTACATTCCATTGCCACTCTTCGGTTCATACCAATACAACATCTATTCAATTCCAACCTGCGGTTTTTGATCTTGTTGATTCCGTGGCTAGTTTTCACCTTTCCTTCCTGGTCCTGTGACGCACTTGAAGGTCATCGTCTTACTGTAAACCCCCTTGCAGCCAAATTTCAGGCTTCAGGCAGACACAGTCAGGTTTCTGGTTTAAACTTTGACTTTAATGATGGCCCCAGGAACAGAGGAACTTAAAAGGCCCCGTAGCAGCCGTTACAGTATTTTATAGTAGGTATGTAATTCATTTCCTGACACGGTTATTGCACTAGCAGAAATTCTGCTGGTGTGCACAGCCAAAGAGTTCTAATTCAGAATTGTGTAAGTATAGTACCCAGCTCCGGCCCAATGACAGCCCGCTAAACGCTGAATCTTTTTCGGTTACATGGCGTTCGAGGTCACGTGAGAGCTGGCACAGCGTGTTGCTGAGAGCTCCAGTTTGCAAACTTCAGCCGTATTAACCACACCTGAATGCCCTGCTCAGCTGCCAATGAGCTCTAGGCGTCTGCTTAGATATTAGCAGATACATGGTGCCTTTTTGGATGAACAAACCCTTTCACGCTTTGCCAGGGCCAGCAGGACCCCAAAAGGAGTCCTGACGCAGTTTTCATGAGACAAAATCCACCATAATGAAATGAAAATTAATCAGTTAATACCTTAGAATACAAATGGTGTGTGAGTATATTAGACACCATTTAAGAATGAACTGACAGGTATTTCTCAGAACGGTGAATGAATCAAACATTTTGCATTTGTATTTTGCATTTGGATAACTGAGAAAAGGCCCACGGCACAAGTTCCAATTGTTGAATTATGCCTGAACATTTTCTAATGAAATCTTCAAGCTCGATCTTGTCACTGGTTACATAAGACAGGCAACAATCTGCACATTGTGAGGAGAGCCATCAAAACTTGTTTTTAAAGACACACAAGTGATCTCTTTTTAATTAGACTCTGCAGCCACTCATTGATTCCCCTTATTCAGCTGGTCGCAGATATCTGAAACCACGCCTTGTAATTATATCTGCATTAGTAGGAACTTATTGGTTATTAAATGCAATATTTATAATCAAACTAAAGACTGTGGCCAAGAAGAAGGAGATCTAAACAGATCTCTTTATACTCTCAAAGTATTACCAGACATTTTAAAATTCACTGCTATTAAGGTTTCAGCTGACTTCTGATACGAACATGACAAAAAAATGTGTAAAATGTGTCTCAGTCTTGTGCTTTATCTGAGCGTGAGTTTTGAAAGATATTAAAAATATATATTTGAGAAAGGGAATATATTAATAAGTGTCTTTGATTCCACAAACAATAAGTATCTGCATCCCTACTAGTAAGGGAATTCTTTTGTGGCTCGGCGATAGGTATAATACTGTGCACAAGTCTTAGGCAGTCAAAAAAAATGCTACGTAATGCAAGACTAGTCGTGCATTAACTGTTACATAATGTAAAAAAGTCAACGACAACAAACAAAAAGTCATTATTAATATGTGACAGATCAGTGGAATAACAGCCTCATCGTGAACAATCGTAGTTCTCAAGCTCTAAACAGTCTCATAGTATTTTGATCACTATATCATCTTTCACTTTTCGTTCTTTAATGCCCAACTGTCTTCCAAGCATAGCCGGGCCAAGGTCATGAGGCGCGACCAGGAGAGCAGCCTGGGCGGAGTGAGGCACAAGGCAGAGCGGCACTGAGGACAGGGTGCCAGTCCCTCATAGAATCACGTTATCAGCAATTTAGAAACACTGAGTAAGCTTACTATCCAAATGCCATTATTCAATTTACTTTTATTTTTTTAAAAACATTCTCACTTAACAATGCCAATATTATATGTCGCCAAAAGAGAGAGCTGTTGTTCTCCTCAGCCGATAATGGCAGGTTCGGGTCTGCGTTTAACATTCCGCGAGGAATTGTAGGGCACCATTCACATCCAAGGACTTGCCTTTTCTCTCTGCCTTTGAATAGGCCATCAGACGCAGTAAAGAGGGGAGAATACATTAATGACTCGCCCATGCCAAAGGTTTCCTCTTAAGCTGTGAGTGACAAAGCAGTTGGTGACTGCTGGGAAAATAGACAGATTCGAAACGGCCCATTAAGAGACCGACTTTGTTCATAAGTCGCGGGTGTGTAAAACACCCGAAACAATGGGGATCCTCATATGGCATTCTCGTTCCTCACTAATTTCCAATGCAAACAGAAACAGAGATAGGGATGTTAGAGGTGTCGGCGTTTTCGATGAGCACAGCAGTGCAGGGAAACTTACTAACGTGACGTCTGTATGCAAATTAGCTGGAGAACAAATGACACAATTCAAGGTAACTGCAGGCTTCCTGCTCCTTTAGGGACAGGACGCGAGATACCGCTAGGGGATCCAGTGGCCTGAAACAGAAAAAGCCGAACAGGACATCGCCAAGCAGCAAGTATAATACAATATGAAATTTTAAGCGACGCACTCAGAGCCAGCTAGCCCCTGACAGTCCATGAGATTTATAATTAAGAAATAAGAGTCCTGACACAGCAGATGAAGTGTCACGGATGGCAGAGAGAATTTGGGAGCCTGACCTAAAAGATAAAAACCATCATCCAGTCTTGGTTGAGGATGTTATAAGGCACATCAGCTGGAAGGGAAGGATGAAGCATCTTCTGACAGATTACGAAACTTTTCTGCTGCCTATCGCTTTGTGAATTATTTTACTTATTTTACTTTTACTTAAAATACATGACGGTAAACACAGGTCTCGCCAGTTTACTAAAATTAGTCTGTTGCTGCATGTGTGGCTGCATTGCGAGAAGCATGGAAAATAAGATGCAGAACGTGTAATGCATCACATTTGCGTTGCTAGGAGCAAATGTTGAAATGAAAATGTGGGAGATTAACTGGTCAGAGCTGGATAAGGTAATATGTTACCATTTATTGTACAATTTATTGGGCCTTTGATCAAAAGAAGAAGCAGGACCTGTGTTACATTCACGTTGTGATGGAATGGACCCTAAAGTTTTTTTTTAATTAGCTGATATTCCCTAAAATGTCTGGCGTTTGAAATGAATGTGAGAGACATTTACCTCATATGTATGTATATGTATATACTCTGAAAAGAAAAACACAACTATATGCCAATGAATTGCCACGATTCACCTAAATAAAACTGAGGGATTTCGTTTGCTTGTTTTAATTGCCCACTATCCCCCATAACCTACCAGGGAGATTCCTCACCATTTCATCAAAAGCTCAGAAAGAGCGCAGGATTATGCATGGCATGTCAGCTAAAAGTTACTACACCAGTGACACTAATGTGATCATGATCTCCTATTGCTGGAAGCTTCCAGGATGTTAATCTGCACACTGGGCCACTGAGAGGCCTATAGCTGACAGCTCCTGTGAAACACCTTGAACAATAAGCCCTTTCGGTGCCAAAAATGGAAATCCGCCCCCCCCCCTGCTGCCATGGCATGTCTTACAGTAACGGGACAGTGGGGTGGATAGTGTTTTGGGTTTTTTTTTATTGGTACTGATGCTGTCACAATGACATCAGAACCGCGTGGTCGTAAAACACACAATGACCCCCCCCCCCCTCCATGGCTGCCTTGTATGTCAGATGCATTTTGGTATTGGGCCCAGGTTCAGTAAAAAGATTACAAGTGTATTCTGGTCTCAGTTCGATTAGAATTGATGCTTTGAACTTATCCCAGAGCAGAAAAGATACCAGGCTTTTGTGATCCACTGCAACACAGCTAAAAGTTCAAGGAAAAATGTGTAGCGGTGAAATGAACTAAAGTGAATGTTGCCTGAGACAGAAGGGTCAGAAGAGAAGGGGAAATGAGACGTGGGTTTAATGAATCTGTTGGGACGGCAGTGTGTGTGCTTGAGTGTGCTGGGATGGTTTCTTGTCCAGGGATCCCTCCCCTGCCTTGCGCTTCCAGACACGGGGTCGAGATTCCCTCTAAGCTTGTCCTGGATAAGGCTACGCATGACAGATGGATCAATGGACAGATGGATAGGTGTACTTGATGCATTGATGGATGGATGGATGGATGGATGGATTTATTTAGTTCGATGATGTGGCAGCATGTTTGTTACTTTGTATGGACCTATTTTAAGCAATCGAGCCCCTTGTGCTGGAAAGAATCATCACAGGAGACTCAGAGAGGTCCGGATCTGGAGCCCCAGGGCTGCTCTTTATTAAGACTGTGACGTACGAGATAGGCTGACCTGGAGGCCGGCTGCAGGAGCATAAAGATAATGGTTAGCAGGACACTGAAAGCTAATTCTTAGCACCACACTGCTATTTGTGACTCGGCCCTCAGCTCCTGCCTCCACACAAGCCTGTGATCTGAACTTTCACCATGCCCTAGCTCTCCTCCCCGGCTTCTGTCAGCTCCCGCTTGCATTAGTCGCTGATCTGCAGTTGACCTTGCAGTTGAAATTTTCCATGCCTCCAAGCTCTCAACAGAAGTGCCGCCCTCTTGCTTCCAGCTACGTGCGGCTCCTTGTGTTTCGCGCACCTCCTGGGCCAGACTGTGTGGACGGAGTAGCCCCTTCTACCCTCTGTGCCTTGTAGAGCAGACATGAGCGCAGCCCCCTGAGGAGATGGCTCTGCTGTTCCTCCTGTGCTGCCTCTCAGTGCTGAGAAGTCCATCGCCACATGGAGCCCCCCGGAGGAGGAAAACCCGCGGTGCTTTTGAAGTTTGTATTTACTTACATAAGCTTGACTATAACACCCATCCATCAATTTTACACAACTGCTTATCCTGGGCAGGGACATAGTGGGCACAGAGGTCATCCCAGTGGGCACA
>JAAGVU020000035.1:22784150-22798281 GCA_011763525.2 Mormyrus iriodes | reverse complement strand
CAACATCCACCTCTGACACCTAAGCCAGCATCAACATCCACCTCTGACACCTAAGCCAGCATCAACATCCACCTCTGACACCTAAGCCAGCATCAACATCCACCTCTGGGGTTGAGCCTATGCATCTGGGAAGAATGCCTCTTGCCAGCTGGATCTGTAGCGATGGTCACCTCATCACCCCCCACCTCCTCCTCCTCACTCCTGACTGACTTGACTGAAGCAGAACTAGGTTCAGTGATGAAGCAGCATCAAGTAGTTTTCAAGCACTTATGCATCCGTTTCATGAAGATACAAGCCTCCCTTTTGGTCAGGTTGTCACAGTGTGAAACTGTAAATAGTACAAAAGTAATAATGAAATAAGTTGCATAAATAATATGAAATACGATGAAATATAAGTAAAAAATAATTTTTATAAACACGGATTAATTAGTCTATTTACAAACGATGGTTCTCCAAGGATCACACAGAAAAATTGCTAAACTGGTCATGTGACTAAGATCATGTGACTTTTGCACCCAATGAAAATGCAAAAACTTAACAAAAGCAGAAATAGGAAACTTTTACATAATGGCGTATAGGAAGTGCTAAGAACACTTATAGAAGATGAATGCATGTGACATGGTTTCAGTCTTTCACTGATGCTGCCCTCACTTGTCTGACACTACCCCTCCAGCATCCCTCCGAATCCCTGCCCAAGATCCGCACCCTGGATGGGTCCCCCGTTGGGTAGGGGTTCATCACCCAACATACCGAACCCATCCTACTCCAGATCGATCTGTTCTATCAGGAACAGATCAAACATTTTGTTACCAAGTCCCCCTGAGACCCTAAAATACTCAGTCATCTGTGGTTACGTCAGCACTATCTCGTGGCCAATGGGGGAGATCAGCGAATGGAACACTATGTTTTGACACATGTCTAAATGCACCCGCTAGTGTTTCATCATTAGAGAGCCTGAAACCTCTTCTGAGGTAGAAATCCCTCCTGGATTTACAGACTTCCACAATGTTTTTAGTAAAACCAAGGCAACCCAGTTACATTTGTTCGAAATGTTAGTTCCATCGCTGCCCTTCTCATGTCACCGGCACTCATGGTGTAAAGTTAGCAGCTTCCTTGGGGACAGGAAGCAGATGCTGCATTTAACTGGCTCAAGCAGACTTTCATTCAGGTGTCACTCTCCACCAGACTGACCTAGAGTTACCTTTTGTAGTAGAGTTGGACGAGGTAATTTTTGCACTCTTTTGATTCACGGTGATGTATATCTACCGGGGGCCAAGAGCACATAGGCAGACACCCTGTCCTGAAGGTTCCACCCTAAAGTTCCTTCAGAGGACAACCATCTCTCCCCAACCCACTTTGTGGCTCCTATAAGGTGGGAGTTGGATGACTCGATTGACATGGGGCTGCTGGGAGATCCTGTTCCAACTGGTCCCCCCCCCCCCCCCCCGAAGAAGCAACACATAAGGGCCTGTGTTTGGGCTTTCTGCATCCAATAGGATTACACTTCGTTGAGGTTCACAGAACTTCAGAGCTAGTGAGTCACTGATTCTGGTGGGCATTCTTCAAGAAGTATATACCGTACTACACTGCATTATAATAGTTGCTATAAGCAATAAGGATGCTTTATAACTGCATTATGAAGGTACCTATAGTGCATTATAGATGAGAGCTTCATAGAGCATTCATAATGCATAATAAACATAGTTATAATGTGTTATGCCTTTTGATAAATATTTATACCCATGTGTATAATGCTTAATGAATGCATTATTATTTGAATGTGTTTAGAAATTACTAAAAAAATGGCCTTAAGTAAAGTGCTATTTCTTACCCGGTTTTCTCCTGAGAGCCTGGCTCTCCTCTTGTGTGATGATGTGTGTTTGACTTTCCCTGATACCCAGTCCAATCAGGTTGCGTTCCACTCCCTTCCTCTGGACCAGTATGTGTCTAGCTTCTCCCATGCCTGCATGTGTGCCTGCCTTACCCTTCAACCCCCGCACAGATCATCTACCTATTCGCCCCCCATTTCACTCCCTTTGTTGCGTACTGGTTTTCTGTCTGTTCTGTGCCGGGATCCCAGTCGCCGTTGAAGTTCTGTTACTGTAAATTTAGTATTACACACAATTAATATTAACTTTAAACTATTAATTATAGTTACATCAGTCATCACCTTGTTTAACTATTAGCTTGTTCCTGTTTGTTGCTTTATTAATATCAGACATGTGTGTCTGCAATGTGCCCAGTGGCTTTTCTTCACACTGTAAATGGCACGATACCACAGACAGCATCACTCACTGCTGCTGTCCACCAGCTCACATACGTCTAAAAGGGGGCAGAGGATAGCACTTGTGCCATCACAGAGTCTGCTTTTAGAAATGTCAGTAGGTATTAATCAAGGTGACAGGTGTGATTACATTGTATTGACTGAAGAAACCTGAGTGCATGTCTATTAGCCTGAACTGGTACAGTCCGAAATGGGGCTGCGTGTCTTTAGCAGAGTGTTTGAAGACAGAAAAATTCTTCACAGTTTATCCTGAATATTATACACATATCATTCCACATGCATGAACGCTGTCTGCTTCAGTCTCGTATATTTTGACATGTTTTAGGCACTGTTCAAGCAAAAACAAAGACTTCCTATTTAATTATGCTAACCTCTTACAGCCTGAGTGAAATGACCAGTTTGGTGGGCTTTTCGGGGGGGTACCTAACACTAAATAAATGTACATTCAGGATCAAGTCTTTCAGTCATGCCGAACATGATATGGCTTTCGCAAAAAGCCTATAGAGGTTTTTCAAACAGCATTATTTCTATTCTAAATAATTTCCAACCCATATTTCGCTAAATTTCTATGTACCGTAGGCCATAAAATGAGGTCTGAGATTAAATGCAGCTATTTTTGTTGGCAAGATAAAAGTAGTAACATTTAATTTCAGAGTCACATAATTTACTGCATATTACTTCTTAAAAGATTTAGAGGACAGTGATGTAATCTCATTGTTTAAACACAAGCAGAGTTTTATCTGTATTTGCCTGTCAGAGCTTATACTTCATGAACTAAATGTAAGCCAATTTGGACTTTGTTTTCAATTTAGACAATTTAACCATAAAAGCTAAATTTTGTTCAGTTATGGCTGTCTAATTTCCCTGAATACACCCACTAATCTATTTTAATCTCACAGAAAAAAGTGTTAGTGCTTAGTGTTTTTCTATATAATAGATGGTCTAGTGTTGCTGTACGTGGGATAGTAATTTACTCTTAACTAAGGAAACCAGCATGTTAGTACAGAAAGTAAGATGCCGTAGTATATTTCAAATAAAACATGAGACACAAACACACATATCTTCTGTTTCAGGTGTTATACGGGGGAACAAATCGTACCTGCTTTATGTATCAAGAGAATAGTGCAGCACACAATCTAAGATGCTCCGTCGCTGGCTCTTCTGCGAGATGCTAAAGAGACTAAAGTAAAGCTGGTGACCAGCTTGTTACAGGAGCGCCATTGAAAATTCACTGCAGTTTCCGCTTATGGACTAAAGTGAACTGGAACTCACAAAGACCAAGATAAAAATCAACATAAAAAATCACCATCAAAATTCAAAGACTGTTTGGGATAATACAGGTTTTTTTTGTTTTTAATTGGTTCTTTCTTATTGTTTTCTTTACTGCTTCCCAAACTAGAGATTTAAATCGTATCTGTAATTCAATGCAAAGCTGCCATTAAAACTGGCTTAAATATGAACAGACTCATATACACTCCTCATCATTTTACTATAAGGCAGAAAACCGTTTCTATTGCTTTTTTTTCCACTTTAACTGCTTAATATTCACAGTTTTGTGAAGTGGTCATAATTTTAACCACATGAATCAACTGCCACGATCTTTAAAATGAAGCACAGTGGACGTGCTATGAGGTTGAATATGAATTTTATGCATTGGAGGGCCCTTGCATGTGCGGAATGATCTTCAGGGTACCCCCCTGATACTGTCGCAGTATGAATAACGCCACACATTAGACTGCACAACACATCCACCCGAGATGTGAGCAGCTGAGCAATTTATTGGATTGCCAGGATTGATCAGTAGGTCACTGAACAGCAGAGAAGTCAGGCTCCTGGAAAGGACGGCATTACTCCTCATAGGAGGCAAATTACATGTCATTAGCTAAGCTTTTTTTTCCACATTTACACAAAGAAATAAATTCCTTCATAACTAATAACTGGAAATCTAATTGGTGCTGTAGAAAACTACAAGGCTGGATCGCTGCTCTTTGCTAGCTTTTGAGAGTGGAACTGTTAGCTATATGCTATACCGCTAGTTGTTTTACATATGAATTATCAAGGTGACATTGGGAGGAAAAACACTGTGAAATACAAGCTTTACACTAGGGGTTACCGTTAGGATAGTACGGGTTACAGATGTGTTTGTGAGGCTTGAGTTGGTTCCACCATCCACACCACAGCCACGCCCTCCTTGCCATTCACTATTCCCAGAGTACTGACACCTATACCTTTTTCCACTAATTGTCTAAGCTATTTAACCGGTCTTGCCGATTTCCCCAGTGCAAGGAATTGTTGACCTATGTCTGATTACCGAGCAGCTCAGATCCCTGATTTTCCCTTCGGGTGAATCAAGCATGGGTGGGATAATTGCTTGGAATCCCTCCTATTTTGCCTCCTGATTGCAGTTTCCTGTGTACGCCAGCTCCGTGCAGAGTATCACGACTTCCAGGACATTTTTAGCAGGATTTGTCCCCACACTGTCCCTGGAACTGCATGATCAAACTGCTTCCGGGGGCTCCCTTGCCTACAAGCCGCACGTATGCTCTGACCTTGCCAGAATCCCAGGCGACAGGATATATGTTGAGGAGGCATTGCAGTCTGGATTTCTTCAGCCATCCACGTTTCCTGTTCCTTCCGGATTATTTTTCGTGGAAAATAAATATGGAGGACTGTATCCATGCATCGATTACCGAGGACTGAAAGAGGTCATGACTAAGTTCAGCTTCTCACTGTCCTTGATTCCTGCCACATTGGAGAAAGTGAGTTCTGCATGTTCTTTCACCAAGCTGGACTTTGCATGTTGTGTATAAGCTCATCTGGATATAGGAAAGGGATGAATGGAAGACTGCATTCACCATAACCCATGGCGATTATGAATACCTGGTTATGCCTTTCGGGTTCTCTAATGTCCCCTCTGTGTTCTAATCCTTCATGAACACCATCTTTCAGGACTTAAGGTCTCTTATCATTTACATTGACAACCTGCTCCTTTACATCTTATCTTTCCTTGAACACATGTCCCTTGTTCGTCAAGTGCTGCAATGTCTCTGTGACCCTTGCCTGTTCATGAAGGCGGAGAAGTTCAAGTACGTGTTCCATGTCCAACGTCTTACCTTTTTAGGCTACATTTTTTTCCACAGATGTGGTCCAGATGGATCCAATGAAGACTACTACGGTGTCTGACTGGCCAGAATCAGATACCAAGAAGGAACTGCAAAAGTTTCATAGTTAATCTAACTTTGATTAGTGGTTCATCAGAAATTGTGGCTTTGCAGCTGTTCTCCTGGCTTTGACTCATATCCCAATCAGCCGATGACCAGGACCTCTGAGGCACAAGCTGCTGTCCAACAGCTGAAGCAAGCTTTTGTCTGGGCACCAGTTCTCCACCAAACTGATCCTCAGCTGCCATTTGTCATGAAAGTACACATGTCAGACATTGGTGTGGGAGCAGTGCTGTCCCAATGAAGTGGTGCCCTTCCCAGTTTGTACCCTTGCACCATATTTTCACACAAAATATTGCTGACAGTTTCCTCCAGGTACTCCGGATTCCCCCCACAGTCCAAAAACATGCTGAGGCTGATTGGAGTTGCCAAATTGCCCGTAGGTGTGCGTGTGTGTGAATGGTGTGTGAGTGTGCCCAGCGATAGGTTGGGACCCGATCCTGGGTTGTTCCCTGCCTTGCGCCTGCAGCCTCCAGGATAGGCTCCGGAGCCCCTGTGACCCCGTATGGGATAAGCGGTTACAGAAGATGGATGGATGGATGGATATTGCTGACAGAGTGTAATTATAATGTAGGTAACTGGGAACTGCTAGGAATTCAGTTTTCCCTCAAGGATTGGAGACACTGGTTCAAGGGAGCTAAACTTCTGTTTCAAGTGCTTATGGTCCATGTTCTTTGCCCCTTTTAAGTTCACGGTCACCTATCATCTGGGGGAGAATAATTCCAAGGTGGACACCCTCTGCTGGAGGTTTGACCTGGACAGAAGCTCCAGTAGACACCATCCTGCCCTAGACCTGTTTCATCACCCCAGTTAGATGGGACCTGTCTGAGGAGATCGAGCATGCCTTGTCAAACGATCCTGCTCTACCCACCACTCTTCCTAACTGTCAATATATAGCAGCCACTGTGTGGTCGCAAATCATATAGTGGGTACATACATCCCTGAGCTCTGGACACCTAGGCATACAGACGACCACAAAGCTCATGAGTCAGTGATTTTGGTGGTCATCAATAGGTCTCATCTTGTCAAGTCTGTGACCAATCCAAGACCCCATATTCACTCCCATCAGGCTAAGGGCAACCCCTAGCTGTGACCCAGCATCCCTGGTCTCACATTGCAATGGACTTTGTGACTGACACGCCAAAGTTGCAAGTTTGTACCATGATGCTGGTCGTCATTAATGGATTTCTGATGTGTTGTCTATTCTTGCTACCTAAGCTGCTGTCTACTCCAAAGATCAAGTCATCTTTCAGAACTTGTTTCAAATTTATGGAATGCCACAGGATATTGCCAGTGACCGGGGACTACACTTCACATCCAGGTTCTGGACAGAATTTTGTTGCCAGATGGGGGTCTCCCTAAGTTTCTTGTCTGGGTATCATCCCCAGATGAATGGACAGTGTGATCAGTTATACCAGGAGATTGGAAGATGCATCCGCTTGTACTGCACTAATAAACAAGCAGATTGGAGTTAATATCTCACCTGGGCTAAGTATGCACAAAACTTCTTATACCATTTTTTCCTTCATCTCCCCCCATTTCACCGTGTTCTAGAGTACTAGCCCCTACTCTTCCTGTGGGAGATGGAGCCCATTGAAGAGCCCACTATTGATGACTGGTTTAAGACAAGTGGTCAGGTCTGGAAAGTAGTGCACATAAGCTGTCCTGCACTGTACAACGACAGACGACCGATCGACGACACCATCACGCACTGCTCCTCTGCCCTGAACAGTGGGTATGGCTCCTAAGTCACAATATCCAGTGTTTTCTTTCTGTGCTCTCCATGATTCCAGATGTCAGAGGAGCCATCTTTAGTACCTAGTGGACTCTTTGGGTTCAGCTCTGAGGAACAGTCTTGGATCCCAGCATCAGTCATCCTAGACCCAACGCTGATTGCTATTTTTTTTTTACCACTCATGGAATCTGCTTAGACCAGATAAAAGTGCCAAAGTTAGTAATGTGGAACCCCCATCACTTCCACGCTCAAACAGTGAGGCGTATTCATTTTTGTCACTGTGAAATTACAACATTCTGTTACACAGAAAAATAAAATGGGATCACAGTAGGATGTCAAAGTTATCATTTGTAGTTCTTATAGAATATTTATTTGCCCTGATAAACAGTATTATTCTAGTTATCATATCTATGTATTAATATTCTTGCAACTGTGTATATATGTATGTATGTTTCTGTGTATTTATGTATAAACAATGACTCAAGGTCAATATATATGCAACAGAATATACAGTAATACATTTCAATCCTTTATTACTGTATTTAAAGATAAATGAACATTAATGAAAGAACTATTAGCATATATAAAAAGCTTAGCAGTAATAATTCAAATTGTTTCAAAATTTCAAGGCTTTTAAATATTGGAAAATTACATAACTAAAATTGGCTTATAAAAAATTATTTTTGGGTATGTTTTTATAGACTATGCAAGACCTGGTACATTGCTGCCATTAAGAATCATACAAAACAGCCCTATTCTTGATAAAACTGTTTGGAATAGGAGTACTTAGGTTTTCAGTTAATCCATTTGGTTGATATTGATATGATAAAGTTACTTTAACTGAAACAGATCTGCATGCTAAATAAATGGGATTATGGGAAAAAGAATATAAATATTGGGTAACACTTAACCTGCACCTTCATAATGCATTCATTATGCATTCATTGAACCTTCAGTGCACCTTCATAATGCATTCATTATGCATTCATAGAACCTTCAGTGCACCTTCATAATGCATTTATTATGCATTCATAGAACCTTCAGTGCACCTTCATAATGCATTCATTATACATTCATAGAACCTTCAGTGCACCTTCATAATGCATTCATTATGCATTCACAGAACCGTCAGTGCACCTTCATAATGCATTCATTATACATTCATAGAACCTTCAGTGCACCTTCATAATGCATTCATTATGCATTCACAGAACCGTCAGTGCACCTTCATAATGCATTCATTATACATTCATAGAACCTTCAGTGCACCTTCATAATGCATTCATTATGCGTTCACAGAACCTTCAGTGCACCTTCATAATGCATTCATTATGCATTTATATAACCTTCAGTGCACCTTCATAATGCTTCATAGAACCTTCATAAGCAGCATGTAAATATATTTTAGCATCCTAACATGCCTTAACACCTTTAATATGCATTAATAACAAATATTATGTGATTATACAATTATCATATTTGTTATCATTATATATGTTCGCTATTAAATTATACAACAGATGTTAAAGTATGTTAGGATCTTTAGGATGTTTACTTACACACTGATTATGAGTGTTCTATGAATGCTTAATGAATGCATTATGAAGGTGCTCTGAAGGTTCTACAATTGCAGTCAGCCTTTATGAAAGGTGCAGTTAATATAAAGCATTACCAAATATGGAATATATGCTAACACGATATTATGTTTTAAAGATGTGCATTATGTTGCTTGCAGAATGGAAAGTACAATAAAAATCTAAACTGCCTTTGTAAAATTGAAATTGTGTCTACTTTTGTTCTAGTTACCATCATCTTCGTCATCAAAGAAAAAAAACTCTTTTCAAGAACAGTGAACAGCGTAGTCTGAATAAGATAGCCATGCATTACTGTTTTGGCTATAGGCAAAGCAAAGAAAATCTTCATGGAAATACATCAGTCATGCTGAAGAGGACAGCCAGACCTACTCTCTCATCCCGGCATCCTTCTAAGGTTCAGCAAAAGGACTAACCATGACCAAATGCACTCCACAGCCCTGGGTAGCAATTTAATTGCTAGCTGCTAGCTTGTAAGGACTCAGAAAAAGAGGGCATGGACTTAAACCAGGGGTTTATCCGCAAAGGGCCAGTGCGTATGCAGGGTTGTGGGATAACCTTTAGTTCAGCTGTTTAAACCCAGGTGTGAGGACTCTTCAGCCAATCAGTCCTCTAATTAGTAATCTAATTAGGGAGCTGCAGGGGAAACCCGCACACACAGTAGCGCTTTCTGGATAAGATTGCCCTCCCCTGACTTAAAGCCATTCAAGAGGATCAAACTACATAGCAATCAGCAAACCCTCCACTATAAAGTATATGGAAGATCTTCAAAGTAATTCAAAACCTTCCTTACATATGTACAACATGGAATCTGTGTTCTGGAGATTTCACAGGTAGTTTTGTTGCCACCTCTGCCCTGCCTGTGGAGATTCCCCTGCGTTTGCCCAGAATTTTTTCCTGTGGCTAGAGAACCCGGTATTTCTAAATTGACCACAGTGTATGATTACGTGCCCTTTGATGGAGTGCTATGCTGTACAGTGGTGTCTCCTGCCTTTTGCAATGAGATTCCTGGAATAGGCCGAATGCTCACCATGGTTGTCTATGGGATCGCCAGAGTGTAATAATAATAATAATAATAATAATAATAATAATAATAATAATAATAATGCATTGTATTCAATTAATAATACATTTGTTGTGATAGCAGCAGTAGCAATAGTCGTGTTTTCAGTAGTAATAAGAATTTTCTTATGCCCAGAGATTCATGCATGATGGTTTTCTGTCCCCAGCTGCTGTCATTAGTCTGAGTCTCCCTTCTTATTACAGCTCAGCACAGACAACAGAAAACAACAAAAAGAGGCTTTTGTTTCTGCAGCACAGTGCAGTTTTATTTACTTCAGCATGGAACACTGTTCCGCATCTCGTTTTTTCTACGCTGATTGACAGAAAGTCGCCAAATATGCTTTTCAAATCTAGTGGCATCATTATCACTGAGAAACGTGAGAGAACACAGTGGCCTGAATGTAACTTCCTGTGATTCCATCGTCTGTGTCAGGGTCTGCCCTCAGACCTGACAGAAATGAAGCTGAGAGTGTGAGTCACCGGTGCTGTGCCATAGTTCCCCGCTGAAACCTCTAATCCTCCAAGGCAGTGAAATCTTCAGCAGTTCGGCTTTGAGTGGAATCTGACAGATTTCTGTCTGGTTTCATGACCACTTAGCTCATTGTTAGCTGATCAAAGACACGTTAATAATACATGTGGTAATGACCAGATTTACAAAGACTGTACTAGTGCTGGTTCATCAAGACTAATTTCTGTGTATATGAAATTATATGAATGCATTCTGAGTGTGCAGTAAGAGCTTAGTGCCTTAAGCCGAATACACACTTGGCTCCAGGAATTTCTAAGTGGCATATACTAACTAGCATTATTTTTTCAAAGGCCTGGTCATCTTTAATTACTGCTAGTTTAATACTGTTTCTGTGCAGAAATTGTGAGTAGCTGATATCTTGTGAAGACAGCATGGTTTTTAGAATAGCACGGGTCTCCAACCCATGCTGTGTGGCTCGCAATGCAATAGAAAGCACTATCGCCAATTAAAACAGGAATGGACAAGCCCTACCCCTGACTGGCAAATATGGGGGCTGGGGGCGCAGAAATGGAACAGGAAAGACTGGAGAGAAGCCGGATTACTTTTATCTAGCATTATCAGCCACTATATACACGTCTTCTTCTTATTATTATTCTTATTATGAGACACACAATATTATGTGGGGTGGAGTGGTGGCTCTGAGGTTAGGGATCTGTGCTGGTGAATGGAAGGTAACAAGTTTGAATCCTGTGAATATGCCAGGAGTGATCCTACTCCGGTGGGCCCTTGAGCAAGACTGTTAAGTTGCAATTGCTTCATCCTGGGTATGATGTTAACCTGCATCCAGCCCTGCAAGCAAGTCCTCCAGTTTACAGGGAAAACTTGGGGGTGGTGGCAGGATTGGCTCTCTAACCACCTGGAAATCTTTTCATTGCTTCATTCCATTCGGACTAGTGTGGTGCTGAGGTGTCACCCCCCGCACGGCTGCACTCGGGTTCTCATCCCTGAGGTGGGTCATTGTGTGGTGGATGTGGCGATGTGCTGTATCAGTGTGTGCTCCTAACCTCTCCTCTATGGAAAGCAGTGGTTGCTCACACTTCCAGGGTGTTCAAATCCTGCTTTGTGTGTGTGTGTGTGTGTGTGTGTGTGTGTGTGTGTGTGTGTGTGTTTTTTCATGCTATTTCCATGTCACATCGCTTTTCTCGGTCAATCCAAAGACGTAGGGCTGAATTAACTGCCCGTAGTACGGCAGTTCCCAAACTTTGTCTGCCATGCCCTGCTTTTGCAGATAAGAAGACTTTTTGTGCCCCCCCCAACACACATACAGAGATCGGTCTCCCTCTGTCCTCTACTTCTGAAGGAAACATCTGTAAAGCTGTTATCATGGCATGGCATTACGTTTGAACATACATTCTTTAGGGACACAGATTTAACTCTTGCAAAGGTTGTAATATGAAACATTGCATTTCAAAGACGGCGGTATATGAACTTTTCATCCATCATCAAATAAAAATTAAATAAAACCAAAATTAATCTCAAATAAAAGACTTTCATATGTTGATTCGTTATTCATATCGGCAGAAAAAAACTCCAGGGCAAAAAATCAAGTATCTGCTCTCAAAAAAACACAAGCAAATATCAGACTAGTGAACATCTCTACACCCAGTGCAGTCCATGGCAGTGAAGGAACTACACGCTTCTATCCATTTCAGAAAAGCTCTTTGCTGTTTGTGGTGTCTTTAGCTGTTTCTGTTGCTCCACACAGTTTGTACTGAGGCTCGTTGTCTTTTGCATCAAATGTGGAAACTGCTCCATACGGCTGTACGTTTTCAGCTAAAGCTGACAGTGCCATAGACTTAACGGCAAAGCAGTTTACAAGTGGAATTCACAGACAGATCTGCATGATTTCTACTTGTAACGTATGATTTACACTAGAGCTTTCGTGATTACTTGATTAAACGTGATTATTCCGTTACCAAAAGGCCTCGATTAAACTTTCCCTTTTCGATTCTTTGCAATCTGGCAGAACGGGGACAGCGCATAGAGGATGAAGGTAAAAATAAGGAGCGAAAACCATCAGCTGTGCGGAAGCACTTCACATTAAAAGTGAATGAAAATGCAGTCGTCCGTCAGTATTGCGAAGCATAGCTTAAATATCACCACAGCATGACTGCAATGCAAAAACATCTTAAACAAGATTTCCAGACTCGCCCAGTAATGCGAGGTTAGCCATAGATATGTACCGTTCAGTAGCCTAGATGCAGAGCGCGTGCAGAGCTCGCGCCAAAGTGGGAAACTTTAGACTGTGTGACATATACTAGGTAATTATAAAAGGGAAATAATAAAATTTTCTTTCCTTTGACTGACCAAAATGTGATCAAATCGTGTAAACTAGGGCTGTCACTATCGATTAATATATAATTGAGGAACCTACTGAACCTACTGAATCTGCTGATGATAACACTGCTTAACAAAATTTGTCTTGTCCCAAAATGCAGAATAGGTGACCCCAGTAGTATTTGTTGTGCTGATTTCAGATATGCTTTTAGATTTTCTCTATCACATAAGGATTTTGAGTGACACTAAGTTAAAGTTTAAACAATAACGTTCATTTACAATGCATGGTGGCAAAAAGCTAACCCAGTAAAAGTTAGCAGTTTAGGTTTTTCTGCTGTATTCTGCCTCAGGGATATCCCTCTTAAGGGTCCAACAATAGTCAGCTAACATACTTGGGCTCCACCTGCCTTGGTACTGTTTTTCCATTTGGGAAATATCCTGATGGAACCGTTCACTGTGCTCATCGCTGACAGCTCCAAGGTCGGCTGGGAAGAAATCCAAATGTGAGTGTAAGAAATGTATCTTTAGCGACAAATTACACCCCGAGGTCATGCACGACTTCAACAGATCATCAACTCTTTCTTGGTAGTTGACTGCTTCATGATTTCCTAAGAAGTTCTGACAAACGCTCTTGAAAGACTCCCATGCCGCCTTTTCAGTCGGGTTCAACTGACAATCAAAATTCTGATCTTTAATAAGTTCTCTAATTGGAGGTCCTACAAAGATCCCTTCCTTGATTTCCGTAACACAGATCTGAGAAAATTTCTGTCTTAAGTACATAAATCCAAGTTCACTTCGATCCATCGCTTCAGCTGCAACTATAATAATTATAATTGTAATATATTCATTGATTGATGGACTATGATTAATTAAATATAATAATTATAATTTATGATCCCCGGAAAGTAAACATAGAATCTTGCTCCACTTTGGCCAATCAGCATTTTCTCTAAAATTGTAGCATTAAACGCGTACTCGTGGGAGGGTTAAAAAGGGCATAACTTCAAAAGTATAGATAGAATGATAGAGAAATTGTGAGACCATTTTTGAAATCAGCATGCAAAAATACATATAACACGTCCCACAGTGGCTATGGGACAAAATCTTTGTTTACCAGACACCATCCAATCATGCACATTTAGAATCAACATTTCTAAAGATCCTACTTCTGATTGGCTCACTTTCAAATTCATTGCTTTCTGGCATGTTTTTCCTGTATTTTACTATCATCTTGTTTTGCCATTGAATCCTGGCTGACAGATAATTGTCATCATAGTTTTCGTCAACGAAACTGACACTGATGCAGCTGTCGGGATTCTAACCCCCCCCCCCCCCCCCCCCCACCCCCCCCCCCCCCCCCCCGCCCCCCGCGCCGCCCGCCAGTGTAACCCCCGGTCATCACCACGCTGCAAAGCGAGCACAACACCACAA
>JAAGVU020000035.1:22773340-22784050 GCA_011763525.2 Mormyrus iriodes | reverse complement strand
CGACCAAATGTCCCTCCTTGATGCTATGGATGCTGGCTGTAGGGACATCACAGCTGAAGACTGCCAGGGGTGGATCCAACACTTCAAGCGGTTTTATCCCCGGTGTATTGCATTAGATGACATCAGGTGTGATGTCAACGAAAACATGTGGCCTAACCCTGAAGATCGGAGAGATTAGTTACTGTAAATACATGTTTGGTTTGGTTTTTCTGTGTGTGTGCATTTAAATTCTCTGACATTCAACTCCGACACAATAAATGTGGTGTACGGAAAGGAAACAAAGGGTGTTGTGTTTTTAATGTGGACAGCTATACAACCTAAAACCATGGAACCTAATGCAGTTTTTGTAATGTCAGCAATCGCTAATAATTTGGAAGTTGGTGCACTTTGATTGACCGTGTTTACCTTGTGAATTGAAAGCATGTGCTATTCTTTGACAGAATTCTTTCATTTTGAGTCAGATATCCTGAGTTCTGATAAAGTTAGTGTGTGTAGAAAAATATGTGTTTTGTATTTTGAAATGAAAAGTTATAATTTCATAAAAAAATGTGTTTTTGAGAAGAAAATTAACAATTTGGCCAATTGTATGATGTAGCTGTGCTGCTGTGTTAAGAGTTCAGGAAAAATATCCTAAGTTTGGGTAAATGCTTGTTAGCGATCGAAAAAAACTGTAAAAGCATAGGTCAGAGTGAGGAAAACTGATGCGAAAATGGTGCTGAGTAGCGATCAGTAGAGGGTCTACATGGTCAGACGAAAGGAATTAAACTTCCAAATATAAAAATGAAAACAAGCAATCATGAAGACAGTAAAATATTCATGCAGATTCAGACTGAATTCATAAGCAGCCCGACAAACTCTCAAGATAACATCAATTCCAGACCTTATATTCCATGAATGAGTATCTTGACCTTCTGAGCCAGTACAAACAAATTACGCTCTTTTTAAATAAAGGTTAGGTTATGGTGTCAAATTACTGGATCTGTGGAATCCACTGAACATATGCATTAAAGTGCAGTGGGCGTGAGTCAGGGGAGTCACCGGCAGCCTTCGCGAAACTGCTGTCAGCCGCCGAGCTCTTTCACTCACCTATGCTCACCATCAGCAGTATTATATCGCAAACTCCTGCTTGCTGTCCCAACCCAGCCCGCATACCAGACTGTGTTTCCCAAATAAAACAGAGTAAAGCCTCTCTTCTGTCTCCGCACCCTCTTGTCTCATGGATATATTTAGCATCCCAAAAGAAGCCTTCTATCCATCGACAAACTGTTTATGCCTTCCGGGGCCTCCTAAAGCTTATCCCAGAAAGCTTAGGGCAGCAGGCAGGGGGACACTCTCGATGGGATGGCAGTCCATCACAGGACATATAAATACAAACACTCACACATTGTGAGCAAGTAAGAGACAACAATTACTTAATCGTGTCTTTTGTAACTGCAGGAAGACACCAGAGTACTCTGACAAACATTGTGTGACACAGGAAGGACATCCACACTGCACACACACAGTAGAGAGGACATTTAAAGCCCCCAGTGCTGTGTGAATCAGGCAACTGCAAGTACAACTGAGCCAGCATGCTGCTTATACAGCCACCTGTACAGAAACAAAATACATAAGCTATGAAATAAAACAGAATGGACAACAGGCATTACGTGATCAGAAAGGCAATAGAATGAGGTGGGAAAGGGGGAAATTGGTTAAGGAGCTGTGTGTGTGTGTGTGTGCGTATGTGTATGCATGCGTGTGTGTGTGTGCATATGTGTGTGCGCATGTGTGTGTGTGTTTGCACCAGAGGTATTTAATTAATTACATTTAATCACAGCTTTAAACTTGTCGCCTTGCACTATGAAATTTGATGAGCTACAATGGGGTGAGTTTCTCATCATTTGTCTTGTTTACGCTGTTATGTTTTTAAGCCCGCTTCAGTGATAGTGGTGTATACTACAGGAACCGATCAAGGACGCGGTCAGCCTCGATCACGTCAGGCGTGCGCGCAGTAATGTCGGTGGTGGGATTTGTTTCTGCGGCACTTTGGTTGGCTTGAGCTGAGCTGCTTTATAAACAGCTCTGGATAATAATAATAATTTAATGCTTGCGTGCACTTTGAAGATAACCAGCACAACCACATCTTCTGTGACTTGATTTTAGCTGCTCACCAAGATAAAACATTTCTCAGGATGTTGCTGGTGACAGAATTGCTGAAGAATTGAATGGAATATTTATTTATATTATTACATATACTTGCATTATTAATATTAAAATATTATAAAGTGTTTTTTATTTGTTAACAATGCATTCAGGCTTGTTTATGTGGGTAATATTAGAAGCCCATATACGTGTGTGTGTGTGTGTGTGTGTGTGTTTAGGTATATATAAGTCCAGACTGAACTTGATAATTCATGACTTGGTAAAATGAGATATTAGGACAATAAGTGTCAGTTCAATAATCCCGCTGTCCTCATTGTTCATTGTAATGGTCATTCTCATCTTAAGGCAGCTCCTTGCTTATCAGTTCATACAGCCTTCAAGCTACAGCAGCTCTCCACTGGTGACCAATGTAGAGTCTGTTTTTTCGTTCACCGTCATGTCTTTCCAGCCTATTAGCGCCTTGCTGCACGTCCAGCGACGACCTTCGCATTCCCGATTAGGATGCATTTGCATTTACAAATTGCGTTGCCTGTTCCGCTCTTTCATAAAGCATAAGGGTTTCGCCTCTCTGTAAGTTGTCTCCCTATGTGGGGGTTCCCTCTGTCAGCTTTCCTGGTGTCCTATTTAAGATTTTCCCTGTCATGCTCGATGTATTAAGGCTCTCCAAGACATTAGCCACTTCTGTCATTTCTGCAAGGGATTATTCTCACAAGACATTCAATTTTTAATGAACATGAGTGTATTATCCCAGAACCTGGAGAGGTGTCTTTCGTTGCACCATTGGTGTCTTTTTTCCGAAAAGAGTTTAAGTTTCCTTTACAAAACTAAGTACCAGTAAAATAGATGTGAGGTGACCCCGAACCTAAAATAATTGGGTGCCGAAGTATCATTATTATTATTATTATTATTATTATTATTATTATTATTATTATTGTTGTTGTTGTTGTTGTTATTATTATTGAATCATAAATTTGTATGGATACAACCAGAGCATAGAAAAAATCCAAAATCAAGCAAAAATAAAATTTACATTTTTTTTCTTAGAAAGTTCATCAGCTGTGAAATAACAATTAAAGTTTTAAAGTGATTTTTAGTGCATGGAGCTTTTTGTTGACACATTGTAGATGTATTGAATGTTGTTTTTTAGCAAGCCAATTCTGCTGTGACAGTTTTGTAGTTATTGTGAGAATGTAAAATGAGATCAGCATTCATGTGGAGTTACAGTATGTTTCTGGCTGTGTTTTTCAACCATTTTTTAGACTAGCGACCCACAAATGAAAATGGACAACTACCAGGTCCTCTTCATTTTTCCTGAGGCAGTTGCATGAATTGGCATTTCATCAATTTACAAAACATGGCATGTAATTTGGGGCAGCACAAGAAACATACGACTCGATACAACCCCACAGAAATTATATCTTCATATATCAGTTGTTGTAAGAATTCACATCGCTTACCTGAACTGGCTCTTTAAATATAGATGCACGCAGCAGTAGTGTAATGCTGATTAATAATGAACGCATAATAATGTGCAGCGCAGTGGCTCAGCGGGTAACTCTTCCAACCGCCCTTCCCCCCGCCCCCATCTCCAGTGTTGTTGAAGGTTTTATTCTTGACCCTAGTTCTGTGTAAGAGTTTGCAGGCTCTCCATGTGTTTACACAGATGTCCTCCAGGGTCTCCAGTTATCTCCCACAGTCCAACGACAGGTACTTAAGTGAATGGCTTGTTTTTAACTCTGAGTGTGTGTTCTGCAGTGGACAGGTTTGCCATCCTGCCTCGTGTCCTCAGCTCTCTGGGGTAGACTTCAGGTTCACTGTGGCTCTGTGCTGGGTGCAGGGCCATCGGAGGGGCATGGATACCGTGGCAGATTAAGGGGGCCCGGCACTTGACAGGGTATTTGAAAAAGTGAAATTAAACGTAAAATTTGGCGGCGAGCAAAGTGACTTTTTGTCAGGGGCCCCACAATTTCTAGGTGCCCCCGGAGCTGGGAGGGGGGATAAACGGAGGCTGTGATCAGGGTTCCCCAGGGTTTCCCTGCTCAAAGACATATACTAAACCTACCTATTACCTGGTAAGCTGAATAAGATGTGACTGAGTAGAGAAATCTGCAAACTGTGTTGCACACTGGACCTCCAGCACCAGAACTGGGGAACCCCAGCTTACACAGCCAAGTTATATTTTTTTAACACCTTGAAAGTTAAATGCTTGGTGACAAAGTTAGTCTGTTCCTTGCATTTATAGAAGTCCTTACTGACACATGCCAGGTCTGTGCTGTTTTTTAGTATGACATACCTTCATATAAAGATGTTATCATTGCAAGTCTTTAAACTGGCTGTCAGGATCCGTGACGCTGTAGTTTTCCATTTTAATTTTGGGTATGAAAGACAAATTCTGTCCTGTGACAGCAAGCTTGGAGCCAGATGGGCAGGGAAGCTCACAGCCTTTGCAGAGAATGTCGCGCTTCTGGAGTGCGGCATCCCGAGAGTATAGCTTGTCACCCTCTTGTGGTTGGTAAAGGGGTCAGTGTCGCCAAAATGGCTGGATTAAACCAGACATTGCAAGTTTATTAATAAGACAGTGAAAATGAAATCTGAGCCATCCCCATTCTTAATGGAACGGCTTTTAAACCAGTCCTGGTTCATCTATAGTGGCTTCAGATTCAAACCATTGACAGGTCCTATGGGCCCAGATCAAGCTGACAAGGGCCTCAATATCTGACCCTGAAGTTCTTCACTGTTTTAAAACGTATTTACATCAAACCCAGCCAGCAGTACATACTGCCAGCAGGTCCTTGCCTGCTAATTAGAAGTCAGAAAAACACAGATTACACAGGTCTTATTTTAACACAGGCATATGAAACCAGCAGAGACTTTAAATCCGTATGGAGCACCCAGAGACTTTAATAATCTTTCTGTTTGGATTTCACAGTATTTCAGTAAATAATATTTTTAAAAAATAAATAAAATAATTTAACTTTCATTTCTGCCCACGTACCTCCCACAGTCCAACAATATGCAGCAGTATGATTGTATTGGTAACACACACACACACACACACACACACACACACACACATATATATATATATATATATATACACACATATGAGCCTGCTCTTTAATTAATTGACAGAAATGGAACTAGAAAGCCAGGCCAGTACCTGGGTGGGATTATAATGCGCTGCCAATAGATGAGTGGTTCTTATCACTTTCCATTAGTTATTTATGGTCATGTTCATATTGGGTGAACACAAGCAGGGAAAAGTGCAAATGAGGCCCGTAAGCCTGGAGTATCCAAAGGCTCATGGAGAGTATCTGGCTATAGACATACTTTATGTTTTATATTATATTGCTATATTTTGCAGATGCTTTTGTACAAATGTACAAGTGAGGATCAGACAGCAGGATCAAGCAGCCAGTTAAGGGCTATGCTCAAAAGCCCAATGGTGAAATCACTCTGCCAGCCGTGGGATTTGCACCTATGACCTTCTGATCACAGACATAACCTGCAGAGCCAACTTTGGCCCTAACTTATAGCTACAAAGCTGAAATACAGGAGGATCTATGCTTCTACCGAGAGAAAGAAAGCTCACGAGATGGAGTGCCCACTCAGAATTAAAGCTTAAGAAACTTCAATATGCACGAACAGGCTAGGATGCTGCCTGAAAGTGTCCTGACCCCTGAAATGCGAGACAGTTCAAGGGATAAAGTACAGCACAAGACGCTTGCAGCAGGTCCTGCTGTGTACCTGGGGGGATACCAGCCAAAATTGGTTCCACTACACTACAAATTAGCGGGATGTGTGACTGGGCTTGTAGAGCTGAAGGGGACTGAGTCAGAACTTATTACTGCCCCGCCGCTGGCGTCGGGGGACATTCGGAGTGTCATCTGGGAAGATGGATTCTCAGGTTTTGACATGGAGCATTGGACTTGCCGGCTCTGATCATCAACTATCGATTTTTTTAACAGTTTGTTCTCACCCAGGGGCTCCAGCGCCATCCTCACCTCTTGTCACAAGTGTTGAGGTTCTGTCAGGTCCTCCAACTGACTGTCAAACTTCTCTCAATCCTGATTGGATAAATGGTTTTTGAAAATGAATGGATAGATGGGTCAACTCTGGCCTTTTCATTCCTAACTGTGAATGAAAGGTGCGATGATGGTGTACAGTCCCACACATCTGGAACACTGCCGACTGCCTACCAGAGCAGACTAAGGAATGGCGGTTCTTATCCTTTCATTCAAGGGGTGTTCTGATGCATTTTTTTCTTGGTACATCCACTACAGGAGTAATTTGCTCAAGAAATGTTGCTGCTCGGCAAACATCAGTCCGTCTTCCTTGACTACTTATCGTGTACCAGGTCAGACAGGCCAGACAGGATGCCTTCGCATGGCACACACTGACATGCTTATACCTGATTTAGAGACACCAATTCACCTAAACAACCATGACTTTCGATTGTGGAAGAAAAATCCCATACAAACATGGGGAGAACATGGGGAGAAACTCCAGGCACACTGAGGCAGACACCCAAATCCAAAAGTGTGAAATCACAGAGCTACCGGCCGAGCCACCACAGGGGTGGCCTGTACAGGAAAAATATTCGGAAAAAAAAGATAAAATTAAGACGTCATCTACATAAGATTATTCTCAGAATGACTAATGGACGCGGACTGCAAAATTATAACAACTAACCAAACCAAAACTTTTACTTTTCATTATTCCATTAGCAGGCAAAATCGCAGCCACGGCTGTCAGAGAAACGCCTTTCTGTTTTATATAACGCATCTTGCATGTCCTAAATTATCAAAATGCATTTTTTACAGTTTGTATTAAAAGGCTGCAGACAGTGAAATTTTCTGCTATGAGAATCTCTTGATCTAATATCAGGACCAGTAAAAAAACATTCCTAGTTTTCATCTGTCATTCGATGTTTTGGGAATATTAACTCTGCAACCCATTGTGCAAGCTACATCAAGTGAGAGACCCTGCCTAGTGTAAGGTACGTCCGGCATGAGTCAGCTATACGAAGGGAAAATGTCAACTGATCATCACGCCAAGAGCTGAGACCACAATGAACGCAAAGGAATAACGTACGAAATGTGTGTATAATCAAACTTCAGTCGCTGTCCTCTTTAACAAGCGGTTATTTTGGTACGTCTCAAGAGGATATTGCATCTCCTCTCTATATGAAAAAAGCAAAACAGGAGCAAGCAGAATGATGATAAGTGATAACAATCCTTTGGAAGAGAAATGCCTGACAGAGACCTCTAAGTCCAGTTTAATAACTGGGTCGTCGAGCTCTTTTTACTAAGCAATAAGGGCATTAGCACCTCATGCACTGTGTAGTTGCAAAGATTCCCAGAAGGATCTGTCATAACACACCCAGCTGTGTAACATACCGCCTTTTAACCACTGTCCTTCACTAAGAAAATTAAAGTCTCCCCACACTCTATCTACATTTTTTTTTTTATTTTAGACAGATTCCCAGCGGTTACCCTCTTCTTCACATACCTTTTAATGAGGTCCCATGGTGACAAAGCAATTTTACCCTGGAGTGTTTGTTTCTTCTCTGTTTTATCCCTAAACTCCGAGTGAATTGTCTTCAGATGTCAATGCATGAATTACTGCTCGCAATGGAACATCATTGTAACTCTAATGCAGCTCCTATAGATCTTCAGCTGTCTGGTGGCTATAACCAATAGCCAGGGATTTGTAGGCCATCAGCATGTGATGTTTGACCTGGTCTTCAATCAGCCTACCTGGCAAGCAGGATGCCATCCTGTCACCGTGTCTTCCCAGCTTCCCATCTGGTCCCCAAGGCTGCTCTCGCACTTATGTCTTCAGATGTGCTGATTGTGTCCCTTGGAAGACAACAGAGGGGGACTGAACACTGAAAAAAATATATCGATTCCAAAGTCAGTGTCTGTAACATTGACCCCCCCAGCAGGTCCCCAGGATACAGCACTGAACTCCACCAGAGATAAGAGCAGGGGAATGACAAATCCGCATATCCCCACCCCGATGAAATGCTGTCTCTCACCTCAGAACGTACTCCCTGGATTTATGAGTTACGAACAAGTTTCTATCTGACTCTGTATTTCCAAGCATGCTACTAGTTCCCAAAAGAAATTAAAAACTATTAATCAGAATCTCTTTTCTTGGACTATAATTTGTATCTATATTTCCAAAATGCAAAGTGTTTTTTTTGTGGCAAAATGCAAATATTTAACCTAGAAACTGCTACTTGAGTTCCTTCAGAACCCAGATGTTGCTAAAGCAGCCCTCAGCGACCTTTGATCATAGCGGTATTTTAGAAAAAAAAATATTAACGGTAAGACTATTTTGCTTCCGATTATTACACGTGTCATAGTTTCACATCCCTTTAAGCAGAACGATATGCTCAGTTATCGCAACTGAAGAAGCAGACCAGCTCTGAAATCCAATTTTCATACGTACATAAACACACACACACATATGTAATCTAATCTATGTTGGGTTGTTAACATGCTTCCGAACCACTTTTCAGTAGCATTATTGACTGTCTGACACCTAGTATGACATGGGTTTTTGCCTGGAATTATAAATGGCAGCGTTTATAACGAACAACACATTCGTAAATCTGGGTTACGGCCTCAGGCTTACTTATATTAGATGGTTGTGTAGGTAGTGAAGAGGGATTTTCTTGATTGAAAATTGCGACGTTAGATCAATGATATGTTAAATTCAACCTGAATAAAAGGTTGGGTTTTATTTGGAAAGGTCCTTGAATAGGCTAATTCCAACAGCACGTCTTTCGAACACATTAACCTGAAAACACTTGTGGCTTCAGAGCAGTGGATCATTTGTCTGTTTTCTGATATCTCCTGCAGCATCAAGGCATGTTTACAATACGACTGTTTATTGTACTTAGTGATATTATCTAGTGACCTTTCATTTCCCCTCTAAAGGTTTCATTTTGCTTTAAAGATAGCTCGAACTTTCATCGCCTCTTGTTAGACCCCCCCCCCCCACCAAATACCAAAGAGCTGCTAGATTCTTTGCATCAAACCAGTAACTACTGCGCAACTTCTCGGCATAAATACGGAAGCTGTTATAGAGAATTCATTGTTGATTCCAGAAATCCCAGGTGGATACGGGGTTAATTCAGAAAAGTAGCCCCCCACCCCCAAAAAAATGTCTTGGCATTCCGATTGAAAATAATGACACAGACTCTCAATTTGTTCAGATTAAACATAGCCTATTCCCAGGGCGCACATCGTTCCCTGTGTAAAGCGTTTAGCTTTGGGTGTGGGGGAGGCATCGGAGGAGAGACAGAATCCAATAAGTCGTTGTCTGGGAAACAAAGTGCCAGATTTGCCACAATTGAGTTACGTTTTACTTTCATGCAGCATGGGAAGGCAGGGAGCTTGTTGTACCGGCCCTGCAATATGGCACTTCTTGACAATCCCTGTCTGTGAATGAGAAGTAACTGTTATCCCAGCATCACAATCGATATCTAACTATAGTAATCTATAAAATATAAATCGATGGAAGCTGGCTGGATGTTATTTTCCTTTGCTTTGGTGACATGGCGGAAGCCGTCTTGCGATGGGCCATCTGGTGCCGGGGGGAGAATCACTGTAAAATATTGCAAGCGTGTATTTTTTGCGGGGGCCAGAAGACAAGAACAGCAACACTCAAGTCTGGAATAATAAATAGAATAATAAAGAGCATTGTGCAACAGAATTTTACATTCTTAAAATGTAGCTTCTCTGCAAATTGTATTCCTTCCTTTTCAAGGCAAATTGAGGCAATTACCTGCGATTACGATGATGGCAGGGCAGCATTTATATATGACAACATCAACATATACTTAGAAAAATGTATATGACCATATTCTAAAGCATGTATAAGGTTTGGGTGAAACAAAATTGCATTGTTTTGTTTCTTTGTCATCAAGGGAAACAAACATCCTTACAAAGGCTGAGCTACATCACTGTTTAAGACACAGTCAGTTCCACAGCAGAACGGTCAGTAAAAAAAAAAAACTTAATTCTCCATTGTATTTGGAATGTTTACACCACTGAGCCATAGAAACACCTTCAGACTTCTGTTCTGTAGGTCAGATAATCTCAGAGAGCTCCCTTCTGATTTAATCTACTCCAACCGGAGCGCAATGCAGCAGTAAAATGGCGAAACTATTTCTTGTACACTCATCACTATTTCATGGGTGGATTTTGCTCTGCCTGTCTGCATGTGCCTGTTTTGTCTTGGAATTACAGTGCTGTGTACTTATAAGACTAATCAGCGTTAATAAAATAGATTTGACCTAGCAGCTGCAGATAACAAATATTAAATGTTAAAATTATGAATGTATCATTTCACCTCCTCCACCAGCCCCTGGAGGATGGGCTCCCCCTTTGGGTCTGGTTAGGGTTAGGGCTTCCTCCACCAGCCCCTGGAGGATGGGCTCCCCCTTTGGGTCTGGTTAGGGTTAGGGCTTCTTCCACCGGCCCCTGGAGGATGGGCTCCCCCTTTGAGTCTGGTTAGGGTTAGGGCTTCCTCTGCCGGCCCCTGGAGGATGGG
>JAAGVU020000035.1:22737466-22758393 GCA_011763525.2 Mormyrus iriodes | reverse complement strand
CTAATAACTACTCGCTGCTTCCTGTCTGTTAACCAGTTTTTAATCCAAGCTGCTACAGTTCCTAAAATCCCTGCAGCTTTGAGCTTAAGCAAGAGCCGTTTGTGTTCACAAACCAGTTTGCTGGGGAAAAAAGTGTAAATGTAACATTTACTTCCAATGCACATTTTTTTGTATAATTTTTTCATTTCCTCTCCTTGATCCCAGTAAACATCATTTTTTCAGCTTGAAAAGAGAGCGCACGCTGACCTGAGAACAGTATGACGGTGCAAGCACAGCACCCCAATCATCATCGCCCAGTGTAGCCCCGCGCAGCATACGGAGAGAATTATTTGAACAAATGCTGTACAGTTTATTAGATTGTGACATTCAAACCCAAAGCCCTGCAGGTGTGATGCAACAATACAACTCATGCTAGCCAATACTATCATTATTCATCAGTCTATCCATCCATCCATCTATCCATTATCCTTCTAACCACATATCCTGGGCAGGCTCCCAGGGCTGGAGTCCGGTCCATCAATTAGCACACACACTCACTGAGCACTTTATCTGGGAACATTATATTAATACTGGATAGGGCCTGCCTCTATTGTCCAGTTTGTTGAGCCTGTGCCCACTACAGCCTCAGCTTTCTGTTTTTGGCTGACAGGAGTGGAACCAGACATGGTCTTCTGCTCTTGTAGCCCATCTACCTGAAGATTTGAGGTGTTGTGCATTCAGAGATGCTTTTCTGCTCACCAAAGCTGGTTATCTGAGTCACCATCCAGAGACTGACGTGCGTGAATATCCCAGGAGATCTGTAATTACAGAAATACTCTAACCGGTCCACCTGGCACCAACGGTCATACATATCAAAATCACTGAGGTCCAGAGCCGTCATGAGGGCTGTGCTCAAAATGGAGACTCGCTAGATAATGATAGGCTAAATAATTTATTAGTTATTACCTTGTTTTCTTCATAGATTGTATGCAGCCACGTTTCACGTGAACACGTCATTTTTGGCTAAATATCAGGGTTGTTACGGTGATTTTCAGCTTGGTACGCACAATGAAACAATTGAAGACGTTTACTGACATGGGCAAAACCTTAATTAACAAGTAAATGTTTCACACAGAAAACATTATGCTAGCTGTGGCTGTGAGCTAATGCTGGCTGTAATCAGTCATAGTCGTTGATTAGACCGAGACTGTCTGCCGGCTCTGTTATGCCGAACTCGGATATGTTGCTGCAAACACATCCTACATGCTAACTCACCTGAGACGGCATCATCGGGGCGTGTGTTCGAGCGGCGTAAGGCAGGAACAGCCTCTGCGAGTGAGGCCCCCTGTTACGGAAGCCCATTTCCGCCATCTGGAGTAGAAAAAAATTTTATCTCAGAATTTATCTCAGATTTCTGACTTCAGTGAATAATGCGTGTTTGGGGTATGTTCCTAAATAGTATCCTGCAGAGGAGGTGATGCTGCCTGATTGGCTAAAAAAGTCAGAATTCTGAGATAAGTGTGTTTTTTTCTACTCCAGATGGTGGAAACAGGCTTCCACACCCTGTGGCATTAAAAATGCTTTTACCCGCTTTTGCAGGCTGTGCTGAAAACAGCTACAGGCTGTGGGGTTGGGGTGTTTGATATGATTGTGATTATCATTATGATTATGATATTATAGTTCTGATATTTTTATTTTACATGATTACAATTTGTTATTTTGCATGTTTTTACAATGTACTAATAAGCATCTCTTAGGTTTCGTTATTCAGACACATCTGCAGACACATTACCTGAAGTATAACTGTTCCTAATTGTATCCGTTTGTAGTTTTAATAATAAATAATTTCAAAACAAATTCTGTTTTACATGCTGTACTGAAACTGCACCGAACTGGAACCCAAAACCGACGTTTCTACTGAAATGGGAATTTTTCTGTAGTTACACCCCCAGCAAATATACACTGAAAATACACTTAATAATAATCCTATCTTGGGCATGTCATCACACAGCCCATGTAACCATCACATGGGTGATATTGGTAATGGTGAATTTTTTTCCTTCAATTATTCAAATGGTCCATTTAAAATTGTGTTTACTCAGGCTGGCCTTTGCATTATCCCAAATAAGTTTGGAGGTCAGAAGCAATTAAACGTTATAAATAAGAAAAGAAATATAAGGAATCAGGAAGGGAGCAAATACTGTGTCATGGCACTCACTGTATTTACCAACAGTTTAGTGACAAAAGAGGATCCATGGGAGAGTTACTGGACTTTGGAAAATATAAAGACTGTGTGCAATGATGTGTTTGCTGCTGATGGTTGCTTAGAAGGTGAATAGATTATTGAGATAGATACGACCGAACAACCGGTAAAATTTCCAGAGCACGGAGTCCGAGTTGCTATGGTAACACCTTTGAAATAGGAACTGATGGACCTTGAGGAATGAGAGATCATTGCTCCAGTTGAATGAGGTCCTGATTGGATAAGTAGCATGGTCTCAGCACAGAATCCGAATGGCAGGCCAGGAATTCGCATAGATCCTCAACCCTAAAATACAGCACTAAAACGGAGCCATTCCCCCAGCTGGCCATAAATGACATTTCACCTGATATGTCAAAAGTTAAAGTCTTTAGGGTCTGTGATGCTAAATATGGATTCCGGGATGTGACATTGAACTTGAGGTGGGAAAAGTAGCTTAGTAACGCAGTTACTACCCAAACTGATTCTGAAGCTGCTGGGTCTGGGACCACAACATGTACGAAGTAGCAAAGACCTTTCCACCCTGACCCTCATCACTCCACACATGACAACAAAGCTCTGCAAAGTGTGGTGAAAACGGCTCGGAGGATCATCGGCACTCCACACCCAACAACGAAGGGCATCTACACCAAACGCTGCCTTAGGAAGACAAAGCGCATCATGAAGGACTCCAGCCACCCTCCCCTGCCATGTCTCTCTCTCCTGCCCTCTGGTAGGAGACTCAGGACAATCTGCTCAGGCACGGAATGTGTGCTGTGTGCTCAGCTTGACACGACTGACTCACGACAAGGTTACATCCCAGAACAACAGCAGTATCAGCCAAGTTGCTGATCACTAGACTGACCACTATGAGTGATGAGAGTACAGGAGGGAGGTGGTGGGTCAGTGCCAGGACAACAATCTCTCCTTACATGCTAACAAGACAGAGAAGATAATTGTGGAGCTATGGAAAAGCAGGCAGCAGTTGGAGAGAGAGAAATCTCTCAAATTCCTCAGCTAGTAAAGAAGACTCAATAGCATCTGTACTTCCTGAGAAGGCTGCAGATATCTGGCCTGTCAGCCTGATCCCTTAGAAATGTCCATAGGCGTACTGCCAACAGCGCCATCACAGTCTGATTTGGGTACTGCACTGCATGCCAAAAGTGCTACAATGGGTGGTCAGAACTGTCCAAACCATCTCAGGAAGAGCTTCACCATTACTGGAGAACAAATATCATACCTGGGTTATCAGGAGAGCCCACAGCATCATGAAGGACAGTACCCATCTCCACCCATCTCCACCCATCTCCACCCTTCTCCAGCCATCTCCAGCACAAAGTATTTGCACTCTTACTATCAGGTACACACTACAAGAGTGTAATGGCCACAAGATGACAGAACAGCTTCCACCCACAGGCCCAGTCCTGTGCCTGTATCCTGCTTATGGACTCCTTTGCAATACTCACAGCATTTGTATTGCATGTTTACATTGAACTCTATATTTACATTGCATTGTCTTTACATATTTATTGCCATAACTGTACATGTGTTTGTTGTCTTATCAATTTACTGTTTAATTGCACCCTGCTTTTAGTGCCTTAATTATCATTTGTATTTTGTTATTACAGAAACAAACTCCGAGAAGGATTTTCATTGTATAATGCAACTGACTGTTTACTGTGCATATGATAATACACTTTTGAACTGAATTGAATTGAATTTAATTAAATATAAACGATATAGTCCGCTTGTTCTAATAAACGAGAAAGAAATTTTACCAGTAGCCACAAGGTGGCACTATAGATGGAATATTAATTGCCCAAATGTCTGTCTTCATTGTACACCCAGTCTCTTTAGATACGTTCGTATGGAAAAATGTTCTGATTACAAAAGATGATGTTGATGGTGATGATGATGAAGATTATGGTGATGATGAGGAGGATGATGATTATTATTATTATTATTATTATTGTTGTTGTTGTTGTTGTTGTCGTTACAATTTTAACTAAACAATTATTTCAACAGAATAACTTCTAAAAAGCCTAGACAATTTAGAGTTCATTGTAATAAATATATAGGACACAGTTATTACATGTATTATGGTAGACATTTCCATGTCACAGTGGATGTAACTTCCTTGCTATGAGGCAGACGCTTTAAATGGCCTGGGATTTAATTACTCCATCTATTTACTTGTATTAGGTATGTAAATGAGCGTGCCACATGGTGGCTCACCCACCTGCTTATTATACCTTACTGACAGTCCTTTAAAATATCCTGGCCGTCTAAGGAAACAGATGTTACAAGGAAAACAACCTTCTATAAATCCAGGAAAACATTACAAATCGATGCTATACAACAGTCATCAAAACACATCAATTTCCAATGAAATATATCATATTCTGGTATTGTGTGTGTGTGTGTGTGTGTGTGTGTGTGTGTGTTTGTGTGTATACACACATATTTATTAATATAGATGGGAGAAATGAGTGGCAATGATAGAATGTTGCTGAGACGCAGGAGTGGTTAACAGGGCACAGTAAAGCCCTCCCACTGTCTGTTTCCAATCATAATTAACTAACTAAATGCAATTACTGGAAGTAGTGTAGTAGGGTATTTTTTTTATCAAAGAAACTCTTATAAGTCTTAAAACTAAAAGTGCCATTAAAGACATGCAACTATAAAGACATTTGTATTTTGTTTGTTACCTTCCATGGTTATTTAGATTCCTTCAAAGAAGACAAATTGAAATTTTAATTTGCGGTACAGAATGAACCTGAACAGAATGAACATGAACATTGGTAGCGTACATTTATAAGGATTTGACCTATCCTTCAATTTGTTTTTTTTAATAACCACATATTATACTGTATACAGAACTCATCTATAACCTCGACACCGGAATATTGAAGAATAAGCATTTAAAATTGTATCTATTTTATTTTAAAGTTGACTTTACTGAATTAGTTTATGCAAAGCCATCTTGCTGAAATGTGTAATGTCTGTGACCATCTATCCACTATCACTCACCTGGACAATCGCAGAGAAAAATCACAAAACAGCTGGACATATACAACAGAAATATATTTGTGTTTTAGGACTACAAGTGGTTATATACTGTACAGCGCAAAATCTCAGGTAGCCAAAGAAAATGATTAAAGGCTATTTATCTGGGTAGTAAGTGTATACACACAGTGTTTGCTCAGAAAAATAGTAAATAATATTAAAACATATGGAGATTAACAGTAACACAATAAAAAATAACAAGAATATCTTCTGTTCTATACTGATATCAGCTAAATGATTTACCTAATTTAATTAGTTAAATAACTTGATTAGGTATTGATCAGCCAACGTGGTACTTAGTGGTCAAGTCAACAAATGCATATTCATATTGGATGGTTGCTGCAAAAGCTGAGGTGATTTTAGAAGAGGCTTTGAAACAATTTCCAGTTCTTTTCACTTCCTTTTTGGATAATATACAGTACAAGGAAAATGATGTTTTAATCATGTTCATGTTGGTATAAACTATAATTTTTTTTATGAACATTGTTATTTTCTTATATTCTGAATTTGCATTTTTTGTTGTGTCAGGGTGAGAAGGTCAGTAATTGGAGCCCTAATACAGTAAAAATTATATATAATAATATAGTATCAGTGTGAATGCCAAGAAATCCAGTACTGTGCAAAAGGGAGAGGCAAATTATATCTGTCAAAGTGTGTTAGTGTGGTCATTTCAAATCTCTCCTAAAGTCACCCCAGTATTTGCAGAAGCCATCCATGGGTGTACTACGTATTTTTTTACTTGACCACTAGGGCACCTTGTATGGTTAATCAATATCTCATGGGCTTTTTAAACTAATTAAATTAATTAATTAAGTGAGCTGGTGGTGAAATTTAATATAATGGCTGGGGTGCCTGGGTGCCCCTGAGGAGAGGTTTGGGAACCAAAGCTGTGTTCTTCTAGCCATCTAACAACATATGAGTAACTTTTTGGAGAACAGAAGAAATTCTTGTTCATTTTTTTTTGTGTTACTCTTAATTTACTTATGTTCCAATGTTGAATTGTGTTTTTTGTTCTATGCAAATCTACAGTTACTAGACAGATAAATAGCTTTAAATGTTTCCTTTGACTTCTAAGGCTTATCCGGTACTGTTTATATTTTGTTTAGTATACCACAGATATTATCCTGAACCACAATTTTTTTGCAAATATATAGTAACTTTAACAGTCTGGAGCTATTATTAAAGGTGATAACACCAGAAAGTTTTCAAAAGGACAAAAGAAAACCAAACAATCCCAGGACCGGAAAGCATGACAGAGAGAGTGACTTTACATTCAGACCAAATTGTGCAGCTTTGAGAATCTAAAGCCTTCTGTATAGAGACTGGTGTCTAGCAAGGAATAAATCTCCTTCCTCTGCACGTGATTTACAGATGAATAGGCTGGAGCTGAGAGTGGTAAGGGGGGCCCTGACCTTGGGTCAAACAGCGAGCCAGTTGCAGGCCTTGTGTTTTTATGAGAATGAGGGACCCCCAGCCCCATCTGCGTTTGGGAAAAAGGTGACAGCAAGGGCTCACACATAAAGCAAAAGACTTCTACCAAACTCACTTCGACTTCCAGGAAAGCATTACACTTACTTCTTTTAAAGAAGATGCATTGCAGAATGCGAGATGCTTTTTAATGCTGATAACTATACTGCTCACTTAATTATTTCCTCGTTTTTTTTAATAGTATAAAGTCCATATCAAATCAAAATGCACTACTGGAAGCAATACAGTAACAGGTTATAAAATGTTACAGGATGAAACTGAGATTTAACTGTAAGTTAGCCAGATTTAATGAAGCATTTTAATCACATGCTACATGGTATTTCAGTATGTCCCTGATGATCACACGAGTCTTGAAAAGTTGATTCTGTTTTATTCAGTATGAATTAAAATGCAACAATAAGTATGATTTCCTTATTTATGAAAGTGGTGATTCAGGATTGATAGTATTAAATATGCATGACAAATAATCCTAATCTAATGGTTATGAATACCTATTAATCAAAACATGTGATTTGAAACATATCCATGTTTTGTAGAACACGTGCATAAAGATCAGAAAGAATAAATATAATTGCAAATAATTATGACACAAATCCTAACAGCTTGGTAGACAGATTGTTGTTTTTTATTATTGCTGTTGTTGTTAAGCAAATACATGAAAGTTGATAGACTGCTTTTATATTTATGAATCCAAGGAATTTGTGACGATGATTAATGTGGTGTACACTTAATGAACTTTTAACATATTAATTAAAATGTCAGTTCATCTTTAGAATATAATAGAACAGAATAGAATCGAATAGAATAGAAACATTTATTGCCACAAAACCAGTTTACTATAAATTGGGACGGTTGATAGTGATATGACCATACCCTGCACTGGGAAAATAACGCTACATGGGGTAGCACAATGCCAAACACAAATAGCAGTAGTACGAAAATAAATTTGAAAGTAAGTAATTTTGATATTAATGCATTTTTGTTCGTTTTCAACCATACTGTCGGATAAAGACAGATGCACTCTCTAGAGAGCCTGTGCAAAGGTAACACTGATTTTTTTCTGCATTTTCTTTTACTACTTTCAACTTAATGTCGAAATCGAATTACTCCAAGCTGAAGTGGAAAATATTTCAAAGTGACGGCGCCTTACAGGCAGGCAGCGCCCGTAAGCGGCTCCCATTGGCGGACGCTTCGCATCGGAAGCGCTTTATTCATGCTAATGAAGGACTCGGGTTGTAGATATTTACGTTCAGCGGGAGCCGCCCTTCATTCACCCACATGGTTAAATGGAGGGCACGTTGGCGCCACTTTGGTCACTCTGCCCCCACCTTCTTCTGAAAGTCTAGTGGGAAGGTAAATGCACCCGATTAACGGCGTGAGAGTCTGTGCCTCCGTGCGGCGGTCGCTGGGCTTTGAAAGTTCTTCGCGGTGCAGTTTTTGCAGGCATTTGCCCCGGAGCGCTGCCCGCGAGCGGCGGGGAGCTGTGCGTGTGCGTGCGGCCAAGTGAGTGAAGATGGTGGATTTGCACTGGTGAGTGCCTCGCTGCGCCTGCCCTGCCGGTAACCTGTTGTTTGCCTTGCTTGCGGCGAACGCGGACTTTTTTCCCTCCCTTTGCACGGGAGGCTTTGTAAATCTTTGAAGATCCTGAGTGATCCCGGGGCGGCGGGGGGAAATGATGGGGCTGGCTGATGAGAGCAGCGTGCTGAGAGGGGCGCATGGCAGCCCTCTCCCCTCCTCCGCCGGGCTTGGGATGGTGAGGGATATTGGGGGGGGGGGGTAATTTAAAAATAATAATAATAAAAACTACTCGCAGCTTGTTTCTCCGCGTTAGCCGCTCCGGGCTTCGCGGCGACGGAGCGGGAGAGCGCCGGGGAACAGAGGCTAGGATTGGGGAGTAGAGGCGAGGAGGGCGGCCGTGTGTGCGGGCGAGCGGCCGGGCGGCTGTCCGCCTCCTCTCCCCGGCTCTCTAACCCCCTTTGTCGCATTACCGCACTCGCCGGGACTGTTTTTATCCCGGTACCGACACCATGGAGCGTGTGTGTCTTATCGTTCTGGAAGAGTGAGTGGGAAAAGTTTTAGTCGGGCTCCCGGCGCGATTGGCCGCAAGTTCCAGCGCGTCCAGAACAAAGCGGCGGCGGCACATGGGGCAGGAGCAGGCCGCGGATTGAGGCGCCCGGGCCGGCCGCCGCGCTCCCGCCGGCGGACGGAACTTCGCCGGGAGACCCGAGGGCGCCCCGGCGGCCTTGGCTGTCACGGCGGGGCCGGCGGCGGCTGCTCCGCTCTCCGGCCCCTTGCTCTAAGGGTAAGTGCGGGCGAGGCGGAGAGCGAGGCCGGCGGCGGGCTGGCGGCTCTTCGCTGCTTTATTCCCGGCCACTCGCCGGGCGTCCGCGGCGGCCGGCCTGAAATGCGCGGCTCGGGGGGACAGAGGGAGCCGGCGGGTGCGGGAGGAGAGCGGCTCCGCTTTTGGCCGCCGACGGACGAGCGGTGCGTGTTTTGTGAGACTTGGAAGCGGCTAACTAGCACGGCGCTGGCTGGGGGGTGGCGGGGCTGCGCTGGGGGCGGCCTGGGCGCCGCTCGGCCCGGCGCTCACTCGCTTATGTCGGAGGAGCCCGGGAACGCGCGTTGACCTCGCCTTCCCTCACGTAATGTGTCCGGCTTTTTTGTTTCTTGTGTTATCACAAAGCGCTAGAGTGTCTCGGGTTCGGCGGCGCCATGTTGGTGTGGCTTCGCGGGGGTGAAGGAAGTAGGGGGGGCTGCTGGAGGAGCACCGCGCATGCGCCGGTCTCTCGCGCCGCCGCGTGCTTGGCTCGTAGTTTAAAAGCGTGAGCTCCGCGGCGGCCCCGCGTCGCTTACGGAGCGCCAGACACGACTTCGTGTTCTGCTTCCCCGGCACGATGAAATTTTTGAATTGCTTAGTATTTGTCCATATTGCGGCCTGGCGCACTCAAGCCGCCCCACACACACCAGCGAGTCGTAAAAGGCTTGATGTGAGGGAGACGCGTGCGGTGCCATGAGGTCCCACGCTGCCCTCACCCTTTCTTGCGTCCATTTATTCGGCGCGGCCCTAGGTCTCCGGACCTTTAGGAGCTGCACTGCACGGAGGATAACGCCTCCGACCCGTTTCTGGAGACTGTTTTTATCGACAGCTTTTTTCCCTTTTCCCGTTTAGGTCCCCTGTACGGCATATTACGTGTGGTAAGTAATACTTTAGGCTGCGGAGGACTGGTGTAAAGTGATTACCGATCAACTTCTCAAAGGCGCAATTGGCGACCATGCGGTGTGTGTGTGTATTCAGCCCCTCTTTTTGGCGGAGGGGATTACGTTCAGTTTACATTGTAAAAACATCCTTTTCACGCTAAAGTGTTTGTGGCCGGTGATTTCCCCCCCCACCCTTTTTCCAGTCCATTTGAATGAAAATGAGTTTACTGTGACAGTCATGTCACCGCAGTGTCAAAGTGCTTACAGTGCAGGTAGTGGTATGAAACATCTACTGCAGTGGGGGCACTTCTAGCACTGCTTTGACAAAGAGTAACACTGAGTGCGCCAGACCGAACTACTGCTTGTGCTAAGGTGCATCTAGTGCAGATAGTGACGTAGACTAGCACCTACTGCCCTAAGTGCTCCTTCTGGCATAAGGGGCTGACCTGCACCCTCTGTGTAACTGGACTGTTTGCTTGCTTTATTATTTTGCAGTTCTCTGTTAGTTTTGCATAGTTGCACTACAAGAGAATTTGAGTTGTGCAAATCTATGCAAAACTGATGGTGGCCTGCTTGTCTTCTGTTTCTTAGTGTGTTCCTGCATGGCTGAGAATAGTGTGTGTGTGTGTGTGTGTGTGTGTGTGTGTGTGTGTGTGTGTGTGTGTGACAGAGACACACACTACTCTGATACTTGTCTTTCCAGGAACTCTTTCAGCAGTATTAAAGTGCTTATAGTGCAGGTAGTCTCTTGGTGATCTACTGCAGTGTGAGCACTTGAAGTACTTCTGGATGAATCCACCAGGTGGAAGCTCTGAAGCAGTTCCCCTTCATGCCACTTCTCTGGTTAGTTTTGCTGGTTTGCATTCAGCTTGTTCTCTATTGCTGTGCAAATCCATGCAAAACTGATCATAGATGTGAATTGCATCAGGTTTCTTGTGAATGGAGCTATGTTATGGTCCCTTTCTGGACAGGTTGGGATGAGTAGCAATGCTGTTTACTGGTAAAGTATTGCACTTGTCCCGGCCTGTTGAGGATTGTGGGAACTGACCTGCTAAATGTCTGTCCCCCCCCACTCCCCAGTCTGTGGCCAACTGGTGATATTTAGAAACGCAATATGAGCAGAGGTGGTGTATTCTGATCCAAAGAACCCTGGTTCTACCATTGAATGTGTAGGTGGAAAAATCTTGTACAATAAATCTTGAGTTTGATACTACAGACTTTTTAAATGATTCCCCCCCCCCCTGTTTTCTGCATGTTCTTTGCCTGTAACACAATCTATTGAATAAAGGTGGATTGGGGAGAAAAAAAAACTTGACTCAGCCTGTCATTTTGTTATACAAATGTGCCACCCCGGCATAACCCACTTTGCCAGTTTCTGCTGTAACATTGTAATGTGGCGGTCATGGGCTGCCTCTGTGTAATTTTAATGACTTGTGAGCGATGTGCATGTTAACCATAAATGTACTGTAGAGTGGGGTGTATTTGAAATGAATAAAGTTTTACCTGATTTTTATCAGTACTGCAATTTTGAATAGCGATATATTGCTGTTATCTTAATATGCTATGTGCTGTAACCCTGACAACTTTTAAATGTGGGCTTTGTCCTTTTGGGCTGATCTTTGCTTTTCTTGCTTAACAATTCCATTTTGGGTATAACACTTAGGATTGTTGCATCTTGAGTTGTGAACATCACATCACTTTTGTAGACCTGTGAAGCCATACAGACAAACGGTATCAGATTTATGGAATTATCTATGTAATTTGACAACCTTTTTATTCATTATTATATGCCAACACTTACTGTGGTTATGTGCAGGGGTGGTTATTCTGGGTGTTTGTGATAAACAGCTGAATGTTACCTTTAGGGCTATATTTGAGAATTTGAAGTAGTTCTTGAGTAAATGATTTGTGTAATATTCGCTTGATATGGCGGCTGGTGGTGTCTACTGGAACCCACTGGCTGGTATCTCGCTCGTAATGGTCTGTGTGTATAGCCTCTTTCAATGAAATTTTCATTGGCTCTGAGGTATAGTTATACTATATTGTAAGGGGATATTAAGGAAGTAAGTCTTCCTGTCTGAATTTTGTCAGGGAATTACAAAAAACAGGTTGACTGTTGGTGGTAAGTTTCAGTTGTTGGCCAGTCTGTATTGCTCATAAGGCCATGAAGCCCATATGGACAGGGTTTCAGTTTGTGTGTTAGATCTTTATATCTGCTTTGATTCCCCCCCCCCCCCCTATTTTTTTGTCAAATTTTTGGTTTCCTTGCCTTGAGTTTTTCCTGGGAATACTGGACACTATCAACTGCTCACTCGCATGTTTAAGTGAAGATCAACTTACACCCCCCCCCCACCCCCAATGAACACTGGACTGAGAATCTGGATTTGTCAGGAAGTTCACATGTGCAGCACCTACCTGTCGCTTTTGTTTCTGTGCCCCCCTTTGCTTCTGCTGCCTAATGCTTCTCAGTCTTGCCCCTACTCGGAAGCTGTGGTTATAACTGCCATTGTTCCTTTTCTGTGCTGTTCCTGAGGTGGAAGACTGTGCATTTCCTGAGTGATGTTGCACTTTTGTCAGAGGGTCTTATGGGGGTTTCCAAAAGCACTACCATATCACTTTTCGCTCTGTTGTCAAAACATGTATGGGTCTGTAATGTTTAATATATTCCTGCTTGGCACCATAATTAAAATTTTAAGAATTGGATACATTTTTGATTGTTCTGTAGCATAAGTTTTTCTTAGATGGGTTGGAAACTTTTTAATATTGAATCATTGTGATATGAGTTGATAGCATTGCATTGGTAAAGCCTGTAAAGGACTTTTTTACATCCCCACACTGAACATAAAATCTGTAAATGGAAACGCGATCGTTAGTTTGCCAGGATAGATGAATGTTAAAATGTGTAAGTTATTTTGCATTGACACATGCACTGAAAAAATACTGACAAATCTGAAATGTGACTAAGTTTATCCTGGAGCCATCTTGGTGAAAGCTTTTGGTTGCACCAGTCTAACAAATGGGCTGGGCTTCAGAAGTTTTCAAAGTCTGTATAACTGCTGTTAAACTGGTTAGTTACAAATGATTGACTAATTCAGATGACGCATCTGAGTTTAATTATCCATGGGAAGAGAGGCAATACTAAACATGCAAACATTAACCTGTGGTCAAAAACCTGTTTTTACATTTGTTGGGACTTTTTTTGGTACACAAGGGGAATCTGTAAATGCAAATAAGATTCTTTGCATTTTTTTTTTTTTTTTTTTTTGGGCATTACTGTTACTAGGTCTGGGTAGGGATTAAGGTTGTTAGTTGGGTTTAGGGTTATACACATCTGTCTAGGTTTTCATATTGTCACAATCATATCACTACTTTGGTTTCACTATCTGCAATGTGTTGTATTTTCCAATAGATGGCTCCCTCTAACCTGCTACAGAGGTGTACTGGCTTATTCAATAGCCGAGATGTACATTGAGGATCTTGCTGTTATGACACTGATAATGGTTATACCACAATGTACCATGGTGAATACCAAGCAGGTTTGTTAGCATTTTGATATTCTCATTCCCCGACTGCCTCTTCTGGTGTCGGCTGCAGTGGCAGCATGTTAGCCACATCTGTCCAGATTTCCATTCCATGCCTAGACTCTGCCTCATTATGGGGGGGATCCCTTGATATTCTCTCGCCAGGGACATGAAAATCCCTTCAAGTGTCTCCTGGGTCTTTTCCTGGGCCTAGAAGAGCTCATTTGGGAGACATCGAGGTGGCATCCTTATTGAATGCCTGAACCACCTCATCTGGTTGCACCTTGATTTCTAACAGCACTATTTTGAGGTTCCTCTGGGTTTATGGACTGCTTTGGGGCAGCTGGAGGAGGATGGGCTTATAGCAACTAATCTTTTGATTCACAACTATTGCACCACCTTCAGTATTGTGATTGTATGAATGACCACAAGTAATGTGTACATTAAAACAATTTCATGAATGAATGGTAATAAGCACATTCTGAAAAGCAGTATACCAAGATTACTTTTTGTTTATACATATTACTTGAAATGACAAACCGGTATTATAATTACATTATGAGTCAAGAGTGTGTGGCAAGTGGAGTATAGACACAAAGCTATATAAAAGGACTGGCAGCTTTTTTTTTTTTGCTCTCAATTGTATTAAACCTGAAAAAATGATGCATAAAATGCAGTTTGTGAGATCGCTCTTACGTAATGAACACGCGCGCGCACACAAATAGCAGCATTTGCTGTATAGATAACTTGGAATAGAAGTTTTATTTAAATTGGATTGGTGTTTCGGTGAATATGGCGTTTTAAAATTGCTGGAGGATTTTATTTTTTTTTGTTTATAATTATTTCTGTCCGCGTGATGGTTCCGCGTGATGGTTCTACCCCCTCTAAAACCGCAGAAGCGGGACGGCAGCTTCGCAGGCGTAACGGTAACGGACCGTTTCCCATCCCTCTGCGCGTCACTCAGCCAAACATGCCTGCGGTCCTGCTCCTCTAGCCTACTTCATACTTTATGCGTGCGCTTCCGGTCTGAAGTCGGACGTTCGCGCAGCAGCTTGTGTTCATACTGTGGAGGCAGATGGCTGCGGTCGGCGCATGCGTACTGCACTAAAATTCCTCCAGACCAGCAGAGGGCAGATGTCTGGATGCGGATGGTTGCGCTCGGCGCATGCGTACTGCAGTGATATTCCTCTAGACCAGCAGAGGGCAGATGTCGGTTCCTAGGTCTGAAGTAAGCTTACGCGTAAGCAGGATGAGATACGGTTTATAATCGCAAGTTTCAAGTCTTCTCGGGTTTTTTAAACTATAAACACAACTTTCTTTTGTAAAACTACTTAGCTGATGTCGGCTTTGTCAAACAATTTGGACAGTACATATTTACCTCTGCCCGATCACGTTCCTCATTGAAAGTACTATTCGATTTTTGTGATAAAATATGATTTTTGGGTAGAAAGCAATACTACTCAAGCCATAGCTGGAATATACGGAGCCCCTAATACGTCGGCTTGGGAACATATTTTTTGAAATAGTTATGCGTTCTCACTACACTTGCTGTTTGGTACAACGTAACGGCAAGCATAAACCTAAAGTGTTGTGTGTGCTTCGCATTCAGTAGCCCAGCTGTCTTGTTTAGTTAGTGGTGGTGAACTGACTGCCATTATTAATAAATGTATATAAAAACGCATATCTGAAAGTTACATGGTGTGCACTGTCCCCCATAGTTTAATGCTTAAAGCAAACTTAACTGGACGTGTCTCTATCATTTAGGTTTATACTTATTAGTCCATTAATTCTACGTTTTATACTTTAAACGGGCACAGTACAGTTATTACTAACGGAAAACTATTGCGAGGGATCGCAGAACTATTTCAAAAAAATATTCTCACCCTGACCTCGTAATATATCATTAATCTTGAACAAATTTAGATAACTGGTTTCCAGAGCAATTGATATTTACTGTTTTGAGCTGAACAAATAGAAAGGACAAAGTTTACACACACGCCGCCTACTGGATATACCGAGGCAATTATCTTGCACATGCACAGTCGACGCGCAAGGTCTCCGCTAGACGTAAAAATCTGGGCTACACGCGGACCGACTGCAGGCGTCCGCAGCTCGCCCCCAATGACGATTATTACGTCACGGTCCCTCGTTCGCAACTCAAAGCGCACGCGGAAAAGTGAAGTATGAATTAGAGTAACTCCGCGCCTGAAGTTCCGCGCCTCTCTGACTGCCCTCCCTTTTGCGCCTCGCTTGGGACATGTAGGCGTCTCATACCCAGCGGATGAGGAGGAGGAGGAGGAGGACCGCACATGCATGCTGCATCGCAAGCGGCGTATTTGCTTCCGTGCGCGGCTGGAAGCGGCTGGCTGCTTTTCGGAGGCGCATTTTCCGCAGAAATGGAAAAGCAAGAGCTGCTCTGCTGCCTGCTGTTAGTCTTCCCTGCCGTCTGTCTGCAAAGTCCCACCGACTGCAGGGAAGTTCAGAAACTGTTCCACTTAAATGAGATTGGACCGAAACAAACCGTGCCTGAAACACCCAGGACGGGTAAGTGTCGAAAGGTTTATTTACCCGTATTTCTGACTAATCAGGGCGATTAATCTGTCTGTTAAAGACTAACATAGGCAAGGGGACCGGGAGGATTCTCACCTAAACGATGCTTTGTCAGGCGTGTCGCTTTGAAGGAGCTACAGGTGAAAGGTGCAACCTACGTTACATGTGTTTGTCCATTAAATAAAAACAGATGAAGGCCATTTCAGACAGAAAAACTTGAATGGCATCCTTGAATCGATCGAACGGCATCTTTTGGCTAAAGCAAACTGCAATCGGCTGAGCTTTATTTGGCAGGATGCCAGCATATGTACCCAGCATAAATTTATTATCTTGAAATATTTTAATTGTGATAATTGTTGCTGTCTAAACGTGATCTCATCGCTGCGACTTTGACTTCTGGTGTTTTTTAGAGTCTCCTCACTGATACTTTTCCTATTAAAACTGAATTAACTTCTCCCTTATCGTTCGTACGTCCTCTGGCTATTTGAATGATGGCTGCTGTCAAAGACTAATGATCGGATCACGTTTGCCGCGGTGTCTGCGGATGATAGTGGAAGAATTTTTATACCAGAAAGAACTTTTCATTATAAGCACCGATATAATCTGCAATGACTTGGAAAATGTTTAATTTGATATAGTTATATTGATAAAGCATTTCCAGTTTGAAATACACCTATTTTTAAACAGGGGTATCGGTCAAGCAAGCATCCATCCATCCATCCATCCAACCATCCATCTATGCATCCACCCTAACTGCTTATCCAAGTTAAGGTCACAGGGGTCCTGGAGCCTGTCCCTGGCAGCACAGGACAGAAGACTAGGGAACACCCCAGATGGGGGGGGCATTCCAGCACAGGACCTCCCGTCCTACATACTAGACTACTTTCATTAGCTCATGGTTGATAATCTTCGTCTGCAGTGTTCCAAATTGTTGCTGATTTAGTAAAACCAAGACATTTCCCCCCTTTTTTCTTGTTCAAAAAAGGGGAAAAAAAAAATCCGAGGTATGAACTTAACCGTGGCTGAAGATTCGAGGTCTGAACCAAACTATGGCTTTGGAGAATCGTTACAGCCCTAATTTAAGAGGTGTTTCATTATGGCTTATGAGTTTTTAATCTTTAGCTCAACAAGTGTAAATGAGTTTGGTATTTTTTGAAGCAGAAAAAGACGGTCAGTTACATAAATCTTGAAAATGCTGCGGTATCTTGTACCATGGTTTCGTCCTGCGACAGCTCATTAGGTGATGTGATGTGAAGTGGTTGTGTGGTTTCAGCTGGCATCTGCTTTATGACTTTTGTTGAACTGAGTGTCTCCTGAAATGCCCCAAATGACTTCCTGTATAACTTTGATGAAGTGTATACCTGGGAAAATCAGTGGTTTGTTCAGAATCTTTCCCCGTTGTGAACTTCATCTACAATCCAAATGGTGGCTGTATAAAGTTTGTGGGAAAACCTTTAATTGTATTTCAAATAGTCACAATGTATCATCTTTTTCCTAAGCAGAGGCTGGTTGCAGTTTTCCTTTCTAAAGCTGAAAACACTAACATTTTACTAAAGCAATTAAGTAACTTATTTTTCTCATAAAGCCCTTTGCTTCTCCAACATGTGCTAAGTATTTTAATTGCTATCTTCTGTGAATCCCTCAGGTGAGGATAACTAACATCCAAAGTTATTTCAATGTAACTGTTTAAGGGTGAGGAGAGCCGGAAATCTGCGTGGCCCGTTGGCCTTAAAGCGAGGCCGGGAATGGTCTTGTCACATGTCACCATAGGAGGGTCTTTGGCCACCTGACCATTTGTCCTGGCTTGCCTTGACATGCTTGTTTTTCCATGGCTTTGCCCCTGTCTTCACAGATTGTTGTCATAAGCAGCTTAGAGTGAGAAATCCTTATCGCTTGGTTAAGTGATGGCTGCTGATTACCTCAGACACTTCATATTTTTGCTTGTTTAAACCTGTAAATGGCAAAACTGTCGGATAACAGCGATATGACTATGTGCGCGCCTGCTTATTGCTGCTCTCGTATAGCCAACAATTGATAACGGCAAGAATTTTTCAAGTGCCCTTTTCATGGGTTTGTAATGAAATGTCTATTGAATGTGTTTTTGGAAATTGTAATTTCATGACCAGTATAATATTAAATATCCAAAATGGTGAATAATGTATTATTATGCATCGGAGTTATGCATTTTTTGATTGGAATTCCTTCTATTTTCCCTAAGGGAGTGATCTTCAGGTGTGTGACTCACTCAATCTGACATGCTGTACCAAAAACATGGAGGAGAGATACCAGATAGCAGCCCAAAAGGATGTTCAGAATTTGCTCCAGATGAGCAGCTCCAGCCTAAAGTTTTTAATTTCTGAGAATGTTGCTGAATTTCAAGGTAAGGTTTCCATCGGAGGAATGTCGTTCAATGTGCTGACAGCGGTTTCCACGTAATGACATCCCACTTTTCCCTATAATTTACGGTAACTGAGATCCAAGATTCAGTATGAATCTTGAAGAAAATACAGGAAGTCTCTCAAACAAAAAGTCCATAAATGATGCCAGTCAAGTTATATTAACTTATTTCCAGTGCCAAAATGTTAGAAACACGAAAATTCATTTCACATATAAAAATCTTCACGCCCAGAGTGTGTTTTATATATGTTAAAATGTTATATTACTGGTTATAATAAACTTTTTGACAAGTTCTCCGCAGTTATGCAGCAATTACCTATGTTCAGCTTGCAGATCATTTTATGACTCACATTTGATTGGCAGATGCACAGCCTTTGCTGTACAGTCGATTTTTTTTCTATGGATTTACTTGCCAAGGAAATATAAATGATGGGAAAAATTTGGAGATGCTGAAAACCTTTGCCTAAGGTACTTTATATAAAATACATGTGCAGTCATATATCATGCATAAACATAAAAGTGTTAAACTTGCTTGAATAAAATGGATTAGTGATTCTTTATTCATCCCTATGGGCAAATTTTCTTTCTGCTTACCCCATGATGCTCTCCATGCATAGGCAGGTGAGAGCAAGCGTGGGGGTCTGAGCACAGGGTCAGTGAGTGTACAGTGCAATGGGGGATTTAGGGGAAATCAATTTTCCTCTATAGGGATAAGAACTCAGAACTTCAGATATCAGCTCCATCATTCTCACGCATTTGTACTCATTTTGTGAACTCTGACGTACTGATTCCCGTGAATAAGCTTTTGTTGTATGGCCTGTTGAATAACACTGTTGGAGGATCTTGCAGGAAAGGACATCACATGTCACTGATTTGCAGAATGCCGCTTTACTGTACATTCAGTGTGATGATAAATTGTCAGGCCTGACACCTTTGAAGATGACAATGATTTTTAGGCCTCTGTAATTTGACATTTTTCACAGTGGTAGAAAAATACTTAAAGCGGAAAGATGGGCAGGCCGGCTGTGTTGAGGGGTCAGTCGAAACTCAAAGCTACAGTCATTAAAATACAAGTAGATTAATAGGTAAATTAAGCAGTAAAGGCAAAGGCATGTAGCCAGAACCCATAAGGAACCCAAGTTTTAAACAAACCTCAATCCATCTTCCTTTCTCTTTATACAGTAGAAGGTCCTGGTAGCTTCTGTTAAATACTGTATTGGCCTGAATATAAGACGACCCCCCCCACACACACACTTTTTGGCAACTGTTTTTAGAAAAAAAGTTTTCGAATGCCAGATCTTACCTTTTTAAGGGTTATATAGGTTAACCAGCAACCACATCTCTAAAAGCAACCACAGGCAATCTGATTAGAATGAGTGTTATAAACAGCACACATTCCAATAAGAAAGTGTAATATTTGGGTGGGCCGGGTGGATGAATATTACAAGCACCACAACCCTTGAGGGCGCAGAATGTTTTCGATGGAGCAGACCCACATGAAAAAGGTAACAAAAAAAAAAAAAAAAAAAAAAAAGTTTTGCCGAGGAAGGTTGAGCCGTATTAATAAATGATATGACAGCTCTTTTAAAATGAATGCCTTATCTTTACTAACAGCCACTGTTGGTTTAATACTAACGGCCGCACAGCCGGGGAAGCCGGCGCATAAGCGCTGCCAGTGTCATGTGTCTGTCACCATCACGCTTTCAGACTCTCACGCTCATGACAGAAATCTTACAGCAAATCTATATAACAGTTAAAACATTTGTTACAAAATGTCGTATTTGACGCCATCAAATAGCCTTTTTCTCTAAAACCCGAATATAAGACGATGCCACTTTTCCAGGCGTATTTTGAGGGAAAAAAACCTGTCTTATATTGGGGCCACAATGGTAATTGAGGGGTTATGATTAGACTTTTGTTAGCAGCATCTCTTACTTTGTCGTAACCCTCAGATGATGAATAGCTGGTTCTGGATCCATCCGGCTGCGGGCGTCGCCACTGCAGATGCTCTGCTCGCTAAGATGATAACTCGACCCTTTGGCCGATCTTCTCCTAACTTCTTCCAGAGGAGTTTAATGGGTGACAAGCTGGAACTGATTAACTTTTGAGAGAGTTCGCCCCAAAATTGAAACAACTCTGCTTAGCAGTAATGGGAAACTTGAAAGCAGATGACTACAGCCCTCATCTTCTAAACATCCATCCATCATCTAACATATTCCATGGACCTGCTTTCAAACTTCCCACCAGCATCCAGTGATTCATTTATTTTATTTTTCTCTCTCAAACTGTGGGGTGGGATGAGTTTCCGGGTATTCTACAATATATATTGTTTTTACGTTGGTTATGGAAAAGGCTGACTTGGAACCTCAAAGGAGGGGTAGGGGCACTCCCCCCCCCCCCCCCCCCCCCCCCCCCCCCCCCCCCCCTCTCACCACCAACATTCCTCATCTTTCCTTTATTTTTCTCCTTTTTTTTTTTTTTTTGTTTTT
>JAAGVU020000035.1:22703974-22732606 GCA_011763525.2 Mormyrus iriodes | reverse complement strand
TTTTTTTTTTTTTTTTTTTTTTTTTTCCCCCCGTGTTTTTTCCCTGTCTTTTTTCTTTTCACCCTACCGGCACAAAAACAAAAACCCCCCCCCCCCCCCCCACTTGTGTGGCAGTAGGAAGGATCTGGAAGCTCGAAGCCTAAAATTACGTTTCTTAATGATTCGTTTTTGATGAGGAGCAAAAACAAAAAATGGTGAATCCTTTCATTTTAAGGAATTAGCAGGTCAAAGACCAGACAGGAAGAAAGACTGCAAGGAGTATTTAAATAGCAATTATGCAAACGGGCAGTTACTGTGTGACACATGCAGACACCTAACACCATGGTCTTGGGCTATATAGAGCCAGGCCCCCAAGGGTACCGCTCGAATTGGGACTCCAGCGGAAGAATGGGACGTGGGTGATTCTCAGTGTGAACAGGGCTGCCTTCTGTCTTTTATCTCCTTTTTTGCACTCCCTGGGACCACACAGGAGCTTGTGGCTCCATGGAAACGTGTGGTACACGAGTCGGCCGTCATTTGTTGCAGACAGACTAACTCTTCTTGTAGCTGTTGGAGCTGCATCTGACCCGTTTGGAAATCGATAAGCTGTGGAATTAGTCCGGAAGCAGCTCAGAAGTGAGGGCCAAAGTGGTAGCAAATAGATCATTCTGATGGTGAGAGAATCCAAATCATCTGCCTCGTATAAAAGTACCCAAGAGTGAACTTTTCTCATTACACTGATTTCCTAATTATGCTACCTTATTACTAGCATTAATTGGATTTCGATTTTTGGTAATTTCTACAGCATCATAGCTCTGAACTGCTCCTTACCATATTAAACCTGTCTTGCAGAATGCTGATTAGGAAATGAGTGCCTTTTAATTATCACTTAGCGAGTAATAACATTTTCTGTCTATATGCTTTGGCTATGACTCTAGGTCCTGGTACTGTAATGGTTATTTTCCTTGTTTGTTTTGGTTCTTTATAAGTACTTTGGTTCTCACTTTATACTCCAAAAACATGCAGTTCTGGTGATTTAAACTAATGAATATCCTACCCAGAAATGGAACATGACTTTGCATATTAATTTGGTTATTGATTCTAATATAGTTTGAGGACTTTCTGTTGTAATATTTTACAATTTGCTAGAATCTGCTTCAGAATATAGCTTTTACAACATCAGCTGTTTTAGTATGTGTTTTTTGAGAACTGCATGTGTGATTGTTACTTTTTCATACAATTTTGTCAGCTCTCGTGTCAAGATATGCACGATCAACCGATATTTCAGCGTGCTCGGCCTGGACCAGACACGGTATTTCCGATACCGAACCGGTCCGTTTTACACATGCACCACACATCATACGCACAGCGGCGCAGGCAATAGCCTCACAGCGGCTTGCATACACACTCGCAGCCACGCGCTAATGTGTCGTTAGCATGGAAGTTCTTCGCTGTGAGCGAGGGCGACGCAAAGCCTGCAGTCTGTAATACATGTAAAGCCAAAGTAAACCGTGGGGGGAGCACCACGAAAATGTGGTGAAACATCGGAGGTAAACTTTAAACTGATTATTAAACATATACTAGATAATCTATCTTACTAGCGATGTAAGAATTGTATGTGCATGACATGCGATGCTGGTGTTCATAATATTACCCTGCACCTGTTATCATTTGGAAGAGAATAGCGCACTTCAGTTTTTTTTGGAGGTTTGTAACCTATGTACTTATTTCATTTTTAGACGAGGTAAAAAGAGAGAACTGTTAATGTCGTGTTATCTGGTGAATTAAAACGTACTGAAAAATAATGTAAGTAAGTGACATTTATTTAAATCTGCTGAGAATGTTCTTGTTTGGTACAATATGTCTGAAAGTTGGGTGTACAGCAGCTCATTTTCAGTTAATTATTTGTACCTCTTTCTAGTCAGAGAGCACTATTTTGAGGCTTGTTTAAGTGAGAGGTCATCGTGTAAATTAGTGTCGTTTGAGGGAAACAATTAACAAATTCTCCTATTATGAAAATAGTTTTGCATTGAAGAAAAGCATATTATTTGTATATGCTGTCAATTATAGTTCTTAGAAAGAAAATCGGAATCGGGAAAAATCGGTATCGACAGGTAACACTTGCGAAAAATCGGAATTCTGAATTGGCCAAGAAAAAAATGTAGTGCTGCGTTCCCACACCCTGCATTCGTATGCCTGAGCAGATGCTTTGTGCATGTTCTCTGATTGTGCTGACTTCCGCTCCTAAGATTTCCTCCTGAGAGAAGCATGGCAACAGAGGTGCCGGAAATTCACAAGGGAAACTTGAAAATATGAAATTCCCAACCACGCAGCCGGGCCGTCTCTGTGTGTGTTAGGCTGCTTTTGTGTTGCTTTGTGTTACTTATAATAATTGGTTGGTTTTATGTTGTATTTTGTGTTCTCGCAGAACCCATATCCATATTTCTGTGTATTATCTGTGATGATAATAGACTGCATGGCGTTCTGTGTCTCTTATGTTTCACAAAATGATCAGATACCAATATCTCTCCTGTGTCCAAGCAAGTGCCCACATGGTTGGAAGTATGTTAAATAGGTTCTAGTGATGCATTTTTGATTGTTTACTTGAGGAATTTGGTGCAGTAATTTTGGGAAAAGGGATAAAGGTACTTATCTTTATCTTGAAGTACCCCTGTGACTTGGGAGAACAATACAGCATTTTAGTTAGTCTGGAAACAGAGACCTTAACTCCCAGTGCTGGAAGCTTCCTGAACTCTGAGTATCTATTATTTACTTATTTTTTTTTGGTTGACGTCATGGTCGGCTTGTCCACTGGTCCTGCGAGTGCTGTGCAGAGTGGAGGCAGAACCTCTGCGTCCCAGTTGCTTCTGTAGATTGTCAGGGGTGTGATCTTGCTCCTACTCTGTTCATTGCTTGCATGTACTGGTTGTTGGGCAGGGTCATGGGGTCCAGCAGTTGTGGGGCTTCTGTTGGTGAAGAAAGATTCAGTGATCTTGACTTTGCTGACGATGCTGTGATGATCTTGGAGTCGATGGAGGCTCCGACCGGGACTCTTGAGAGACTGAGCAAGAAGTCAGAATGTCTGCATTTGCGACTCTCCTGGATAAAAACCAAGGTCTTTAATGACCTCCTGGGTACAGACATCAGCAGTGTGTCTGCAGAGGTTATGTCGGCCGCATTGAGAGGTTCACTTACCTCTAAGCAACATCCATGTCTCTCGTGACACTTCCTATAAAGTCAGTAGATGGATTGGGATAACTTGGGGGGGGGGGTCATGAGGTCGCTAGAAAGGGGGGTGTGGTGCTCTTGATGTCTTTGTAAGAGGAGAAAGGTCCAAGTCTTCAGAGTCCTGGTGCTCCCTGTCTTGTGATGGATGCTGTCCTGTGACCTGAGATGAATACTGGACTCCTTTGGTACTGTGTCTCTTTGGAAAATCCTCGGGTACCGCTTGTTTGACTTTGTCTCGAAGGGGAGTCCCGAATGAGGCACATTGCCTGCATTGAGGGAGCGTCAGTTACGGCGCTACGGCCATGTGGCGCGTTTCCCTGAGGGTGATCCGACTTACAGGGTCCTCATTGCTGAGGACACGAGTGGCTGGATCAGGCCAAGGGGATGCCCACATGCCCACGTAACACCTGGTTGCGGCAGATAGACGGCTATTTCTGGCGGGTGGGACAGGACCGCTTGTCAGCCAGCTGCGGTCCTGAGGCGTTTCATCGTGTGGTGGGTGTGGCAGCGCGCTGTGCCAAGGCATGTGCCTGACCTTAGGTACGGGGGTAGCGGTGCGATAATTTGACATTTCTCCCCCTTTTTGTGATTTATATATAAATGTGTTGTATTAGTAATCTGCAAATAGCTGCAACTTTTGTAGTGTACAATGACAAAATGCTTCTTCCATGATGCAAATATTCTATAAATGGAAATAAGGTGCCTGATGTATGTATACATTTATATTACCAGATTGCTTGTGTATACGCATGCGTAAAGTGTCTGTATGTATTTCTCAGTAAGATGTGAAGAGCTTGCTGGAGTTTCGCCATTGGGTTCGGGCTGCTGGAGAAAAGTCTGATCTCAGAATCTGTTCGCCAGTTTGAAGGAAACGCTAGTGATAAGGGAGCGGCCTTTTCAGCGACTTTCTCTCGCGCGTCCGAGGGCTGGTCAGAGCCCCGTAAGCCCCGCCCACCGGGACCAGCCTTAACTGCTCACTGGAAAACAGGCCCGTTGCTCCTGTATAATTATTAATGGCAATCAAAGTATCGTTAATGCAATTACAGAAAAATGATGCGGCATTTCTTTCACCCTTGTCACTAAGCACAAGTCCCCACTGTGCGTGCGTGTGTGTGTGCGTGCGTGTGTGCGTGCGTGTGTGCGTGTGTGTGTGCGTGTGTGTGTGCGTGTGTGTGTGCGTGTGTGTGCGTGTGTGTGCGTGTGTGTGCGTGCGTGTGTGTGTGCGTGCGTGTGTGCGTGCGTGTGTGCGTGCGTGTGTGTGTGCGTGTGTGTGTGTGTACACTAATTTAGCAGATGCTAAAGTAAGGTGTATATTTTTGAGAAAGCGGGCTCAGCCAATCCCTTGAGCAGTTGGGGTCTCCTGCTCTCTCTGCTAACCAGGATATTTGAACTAGTGACCTCCCGGTCACAGGCATAATGTCCTAAGCCATCGAGCCACACACTGCCCCTTAGACTGTGTATCACAGCTACTTGCCATGTACATGTGCAATTTTTACATTTATTTTATTTTATTTTATTTTTTACATTTATTCTGTCGTTGTCCAAATAAAGACACATCTCACTGCTCCAACCCTGCCAGCTGCATTCAGGCACAGACGGGTAATAAATTTAGCCCCAAGGTCAGAAAAATAGTGCAATGGGGTTAATGTGCATCCCATGAAAATGTTCTTGCTAAGGGCCTGGCCGGATTACTGTAGTTGGCCAGTCTGTCTCATTTTATAGCGTGTGGCTTCGTGGACAGCCTCTGTGCTGTGATTGGAAGGTCGCTGGTCAGAGGTGGATAGTCCAGGTCCAGATACCAGAGGTTACTTTCTGGACCAGAGCTATCCACCTCTGCCTCCAGTTCAAGCCCGGCCTCGGCACGTCTGCGGGCCCTTGAGAGTGGCCCTTCACCCCGAGCTCCCTGGGTGCTGCTATGGGTGGCTGCCCTTTGCGCCCAGCTTGCTCTCACCTACAGAGAACCAGTAGGCGGGTGGCGTAAACAGAATTTCTCTGCGGAAATCAATAAAGTATCGGATTGTGATGGTGATGATGGCGATTATTGTTTTTTTTTTTTAATTAACAGGAAGTGTGTTAAATCTGTTGTTGACTCTTGTGTGTTGTTTGACATTTGACAAAAATTGCACAATCTGGTAATGAAATGTATCCTTCTAGGTGCCTGTCCCCGACCATTACCCTGCTCTGGTGTTTTGCCAGCATTGGCAGAGGCGATTATAACCCTGTTAGTGCTGGAAGTTACAGGAAGGCTGACGGGACAGGACCAGCCGCTTTTTTGTAGTCAACTTTGCTTGTTTCACAATTTCACAATTTTCTGTTCCCTGTAATTGCTTTCCAGTTTCATTTACCTGAGTGTCTCTGTGTGCCCCTTTCTGATGCTATTTTTGACAGCAGAAAATCCTGAAAAATTGTTGGATTTTCTCGCTCATAAAGATTAAACTGCTGGTTCAGGCTGTTTTATTCACCTTCTTTCCACAGAATGCGAACATCTTCACCTATTTCTTTTTCCTGTTATACGTTTTGTGTCATATTTGGTGCCTGATTTTTGTTTTCCTTACTTTCAGTGATGCACACAGTTTAGATATTACATAAAATTAAAAAAGGAAAGATTTTCAATGTTTTTAAAAGCATTTACCCTCCCCTGCCCCCTGTGTAACGCCCTGACAGCTGGAAGCTCAGAATGCATTTTAAACTGTGTTTTTAACCCCAAGCGCTTTTGATTTTTGGTTAAAACCCCAGATATGAAGTCAGAATCATTGTATTTGTATTTTACAGCAGTTCTTAAGTATTTACTTCATTGCGTGCCAAGAAAGAACGAGTTAAGCCCATTGTGGATTATTACCGCGTGCTTTAATATGCTTCTCTCTAAGCTGAAAAGGAAAGGAGTAGTTCTGGGACAGAGTATGTTCAGAGCTCTTATTCCAGCCGGCCCTGTGGGACATGAGGACATGGGGCTCCAAGCTGTTTGGCTGTTAATCCTCGCCTTCCATTTGTGTGCATGCGAGCCCTGAGCCCGGCGATGCGCTTCTCTAGGTGAAACTGAGCGACGTCCCCCAGACAGTGTGCCGAGACCCTTGCACTTGCCTCTCTACAACCAACCAGACACAAGAGGCCGTCCCAGGGTCCCAGCTTTTACTCGTTCTGGTGCCGGTTGACCTCAGGTGTTACACATGTGGCCTGCAGAAGCAGTAGGATGTAATATTATGTAATATGCTTGTTTTTGCTTTTTGACATTCGTCATTTGATTTGCAGCCTGTGTGAATTTCTCCACCAGCCAAGTCATGTTGGCCTAAGTCGATTCAGTTTTGTTCGATTCACACTTGAGGTCATGTTATTGTTGGAGTCAATGTATTAATTAATGGCATTGTACATGCAACATTTTCAAATCAAGCCAATTTTATTCTAAATTCTTATTCAAATTTTTTTTTTGTTTTGTGAGTGTGAATGAATCGGATTGCCAGTCGCCTAAAATATGTCAAGAAATTTCTGTGGATACTATTGTGTACGATCAGGGCTTCCGTTATGTCGCTTAAATGTTAAAGGTTTCGTTTGAGTTGCAACGGAAAGCTGACAAACTTTGTGATTATGAATATGGGTTCCTACGTTGTCATTAGCTGTGACATTTAATTTTGTGACGTGAGACCTCTAGTGGCCATATTTGTCTATTGCAGTTTGATTCTTAAAATGAGGCAAACTGGAAACTTCCATGTGTTGCTAAATTCTCGCTCTTACCAGGCTGCGTTGCTTGAAAGATTTGCAAATCACTTGTGGGATTGTTCAGCTATTTTAATGACTAAAACCCAGAATTTGAGTTCTTTGCCCTTTTTTGGATAACAAAAAGGATCAAAGGAAACCTGCTGGAATTGAATTACCCCTCATCTCCTAAAATGCCCCCCACCCCCAACAGGATTTATTCAGGCAACATTAAATTCCTCTACCGTGAAGTCTTTATAAGAGTCATTAATTTTATGCTTTCTAATAAGTGAGATGACTTTGGTGCAATGATCTGGAACACGGTGACTGGCTCCCTGTTTAGTTTCCCAACCAATGCAGATTCTCTCTGATACAGATTTTAAGATGCTAAAACCTCCAATAACTGATATCAGCTGAAATAATTTAACATTGTCAAAAAATAAACAGGCACCAATAGTTTTATTCAAGCAGTGTTTTACTGACTGATTTAGCTTCTGAAATTCAGATGGAAAATGTAAAGTGTCTTAAAGTATAAATGTAAAAAAGGCTTCATATAAGAGCACCTGTATACCTTAGTCTTAAATAATATGAACTTTTACAATGTTGAACTCTCAGAAGAGACCAAATTTAAATTCCAAAAGTGGTAAGCTGTAAATGTAGAAAATATCTTCCCTGAATTTCCTCCAGTCAGGGAGCTCCTTTGCACCTTGTTGCGGTTTAGAAACAGTGCTTTCTTTATTAGCTGGTTTTCCACTTGTGCTGAGAAATGTGTGGAACTGCAATGTCTGAAATATTGGTGCATCCCTATTGTCAAGATGCGTGATCCTTCAGGCTTGCTGGTGAAATTGATTTCTGTGTATTTGAAGCTGTTTCTTCACTGCGGTGAGGTTAGGTTCAGCTCCTTGCATTTTCACACTAGTTTCCACATGCTAGCATGCAAGCTGAATTGTAATAGACTTTATTGTCCACAAATCTTTTTTTTCTCTTTAGAAATGGCTCATCAGCCAGGGATCGTAACTGATAAGCACAGTCAGATGACTTGCTGTGAATCATTTCAGACTTGCATGTTTCTGTACAGCTGTAGTAGTGTTGTGCATATTTTGGGCTGTTTTGTGTTTGTGCTACCAGGGTGAAATAATGTTTCCAGAGGTGTACGGCTGCTGGACATCCCCCCCCCCCCTTTGTGGATACTTTCAACCAAGCATTTACCTGCTGTCCTGTCGGTGTCCATGCTGTAGGGTGGCAAATGCCATCCTGTGGTGCACACGTGATTCATTCGTTTGTAAGCTTTCTCCACATTTTTCTGTATGTCCACTGTGTCCACTTTCAATCGCTCCATTCATTCATTTCATATCTGATCCATTAAAATGAACCTATAATTATCTGAAATTTGGTGATCACTGCCTGAATTCTCTAATTCATTATGACATTGGACCAATGACACGATGACGGGGTGCCACCCCTTTCATTATTGCATGAGTACTGAAAATATTTGCAACAAATACACCGTCAGGGGCATGTTTGCGTGAAGGCAGCTGATTGTGCTCGATGTAGGAACACTATCAGATTGTCCTGGAACACATGAGTTTATCTTGATAGCAAGTTGCCTTTAGAGCAGTTTTTTTCCAGTAGTGCTGAAAGACCAAAGTTGTAAGGGCTATTCATCCCTCCACCTCTTCTAGCTGGAGGCTCCTAGCAACAGTTCTGATGCTTATGAAACATGTCATATGGAAAGTACCAGATTGAGTGAACAGATGACAGATTTTATTCAACAAATGGCCCCAGTCTCTCCAACATCATGCAGTCATAAAGTAACTCTATTGATACACAAGGGTGATCGTTTGGTTTCAACATCGGTTTCAACTTCTTCTCAGTTGTCACCTGACCTTCCTTCTTTTTTTAGTTAAATTCTTTGTCTTAGTATTCTCTCAAACAACATGTAAAGCGCTTTGGGGGTGACACTGTTGTGAAAGGCGCTATATAAAAATAAGTGGAATTGAATTGAACATCGGTGGGGACCTAATCAGCCCCAAACCCCTAAACACACGCTGTACTCCTACAATATTGGCAGGAACATGTCCCTACCCTCCATACCTAAATCTATGCCCTTGTTAACACAAGTATTGAATTAAAAGGAAATGAAGAGGAACCTAATGCCTTGAAAACCTTGAATGAGAACACGGATAATGTGTCGTGCTTTTTTGAAAGGTGTGAAAGAGAAACGGCAATATTTTTGTGCCAGCGTGATATTCCCACTTTATATCAAGATCTGTCTACCATCTTATCTTCATTCATCTTCACCCTTGAAGACATCAGATACTCCTTTTTCCTCGTTGCCGAGACGCTGTTTTTCTATATTATTCTACTTGATCAGTGGGAAGGCCCTTCGAACCATGTCTCACACAGTTCCTGCAGATGATTCCGGGCACCGACTCATGAATGTTCAGCATGACTCGGGCAGATCAGGGCTCCATATCTCCTCTGGCATGGAAGCTCACGTTCTGGAAGGATCTCTCTGCAGACAGTGGATCTATCGCCCTGACTACTCAGCCAGAGAGGTATCAGTGGTGATGAGTTTGTTCTGTGGGTCACATGGATGTTTCATAAATTCTGTGGACTTGCCTTTAGCAGATATTTCTCTGAAGGATTGCCCATAGTTTCCCCCAGTCCTCAGCAATCTCGTCACGTATTCTCCTCACAGCATTGCAGCCATACCAGCCTCTCCACGATTGGCTGACATTAATGTGATGCCATGGGGTTGGGCAGAAGACTTAAAAAGGGCTCTGTAACTGACTTTGAGGAATTACGGTCGGGCCGAATTCCTGTCATGTGGACACGACAGAAGTCACAGCTTCTAGAAAACGGTTCTGGTTCCATAAAAAAGTTCTGGTGCTGTGAAAGCTCCTCATGGCCGACATTCCTATGGGTCAGTGAGGGGGAGAGTCATTTTGACACCTAACCAGGTGAATAGAATGGAAACCAGTTTGCCTTCCCTAGCTGGACTTCCTTGGCACAGGTGGGGCCCAACCCCAGTTCTGGCTTTTGACCAGTACATCCAGGAGAGCCTTCATTCATTCTTGCAAGTGCATACAATAGCGTAGGCCCAGGAGAATGTAGTTTTTGTTCAGGGTGCCCCCCCTGCTCTGTGTTCTGTACTAGATAACCAGCAGCGGATGGTTAGATTGAAGGATGTTAGGACTTAACAGCTTTTTCTTTTCAGTTTTAAAGTTGTTAAATAGGCAGATAAAGGATTTAAAACTAATATGGCTGAAAGCCCTAATCATCATTTCTCATCCCACACAGCCCTGTGACAAAGATACCATCCAGAGTGTTTCCTTTTCATTTGGAGCAGTGTCAGTAAGAATGCCTTGTGGGTGGGGGGGTCAGTCCTGCGGTCAGGTCCTATACTCCCCCTGTGATTAGTGTTCTTCTGGCAAGAGGGATGGGAGGCGGGGTGGAGGATTTAGTTTATTAAGAGAGAACAGCAGGACCTGTCTGGGGCTCTTGCCTTGGCCCCTCACTGCCCTGCATGCCTCCCTTCACCCCTAGGTGGGGCTGTTTGGCTACTCTACTCATGGCGTGGGTGTGAAATGTGATGAATGGCCGTCACAGGTTGTGGGCCACTGTGCTGAAGCAGCGTGTTTATAGTGAAGGCTGAGCCTAGCACAGTCTGTGTTATGTATTCTCAGTGAAGTAGTCATTGAAGGGCGCCATCAAGACCTAAGAATCAGGATGGCCTGCTGGGCTGGGCACTCGGACAGGAAGAACCTCCCAAAACCTTCGTTGCACTGCAGAAATTGACTCATGTAATTATAGTCTTGCTTCAGTGAGCAGTATTACTCTGCAGCTGCTTGAGAGAGAACTAGGTGGAGGAGCATTTGGAAGACACCACCAGGCAGGAGCCAGCGTCCATCACAGGACCTTCACTTAGGCTGCTCATGTTCAGACTGTGAGAGGAGACCCGTGCAGAATCCACATGCTCCCACCCAGCCCGGGGCCTGAATGAGCCCCCCCCCCCCGCTACTAAAGCGTAAAGCCACTATGATACCTGCAGGCCCCCCCGGCGTATCAACAGGGGGACGGATCTGCACAAGGATGTTCCAAACGGCTCATGTTATGTGTTATGCACGTCACTGCAGGCCTTGTAGATGTGGAAAGGTCCAACTGGGAAGTTTACTGTATGCTAGGGGCAGTAATTAAGACATTTGAAATTCATAGAAATGGCAAACACTATTCCCTGTATTCTCATATGAACAGACCAGACATCAGCGAGAATGACGAAAAAATGATCTTTCGTATACTGCCACCCAAAAGTTTTTAAATACGTGTAAATTATACTTTGTAGTTGAATCACAGCCAGTGCTACATACAAAAGAAAAAAATTATTAAGTAATGAATTAAAGAAAATATTAAAAATCAAACGCCACCAATGTAATAAAAACAGATCAAATTTTCGCCTCTTAGAATAGCCACGTTTGGCGGTGCGTTGTGGTGATGCGTTACGAGCCTGGGGAGTTTGGGGCTGGAGTCCTGCATGATTTGCTCAGCTCAGATATTTGAATGACCATGCCCTCAGGTTGAGGACCCTCGGACAGACCGGCCTCTGCACTGAGCCCTGCGTGTGTTTAAGATCCTAGCGATGGTCCTTCAGCTGCTAAATCTCTCTTAAAGACTTTCCGAAAGTTTGCTTCGGCAGTGCTGTGAAAGTGCCCATAAAAGATCTGCCATCATTGTCTGTAGCCTTGACCTTTTTATCAATTTCATCCCAAATCATTTTAATAGGGTTAATGTCTCGGTTGCTGGAAGGGCCTTGTCCTTGTAGATGAAGTTTACGCTGTAGGGCATATAAGACCCATTGGATAAAATAATATAGCATGGGACTGAATGAATTGGTTTATATGCATAAGTGTAATCGTACGTGTTTCTCAGCCTGACTAAGAAAACTTGCTTCCTAAGTTCCAGTTTGAAAGTGAGCCTCTCGTAAGTGGGACTTTAATATGTGATAGTGTTGAGCCATGATGTGCGTAGGAAGCTGTGATGAACTGCAAGAAAGATTCGCCTCTTCAGCAGTAAGACCTTGTCACTCTTCTTGTGTTTTTTAGTTGGACAAATAGCCCTTCTGCCCGGAGGTTTGCGCAGGCTGTGCACGCTGTGATGTGGGGTTGATCTCTAGTCTGGCAAGGCTTTTTACGGTCTCAGCTGCTCCCTGTACCCCCCCAGCAGGAACAAATTGGGCGGCTTAGCATCCCTCGGCAGCCACATACCGAAATGCAGGCTTGCAGGCTGTTTACTCTGACCAACATCGAGGTGCCCAGAAATTGTGATTTTACAGATTTGTAGGTTTACATTTTACATGCCTTTTCCAGGTACACTGATTATGAATTAAATCAGTAAGTGTAGGCTTGAATGATATGTTTATGCATTATACCACAGCATTTTGGATATATAACATAATTTTAGGTATACCATATATATATTAGGCATATTGTAGGGGACCCCTCTGCCTGGCACATTGCATTACGCCTCTTCCCCCCACGATCAGTTAATTTTATCGGCGAGACACACCAGAATAGTGTTTCACTGGAAGATGCTATTTAAATACTGTGTAGCGTGGTATAATGTCTGGATGGTATGAGAAATTTCAACGAAACGTTGAAATACGTTGTTGCAAAGAACTACTGCCAAGTTACTCTGATATTAGGGGTCACCAGCTTTGAGTTGGCTAATAGGGCTTCTCTCTCCTTGCAGAAATATCCAGGAGCTTCATTAGGCAGGCAGAGAATTACACCAACTCGCTGTTTTACAGCACCTACCAGAAGATGGCCCCAAAAGCCAAAGGCCTTCTCAGGGAGCTCTTCACCGGCATCAGCCTGTTTGTGCTGGGATCCGAGTCTGTTATGGAGGCCACAGTCTACCGCTTCTTTGATGGTCTCTTCCCACTGGTCTACGATCACCTCATCAATCCTGGTTTGACTGGCATCTCCTCGGTCTATGCCGAGTGCGTGCGTTCGACCTGCCGGCAGCTGAACCCATTCGGAAGTTTCCCCAAGCAGCTCGCGGGTGAAATCGGACGCTCCCTACTCCCGGAACGCGTTTTCCTGCAGGCCCTGAACCTGGCTGTCGAGGTCATCAACACCACGGATCACATTCAGTGCAGCGAGGAGTGTACACAGGCCTTACTCAAAATGCTGTACTGCCCGCACTGCCAGGGCCTGATCCACAGCAAGCCCTGCATGGGCTACTGCCTCAACGTCATGCGTGGCTGCTTGGCCAGCGTGGAGGAGATTGATGGCCAGTGGAGGGAGTTTGTCCGATCCATGGAAGAAGCATCTAACCGTTTGCATGGCGCCCATGAATCAGAACAAGTCCTGCTGGCAGTGCATGTGGCTGTCATCAACGCAGTCATGCATGCTCAGCAAAACGGGCCCAAGCTTTCAGCTCAGGTAAGAGCACCTCCTTACAGCTTTACCTGCTGATCATCTTAGCTAAATTTCCTGCTAGTAAACACATCCTACAACCTGGACCGACCCCGTAGCAGAAACACCACACCGATTCCGCTTTACGGTAAGAAGCTACAATGGGAATGTGTTGCAGAGAAAGATGCGGCTGCTCCAGACTGAAAACGCCTCACAAAAAAAGCCAGACCAGAATATTTCCTAAAATTGCATCCATGTGGTCGGTTGAACCCAGCCAACTGGTACAGACCACAAACAAAGCGAGGCAAGCGCCAGAACCACAGAAGTCTGCAAGAAGCCCAATGTGCTCCTCGATCTGTTTGAACTGCTGGCAAAGTTCCGGGAACACAGTGGGCATCTTTAACAGACTGCAGCCTGGCAAGCGCCCGCCGCTGGCAGCAAACCATCCCATGGGGTCCAGCAAGGGTAGTGCCGAATTGTAAACTGCTTTGTGATTTTAAATGACTAGGGTGCATCAGTGACTGGGCATGAAGGGTGGATGGTCACTATGAAATTATCTTGCCAATAATGGATTATTAACCAATCTAAAGTCCTGCATCCATATATTCGTAGGCCTGGGGGGGGACTGTTTTCCCATTTTTCAGATACCTTCTTTAACCTAAGGAAATTCCTGAAATCGATTCTGACAAAGGTGACGCCTCGCAGGTATATAAACTTAAGACTTAAGGGCCGTAAGTAGATTGTCCTGAGAGTATTTCTACCAGTTTAAGTGGTGCAGCTTGATTTAGGTACAGGCTCCAATGCTATGTATTACCCGGAGGCCAAAGTATGGATTTTTTCATTTATCTTGTGACGAATGGTGCACCGGCCTAATAATTACCTAAACAGCTATCACAAGTTACAATGTCATGGATAATTGTGTAAAGGCACCTATGCACCCCCCCCCCCTTCCCAAATAAAATATGTTCAGTAGGTTTGTTTTCAAATTGGCTGCGTGCCTCCTGTCATCCGCGGTAAAATAAATTTAGATGGGTTTATAAGGTTGTTTTGGTTTTTAATTCTGTGCCATTAAACAACACGGTTATGGGCCAGTTAAGCCAGATGCTAGTGTTCCAAGCTTGTGCAGAACTGTTAATGATATCATCAAAACTGTAACTTTTTTGGGATTTTTTTTAGAACAGAACTAAGTAGTGTGGTATTTGGCATTTGTATGATAAATGGGCAATGGTGATGAGACTCAGGTCATCATTTGGAGGTCATTGGCTCCTGTTATTCAAGTAGTATGATACGGTCCTCAAGTCAAACTTGAGTTCTCACATCCTGTACGTATTTCAGGCAAGACGATCGATTAGTCTGACTCTGAGGTAGGTGGTTACTATTGGGTGACTTCATGGGTCAATCCTAAAGGCTCTATCATCTCCTCAACACTCTCGTGTAAAAATGAAGACTTTCTAAGTGTCGTATAAATGCTTCTGCTTGGAGTTGTATCTCTTTAGCAAAGACCTTGGCATGACAGATTAACACTTGCGTGGCAGGTTCACAGGGTTTGCGGGCACCCCGACAGGACGGCGGGCGAGTCTGTCGGCGTTCAGCAGGAGGGCGACTCCGCCAGGGCCCCGAGACGAGTCGCCCAAAAGACTTTCACTAGCAAGAGAGAGTGAGTCTGCGGGGCCATCTCTGGGCAAATAGCTGCGGACCTGTGACGCTCATCTAATGGTGATATGGAGTGCAAAGCGAAAACAAAGCTGATCAGTTTATCTGTATGTAACATGTTATGAGTTAGAGCCTCATATAAGGTGTTTATTTTTTGTAATTTTATATTTTGGCTCGTTTTCATTATAATTTCCTACTCACCTGCTTAACCAGCTCTTGATTTTGTTAAACGCTAAATTTGGGAGACACTGTTTTGTTTTAAAATGAATACAAATCTAAAGCAAGTAAGTGACCCTGGATAAAACATAGCTGGAGCTGGCATGTCTGTCGGTGGTGAAGTCATTTACCAGCTTGGTTTCTGTCTTCAGGGAGTTTGTCACCAGTCTGAGACTGTACCGCACATTTTATGCTGTCCTGGCAGACAAGCTGTGCGTCAGTGAGCTGGCTTCGGGCGACGGGCTGTCGTGCTGGAACGGCGCAGATGTCGTTAAAAGGTAGGCTCATGTCCGTCCACGGGCCCACAGGAGGGTGCTGCATGAACTGTGGGAGTCGCGGTGCGCTCCCCCCGCCCCCCCCCCGTATTTGGTTTTGTGCTTTACTGTATTACATTGTCTTTGCAAAGTTCTCCGGTGGTTAGGTGGCAAGGTTCAGGTGTTTGCATCCTCTTCCCAAAGAAGCCAAAGTGACAACTATCATTTGAGGAACCAGTTAAGGCCAAAATCTGTCACTGGTGGTTTCACACTGCCTGCAAACTGTCTGCTGTCACTGTAAAACAAGAGACGTCTGTGACAATAATGCTTTTTAGATTGGATTACTCTTCAGCCTGACAGGCGGCGCTCATTCGCCACTCTGTGAAATGGCGTTAGTGCCTTTTTTGTGTCGTCGTTGGAGTCAGGGATGCCCTCTAGTGGACAGATAAGAAAACTGTAGTCAAGTTAATTCCTGTGTATTAGCAGTGTAAAATGTCACTGCTTATTTCCTATGGTGACAATTAGGCATACATTCAGATTTTATTAATTTTGTTTTGATATTTTTCATAAATCTAGAAAAAGATGCTAAATAATGCAAATAAACACATTTGGGGCTCTGAGTTTATTTGGTAATTGATTGTTTTATTAAATATTGAGATGGAATAATTAGATCTTTAAAAAAAAAATTGTCAGCGTTCCGCACATGTCTGTCAAACACATGCCTCTCGAGTGATTTGGGGATAGCTGAACATGACAGCCTGTAAGGGCAGCTTTGGATCGTACAGCGGCAGCCTTAGCTAATTCATATCCAGTCCTTTATGGGTCGGTGGTAATTGCATATTTCTTATGCAGTGTGCCGTGCCAGGAAACAGCAGAGCCCTTCCCTGGGGGAAACGCCACTCCAGACTCTTGGCTTCTTTTGGCCTGGGCCCTGCATGTATTTATATGCTCGTTGGGAATAGAAAGAGGATGACCACTTGTGCTGTTTGTAAAAGTAGGCTTTCGTGTATAATAGAGGGTTTGCGCGGCGCCCTCTGGCCGTGGAGGACCTGCCTGTGCTTTGTTAAGTTGCCTGTTCATGTCGCTTCTACGATACCTGGCATCTTGTGATGGATGCTTGGTCATTGCAGGTGAGGATCAGGCTTTTCTGTCTGCAGCAGCCGCTGTTCATTATATTTTTGCCATGCCAACATCGCATTATCGGTTTCCTTGTAAAGTTCTGCAGTGACAGAGACCTATCCTTCTATCCTTGGCCACCTAAATAATAGGGGAAATGGCTACACCTGCCAAACATCTTCCTGAGTGATGCTGGGCGTGTCGAGACGTAATTTCTTAATTCACTGAAAGCACACGTGTGGTAGCAGCTGCTTTCAATATACTTTGTGCCCTGATTTATTATGCAAGCGTTTCCTTTATTTTTGCAGACATATCCCTTGATTTTCTTGGAAGATGCCTACTGTAAGGAAGGCATCTTTTTGTTTTTCGCTAACCTGATGGCATGCTCTCATAGCTTCTCTTTGCGGGGCCTAAAAGTTCTGCCTTTAGACACGTCACGTCTCCATGCCCCAAATTCTGTGACAGGTGTGTGCGCAGTGAGATGTAAATCTCAGCTTCTCTGAGTCACTTGAGACATAATAGAGGCGGAGGCTCCTGGGCACCAGCCGGGTCCAAAAAACGTCTTACGGGCATCTTTGTTTTACTTTGTTGTTTTTTTGGCACCAAACCCAAATTCGAGTCTGTAGGGTGTGATTTTCTTCACGTCCAAGCTCTGTCTTCTGCTTACAGCAGTACGTCGTTCAGCATTTCTCTCAGCATGGGTCACATGCTCATCCTGGTGACACACCAGAGCGAAATGGAGTGAGTGTCTGAATGTTAAGCTGTGTTGTTGAACATTTGAATGCCGTTTCGAATGCGTGTTCCCAGCATATCTCTGTACTGTTTTTTTGGTTTATAATTGAATTGCGACGTCTGTATTGTTGGCTCTCATTGCCACATGCGAAGGTAAGAAGAATGTTCCTGATGTCAGAGCAGGACCTGCCCCCGAACATGAACGCAAGATGCATCTGAAAAGGGGCGAGCGATATCCAGGGAATGGCAGCTTAGCTATACTCTCACATCAACATTCAGACTTTTCGTGTATCAAAGTAATTACGATTAAACTGGAGACCTCTAATGAATTCCACATTAAACAGCTCAATATCAGATTCTGTATTATCGACCATGGAGTGGATTCATTAAAAAAAATAAAAATCGCAGTACTTAATTTTGAGTGAAGTGTGAAAAACTAAGTGTCCACGTCAGATTTTATGGCTTTAAGTTCTCTTAAAACTCACAAGTATCTAGAGGACTTTGTTATGGGACAGAAATAATGTATAATCACTGGGGTCTCATGTAACATATTATGAAGAAGTTATGGCACTCAGCTACTGAGAACCTTTTTTGTTAAAACGTTTCTGTAAAGAATTATACTGTATGGTTTCAATATTTTGTCATTAGCATAAAACCTTTGAAGTATTAGACATACTTTTTAAATACAGACACTGTAAAATTGACATTATGAGAGAGATGGGTGTGAAATTAAACGGACACTGAAACACTAGTCGAGAATCCGAACAATGGGGGACATCTGAAATGCCCGCATCAAACAGAGATACAATGATTAAATTGCTACTTCAGCCTTTTCTGCTAACAGTATTGGTGCCTAATCGGAAAGAGAAAGCATTGATATCCATGTGCTATTGAAGGTGGCCTGCTTAGATATGTGTGGCTGATTTAGGGGCGTGGCCTAAGCTTAGCAGCAGCCCAGGACTGGACAGCAGTAAACTTTATATTTAACAGTGACATACCAGGCAGTGTGAGCTCTGTAAGGACTATGCTGAGATTGCCGTCAATGCAACAATAAAGAGAGAAAAACCAGTTTTGTTAATGGGTTTGTAAATAATTTTGCGTAATAATTGCATAGAGTCATTACATAATAGGTGCAACATCGCCACTAAGGGCAGTTTTACATAAGTCATGTTCACCGAGCCGTACCTTTCACATAATATATGGCATGAAAGCAAGATCTGTAAAGCGATGCTGGTTTGTGAGTCCTCTTCGAAAGATAGGGAGTAATGGGACTAAACCGACCATCAAATGACTTCCCACAAGGCCGCAGTCTCTGTGGGCGTCCTGCTCTGCTGGGGGCGGTGCTTGGCGGGGGGCAGTGTCAGAAGTGATTACCACGCAAAGCGTCTCTCCTGCTGCAGCGCGGCAGGCGGTGTCCTAATGATATGCACACAGCCGCCCGTGTCATCCTGCCCCATGTACGCTCTGGGAAACAACTGGAAGTTGCCACCCTCTACTGGTTGGGAATAATTAAAGGGCAGTGTGTAAGCGAGGGGCGCCCTCACAGTGTAAAAGGAGACCCAGTCCCCCACCATTCAGAACACGACCACTAAGGTCTTCTGCTACGAGCTGGGGACGAAAACATTGCTTTTAAATCAGGATATTCTCAAAGCCGAAAATCCTCTTTATGTAAGATCTGTATTTTACTCTAAATCAATGTGGGTAGACCGGTTTCCTGTCAAAAGCTGATTATTATTATTATTATTATTTATGCATAATTACAATGTTTCATGAAGAATCTGAGAAATGCTATAATCAAACTGGTTATTGGTTTCAGAGTTTTAAAGAAATGCAGCCTTGTAACTGCATCAGATATACGTATGTGCCTTTGCTTCCTGATCTTCATTAACCAGGTGATTCTGATTCTCTTAGAGCTTGTATTCATACCAGAGGTTTTGTTGATTGTTTCTATTGCTGTATTCAGAATGTAAGTATGCAGTATATGTAACTCTGACCGATAGATGGAGCTGTTTGTATTCTGTTGATCAGGACTGGTAAAGATAAGTATACAAGACAGAAAATATATAGTAAATCCAGCTCTGAGTAAGAAAAAGGAAAAAGATTGTGTGTGTGTCGCTGTGTGTGTCTGTCACTGTGTGTGTGTTGCTGTGTGTGTTGCTGTGTGTGTGTGTGTGTGTGTGTATATATATATATATATATATATATATATACTGTACTGTACTTTTTTCCCCCTCCACAATACGGTGAGTAAATATCATGATCATAAATATTATGACTGGATCATATTTATTTGGATGCAAATGAAAAACATGATTTGTAGAGAGAGCATGTAAGCCAAATCGATCTGACAGTCAATCAAAAAAAGACCAGTTTTAAAATTTAATTGGAATAAGATGAATCAAAGGCAGGATTGATGTGCCAAATGAACTCACATCATCGCAAATGCAGTAACTGAACGAGACACTTCCAGCCACCAGCGATCTGTGCCCTGTAGTGCGGCAGATGAAATTTGATAAGTCTTTGCTTTGAAGCCTTGTTTAGTTTTCATTCATTGTGCCGTTTTGTGCAGCCTCATGATCGCAGTTACCTGTTTTTAGCGATGCCCCCACGCCTGTCGCCACTTACGCCACAGCACCTGTGCTATTCGCTGATTTATAAGTGGTCAAAACCTGTCACGCTTTGGCAAATGGAGCCACAGGTGATCCCACGGAATTGATTGCTCTGCAGATGTGGTGGCGGTTGGTGGGGGGGTAGAGATTAACTCCAGCTGAGGCATAACACTTCCAGGCTTGCTAGCTAGACCAAGATTGAAGCTGTTAAAAAAATACCAATTTCTGTACTAGAAGGAAAAGAAGAGAAGTAACTGAGTTCGATTAAAGGCAAAGCAGCCTTCGTTTCCTGATGTGTAGCTCTGACAATATTACCTTTTTGCTCTGGCATACAGCCCCTCGGTCTGGCTCCGGGTGCCTTTCCCTTAACACTGCCTCTTACAGGAGGTACGCACTGGCACATGATTGCGTTCAGTGTTTCACCTCACTTCATGCCAGACTGCAGCCCCCCGGCATCCGGAATTGGACACGGCAGCTTGCTGGGGAAGCTTATTTTTCTAAATGCCTCGATTGTCTGGCCTGGTGGCCCCTCAGAATACAGAGTCTGCAGCATGAAATATACGTGATCCAAACTATTAATTTATATCCATTTAAATACCCACACTTCCAGATTAAACGCAGGGGAATCTGGGGGATACGAGCGGTTTAGTTCATAAAGTTGAACTTTGTCTGTTTTGTACCTCCAGTAAAAGTTGGCTGCTGTATTCTGAAACGTTAGCAGTGCTTTATGTGAGGTAATTCTTGACTATCCAACCTTTTTATTCTCTATTCTTCTAAAGTCGGCTCAATGACTCATTCAGCAGTGTGTGTGTGTGTGTGTGTGTGTGTGTGTGTTTGTTTAAATACACTGATGAGTCATATTTATAAGACCACTGTCATATATGATTTTATGTATATTATGGCCACTCAGTTGACTGATTTCCCTTCAGCCACCTCACTAATTAACTTGTGTGAGTGGATTATGATTCTCCAAGCTGCACCCTACAGCTTTCTTCTGTAAACTTTTATAAGCCGTGGATCTCGCATGCTGCTGATTAGGGGCTAGAACTGTCACCGGGGTTGAGAAACGCTATGATGAGTCATTTATTTTCAAATAAACTTAACTCAAGGGTGAATTACAGCATAGTTGTGGAAATTCTGGGAGCGGTCTGGACAATGAAATGATGGCCGGCGTGTTCTTTTGTCACAGCTCCATAGCATCTCCTCCGCTGCTGATGCACACCGGGCTGCCTTACTTTGGGAGATGCAGAGGTGCCATTGCTTATTCAACAGACACTCTGCGCTGAATCGCTAATGAAGAGATTCATCAAGTGATGGAGATGAAAGCACTCGGGTCTTTGTGCTTCTGCTCCTCAAGTGTGTGCTGCCTTAGTGGGACTTCTTGCTTTTTTGAGATTTTAATGCTTTCACCATTTTTATATAGAGATGACTTTCTTAGTAAGATGCCTTTATTCACACGCATGGGTTTTAATGTAGATTCCGGCTCATTGAGATGAAATACGGGAAGAGACACAAGGACATCTCTGAGTTGTTTGCACTCACGGGAGAAATTGGTTTTTAATAATTACACATCTATTTATGATTTCAATTTCAGAAAGCACTTATTTTAGTCATGTAACTGGAGAGATTCCCATGAGTGCGTCGTCCTCATTTGCATGCGAGTAAGAAAGCCATGCTTCAGTCCCCCCGATTTGCCGGTTGTGTGTAGTTGAGGTACTCCTCATGAGCATTTCCACAGGTCATCTGGTGAATTGTCTAGCCTTTCCGTGGTTAGCAGGCTGAGTGCGCAGCCAGAAGGTTGCAGGATTGTGGCCGTGGGCCTCGTTCTAACAGCAGGCTTTAAGATGGCTTTGTTTGCTTTCATAAAGCATCTGGCTTTGTGAATGGCAGTGTACAACTTTAACATTTAATAGATAAGTAAACAAATTGGTTTCAACCATAATAACAATGCAAAAAGTGATTCATTTGACCTAATTAGCGAGGTTCCACCATCTCCTCTGCTGCCCTTCGCCCGACAGGTAAGATGATTTACTTCAGTGCGGAACGAACACAGACACACACGCGCATCTCTGCATGCCACTCCTCAGTTATTGCTTTCGGCAGACCTTATTTACTTCAATGCGCAGAAAACGTAATGCGCCCCCCAGGTACTCAGCTTGCTTTCCTATGAGGGGCACGCTTCCGCTGAGCGGCCCACGACAGGATTTTCTGAGGGGAGGGGGGAATAAGCCAGCTGCTAGCGGCTTCCAGAGCCGGGGGGAAGGCCCTGGGAGAGTGTCAGCCAGCGCTGCCAGCTTTATCTCCCCGGTTCAGTCGCACTGGCCTTCATCCCCAGTGTCTTTGCACGCAGCTGGAAATGACCTTGGGGTCGATGTCGTTGCTTAGGACGGGGCCGTGCAGCACGTTACCGTAAAGTAATGTTACGTCCCAGCTCGGTTACGTAGCACGAGAATCTGCAGCGATTAAGCTGTGAAACGGGACAAAGACTGAGGCGGAAGCTGTATGACACGGATGTGTTTCGGAAATCTTCTCCCGGCCTGTTTAATTCACTCATCAGTGCTTTAGGAATTCTTGGATTTGCTTTGTACTGACTTGCACTTTACTTGAAACCTCACATTTTATAATTTAGGCTATAGAGACACAGCAAACCTTTGTAGATGAACAGGCCAGCTAGGAACGTTCTCGTCATCACGACCCTGGTCCAGTGTCCTGGTCCTTCCAGCTGCTGTGCAGTGTCTCTCCTGGACATGGGGCACGAGAGTTCTGCTTGTATAGCTGTTGCAATGTGAAGATGCAACGCCAAGAAAAATGATTAGACAGCTGTCTGGTCTGTTGTTTACTTTGCCATGATTTGCCATCTGGAAGTTATTTTTTTCCTTCCTCAACTGGCTGAGTGGTTTAATACGCTGTCCTTCTTTATCTTTAGAGCACTACTTCAACGGACTCTTTTCACGATGAGTGCATCACATATGAAGGACACATTTTCTATGTCACCCTGGTTAAATTGCCAGTTTCTCTGCAGTAACTCAGTAAAACTGAAAAAGCATTATATACTTTTCCCCATAATTTCTTAAAAAAAAAAAAAAAAACAAGAAATCGAGTTGTTATACCATATAAGCATTAACTGTAGGTGATATGTCATTGTATTATGGAGAGTCACTGTAACACACAATAAAACACATTTTGCACTTTAATGTTTTCAGTGTTTTTCCCAGTCAAATTATCCATCCAACTGCTTATGCTGGAGCCCATCCCAGGCAGCACAGGGCACAGGGTTTGGTATCCCCTGGACAGGATGCCAGTCCAGCACAGGGCACAGGGTTTGGCACCTCCTGGACGGGATGCCAGTCCAGCATAGGGCACAGGGTTTGGTACCCCCTGGACCGGATGCCAGTCCAGCACAGGGCACAGGGTTTGATACCCCCTGGACGGTATGCCAGTCCAGCACAGGGCACATGCACCAGCATACGTTATGGGCAATTTAGAGAAACCAGTTAGTATAACTGCATGTCTGGGGACTGCAGGGGGAAACCCACACTACATGTGGCGAACATGCGAACTGCAGATGTGCAGAGTACAGGTCCGGTCCAAGCCCACAGCCTTGGAGGTATCAGGTGACAGTGCTGCACACTGAGCTAATTTCACCTCCAGTCAAATTACAATCACTCAGAATCAGTGAGAGTTATGAAATGTTCCAGGTTTAATAATGAAAATAGGAGGAAAATAGGTGAATGTTTTGATGGGATACATCACCTTCATTACCACCATCATCACCTTCATCTCTGCTCCCTTGCTGCCATTGCAGTGATGGCTACACGGCTCCTTGCACTGGCTATTCCGTCTGCTTTCATGCACTCAGAGTCCCATAAATAAAAGCAGAGGGTACTTTAGTGGGTAAAGAGCATGACCTCAGACTGCAGGTTTAAGGCTCTGCTACCAGAAGGTGTGAGCCGGCGAGGTATCAAATCTGAACTGCTTCGGAAACGGAAGCGTCTGATCCTCTGGGCAGGGGGGAGACAGGTTGGATTATAATGTGAATGTAAAATAGTGGCCATGATTTCTTAAACCTGGTTTAACTGGTCTCGAGTCTTTTCCAGCCATATGGATTGTTACACTCTGAAACGACGGCTGTGACCTGGAAATGACCCGTCTGAAGACCAAAACACACGTGGACTGAAGATGTTCAGTTAACCAAAAGTAATCTATACTGATATAATTAGCTTTTTTTTAATTAAAGCATAATGTGATGGGTTGGTACCCATCTGGGGCTGTTCCCTGCCTGCACCCATGGCTTTCAGGATAGGTTCTGGACCCCCCCAACCCTGCATGGGGCATGCAGGTACTAAAAGTGCACGGATGGATAATTAAAATGTATGTATCTAAATTTCAGATACCTGAACATTTTGTATCAATCCCAGAAATGAATTGCTTCACCCTGCTGTAAAATGGTCTGTCTGCTTAGTAAATCCCTAACAGTCCAGAGCAGGCTGGGTCAGTCATGAAAAGTGATGCCACATTCAAAGGGAAGCTATTCTCCTGGCACATGATTCTTGATCAATGGGCAGTCCGTAGCATAACCCAGGCATAGCACGTTGGGGGAAGGGGTGTTGGGGGGGTATTTTCTGCCTGGAGGAGCTGACTCATTTGCCACAGGACTGAGCCGGCAGCCTGTCAGGTCATTGCGTATGTCTTCATAAAAAAATGGATTTCTGCAACAGGGTAGAAGCAGACAGATCGCCGACTGGAGATTCAGCACCCTCTAAATCGGAGCGGGGATTGTACTGGGAAAGAATCTGACCCTTTATACGACTGCATGAATGGGGAAATTAAGCCATGGCAGACCAGCTTGCTGTAGGCGTAGGGCCATGCAGTCAGATAAGGGACTCAGAGTGCACCTCACTTTATCACAAACAATGGAAAATGACTTGTGCGACTCTGGTGTTTTAAAAGAGATATATATGGCTGAGTAATCTTAAATGAAGGCCAGATTACAGTCACCAAGCGGACTTCCTGAAAGACTGCCCCCAAGCACAGAAGCCGAGAGCCTGGAATCCATCATAGATTTAACTTTGGTAATTTTTCTTGTGATAATTTGCATCAAGGCAAAATATGTATTAAAAAGAAAAAAAAAAAGTCAGTTCCCCGTTGGGTTTGCACATGGTGTGAATGCCACTCATTTTTAATGAAGCGGTCATTTGTGGATTTGAAACCTACACTCTGGGTAAAGCTGGAAAGGGGCTCGGGCTGGTATAGCTGAGATTAGGGTTATACCCATAGAAATGAATGGAGAGTCCCCACAAAGACTTGGATACAAATGTGTGTGTGTGTGTGTGTGTGTGTGTGTGTGTGTGTGTGTGTGTGTGTGTGTGTGTGTGTGTGTGTGTGTGTGTGTGGCAGTAGGAAGGGCCAGCATATGCTGCAGTGCAGCTGTGTTACGAATAGTTATTCGAGACTACAGAGGTAACGGGAAAGATCGCGGTTTATGATTAAATTAAAGAGCGAGTGTCGGCTTTAGCTCGGATTCGCCGTGTGCGTCACATGATCTCAGCACCTTGGTGTCACGTGGCGGCGGGCAGAGTTACAACCTCAATCATTTGAAATCTTTGAATGGAAAAGTCTGCATGTCAGGACTGTTTCTGGCACTCGCTGCTCCTGGCCCTGTTTGCCAGGCAACCCCTGGGGTTTCCTCTTTGCCTGCTGCTTGAAATAAGACATTATCCACAGAAATTTGCTTCCACACGTACACAAAATTCAGTTTCCCCCGCAATTCTATAATCCTAAACTAATTAACAAATTATGTTATAGCCGAGGATTATAAGATGTACATCAACGGGGGAGAAATCGCAACACTTGTTCTGAAGGAACCAGAGGTAGCTTATCGTTCACTATCGTCTGTGTAGTTTCTCTGTGTTTTGTTCTTTTCTGTATTCTACACACCTTATATGGACCTGTTAATGTATATTGCTTCACACAGAGAATGTCTTTGCGAGATGGGTATAAAAACACGTCGTACTGATTCTGCATCAATAGCAAAAATATCAGATAAATATAGCTGCAAGTGTCAATAATGGGGCCAAGCAGAGAACCAAGGTATGAATGCCATGGAAAGAAATTCAGAAAGAAGAAATGCAAGAACATAAGAGCATGCAGACATAGATCATTTGCCATAAGCTAACACATAAGCTAAGAAACATTCAAGAAAAAGTGCAAGAGCAACAGATCAGGAACAAGTACAGGAAGTGAGTCATGGCGTAAAAAGACATTTTTAAATTCTGCCTAAAAAAAGAGATGGAGGTTAGGTCCCAGAGGCTTTGTGGTAGCGAGTTCCAAAGATTTGGAGCTAAAAAATGGAAGGCATTGCCACCTTGCTGGCAAAATGGGGCTACGACAGGACTGACAGAGGCAGATCCTGTAAATTTCCAGATATAACCACCACTTCACAAGTTCAATCCATCAAAACTTTTCAGGAAAAACACCTGATTTCATTTGGCAATGATGGACAAACGGCTTTGACAATCAAAAATCCCTTTAATATCTCTTGTGAGCCTTGGGAAATCATCTTTCACATATTTGGTGAAGATTGGACAAAATCTCGGGCCGGTGGAAAATTATAACATTTTCAATAAAATCCAACATGGCGGCATCAGTTTGGTAAACATGAAAATTCTCCCATGGGGCTAGGATACATAACAATGGTTTTTCTACATCAAACCCTTCAACATTTTTTAGCCCAAATGCATTTTTGCTTGTTGTGGTGCCCCTTAGTGGTGGAATGACATTTTTGTTGAACCTCCTCAGAATTGATTCCCAAGTCCAAGACCTGAATTTGGTTTTGATATATCAAAGCGTTGCTGAGAGACGGCCTCACTTCTTGTTTGGTGGCTTTGTCATCAAATTCATTGGACGACAGCGGCCATGGCATTTTACTTAATTATTTAAGTATCTTAATTATTCAACTATTTTTGGTTCGAACCCTCTGCCGATGATGCACACTAAAGTTGGTGATGATCGGATCAAAGCGCTATGACGAATTTGCAAAAGTTGATTTTCATAAAAATTCAATATGGCTGATTTTAATAACAGTGGGGGCCTTCAAATCAACATGACCCATGAATTCAGAGGAATCAAAGATCATAACCAATCCAAACAATTCAGAAGTTATAACCAAAAACATATCTTGAAATTTTGCCAGATGGTGGCGCTACAGGGATTGATGGATTGACCCCGAATCCAGCGAGGGTATACATTGGACTGTCTTCTATCATTGTGCCAAATTTGCAAGGTGAAGGTTGCACAAAATTTGTGGCCTGTGGAAAATTCTTAAATTTTCAATAAAATCCAATATGGTAGCCGCATCACTTAGTTGAACATGAAAGTTCCAATGGAGCAGACTGGGACCCTCCCATGGTGTTAGGAGACAGGACAATTATTTTTCTATGGCAAATTCATCAACAGTTATTATTAATGCATTTTTCCTTATTGCATTGCTGCCTACTGGTGCAGTGACACGATTTTTGTTGTGCTTAATCAAAATTTGCTCCCAAGTCCATGTGCCAAGTTTGGTTTTGATATATGAAAGCGAGAGATACGGCCTCATTTCCTGTTTGGTGGCTTTGGTTATGTCCGCCCTAATACGTTTTCGTTTAGAAACGCAAAACTTTTCTTCCAATTAAGCTTTCCGTTCTTCCTGCTGCGGATCTTTTCTTGTCAGACGTGGAGGAAATTTTCAGCGCTGTCTGACAACTGATCTTTCTGTCAACACATTAGTGTGGACAATCATAAACATAAAAAATTTACCCCTACATCACTGAGCTCTAATTAGCTCTCTTTTTCAATGTCTCTTTTGCTAATTGATTATTCTTCATGGAAATGAAGACTGCATTTTCTTCGCTTTCATCGAAGTAAGCCTCATGAGCATGGCAGACATACAGGACTTTCACTGGCTGGCATATGTTGTTTTGCTTACTTGTGTGCAGCTAAATTGTGTTTTGTGTACATTTTATGCCGTTTACAGCTATTGTAAAGCTCCCAACGAGACTGTGCCTGAGCCAAGTTTATGCTTATGATAAAGACATTCAGCTATCGAACATTAGTGTGCACTGAAACTGAAGAGGGTGAGATGTGTAGTGACAGTTTCTGGATCCACAATGTATTTTACTGAGAACTGTGTTGTTGCTGTGGTGGTTCCTTTTATGTGCAGCTTTGCGTTTGCGATGCCACAGTACTGTGAGATTTCGCGTTTTCTAAATAAAATATGTGCATGTACTTTAAACACATGGCTGTGTGTGAGAATAATCAGCAGTCAAGCATTTAGAAAAACTAAAATTTTATTACTAATCAAAGTCAAAATTGTTCAAAAAATATATTTAGCCATTTCTAGAATTATAAAAAAAAATTGGTTGGGCAAAAAATGTGCAAATGACACACGCTCTGTGACAGTGGCAGTGGTAAAGGTAGTGCGGTCCATCACTGTGCCTAATTTAAAACAATAGTTACGAATGGATTCTATGGACTGCCATAGACTCCCATGGCAGGAAGTATACTGAAGCATGTGCGGGCATGTATATGTGTGTGTCTGTCTGTGTGTGTGTCTGTGTGTGTGTGTGTCTGTCTGTGTGTGTGTCTATCTGTCTGTGTGTGTGTCTGTCTGTCTGTGTGTCTGTGTGTGTGTGTGTGTCTGTCTGTGTGTGTGTCTATCTGTCTGTGTGTGTGTCTGTCTGTCTGTGTGTCTGTGTGTGT
>JAAGVU020000035.1:22671215-22690165 GCA_011763525.2 Mormyrus iriodes | reverse complement strand
CAGTTCTGAAGGCGAAAGGGGGTCAAACACTGTATTAGTATGGTGTTCCTAATAATCCTTTAGGTGAGTGTATATATATAAAGTGAAACTTTGTTCACAAATTGTAGTAGTATGTCAAGGAGAAACAATATCTCTCACAGGCTTTCTATTTTTACATTTGTGTCTGATCAAACTGCCTTTACTGTCACAAAATGTCTACTGTACTATGCTAATGTCAACATGCCCTTTTTCTGCTGTGCTGCTGTTTTACAAATGTGGAAAATATTTCACTTTGTGAATGATGCATGGAACATATTCTAGCTTGGTGCATTTAGGCCCTCCTTTGATGTCCCATGGCCTTTGAGAGCTTTGTGATTTCATTTATTTTAATAAGCATAATGCACTTCAAAGTGACTTGCCTTAAATACTGACATAGCCTTACTTTTTTCTGGCCAGGTTTGCCATTTTATCCGCAGCTCTGACTGAGATGTTGAACTATTATTGCCCTACAAATTCAAATAGCTCACTATAGTGGACCAAATAGCTCAGTATTGTGGACCAAATAGCTCAGTATTGTGGACCAAGTAGCTCACTATAGTGGACCAAAGAGCTCACTTGAGTAGTGTGTTTCTAGAGGTATATTTCTGTGGCCCAAGTAAATGGCTTTGTAAAGAAGGTATCTTCAAAACCATCTTTATTTTTATGATTATTAAAAGCTCAGTATTTTATACTGGTAGTGCAGATACTTATGTGAGGTAGAAATTATACGGAACAATATTTCATTAGAATGTTGAATGTTAATGAACGTAGAAAAAGCCCAATATATGAACAGGGCAGCTTATAATGACATGATTTAATTTTTGCAGGAATAACATAATATGAATATGTTTAATTATCTTTCTGAGGGTTGCATGAATACAGGCAAAATAGCTGGCAGTAGCAGTTGCTTATTTTTAAAATTCTTTTACGCAATTTTAAGGTCTTGAGGCCATTTGAAGTTATAGATTTCATTCTGCCTCCTGATTATTTTTTATTACTTTTTAATCAGTTCAACCTCTGAGGCTCTTCTTTCCTTCCTGGTATTACTGTCGTGCGCTTTGAGGACGACATGTGGTCAGTACAGCAGTGCTGGTTGTAGCTCCATTAATTACACATAACAGCCTGCCGTCTTCTGAGATTTTTAACCTATTTATGCATCCAGTCTGTTAGCAGAGTTATTGCATTCCTTTGACAGAATGCGTCGTTTTATGGAAAAAATAATTTGGGAAAAAAAAAGAGAAATTTTGACTTTGCTCAAGTCAAATCTGTGGGAATCCTGTGTTTTGGCCCGTCACACTAGGACATCGTGTTAAAGATGCATAAACATGTGATGCATGTCTGATTGCAAACCTGTTTGGCTTGAAGGATTTGATTTATGCCATGGTGCTGTGGCTCTGTTATCCAAGCAATCCTCTGCAAGAAATAAAGGTGCTCTTCAGAAAAAACCCACGTGTGCATGTGTGTGTGTGAATATTTATATATAGTGTATTCATATAAAAATATATAGATTTATGACGACAAAATCTTTGAATAATGCATTTTAGAATATGCCACTTCTGCACTTATTTTGCATAATATTTTTCACGATATACTTTTCTCAGTAACGATTACAGAGCTTTTTTGCGCAAGTGTCTTAATTAAAAGTGGATTATTTTCAATACACAGCAGAAGTTTTAACAGCAGTCATTATAATTTTGTGATAATCCCTTAGAGTAAATGTTTGTGCTTAAGGAGAAATCAAAGTGCATCAAAGTGTTTAGATTTTACACAACAGTATGTATCAGAACTGACTAAAGCTATTAACATACTAAATTAATGGGTGCAGGTGATTTCTTCCAGCTGCAAAACCATTGTTTGTATTATTCATTGTCGTATTTTTAAACAATGTATTTGAACTATTTGTCACCATTGAGATCTGTATACTTTAAACCAAATAGATGCACGTTTAGTCTCTGTTTATGGATCACGTTAACAGTGGTACAGAGAGTAACCAGCATGCACTGTTACACAAAGCAGCCTAAGTATCATGCTGTATTGGTAGTGTCCTGATAGGTGGGTGTGTGCTTATACTGTATAACTGATACACATTTCTGACAAGTATGAGGTGGGTATATGGTAAATCCACTTTTTTAATAGGTGGGTTTACGGTAATTCCTTTTTTTAAGCGGTGGGTATATGCCATATACCTGTGTATACCTCGCTATACTTCCGCTTAGTATTATAGATGATATTCACTGAGAAGGACTGAATCGATTCGGTACCAGCAAAAACTGTCCATTCATGTTTAAATTGTTTCCTCGCAAATGCTTTTTTCGGCCCTATATTTAACAATCCAGCCTGATATATGTCCAGTGCCCATTTTATTATTTATACCTAGGCAGTTGGGGAGGACCAACTTTTGCCTTCTGATCCAGTACAAGCGTAGACGAGCCGTACCTTCTGTTGCCCTGAGATGGTATGTTTGCACTCATAGCCTTCCTTCCCGTTAGCCTTAACAAGGCCCTTCTTCTCTGATCACTCTCATCGTGTTTTTGGCCCCAGAAATGCCCCTGACTGTGTGTTCTTGTTTTTTTTTTTTTAATACCCCACACCATTCTCTGTGAAGTGTAGATTGTGACTTGTGTAACTTGCTGCAGGGCGGCTCTTTGTGAGACGCTGGAACAACCACATCTGACACCGACAATCACACCGCAGTCTGAACTGGGGAGGTCAGCCGTTTAATCGCTTGACCTCTTATCATATGGGTCCAGAGAAATATGTTGGAATGGATACGTAGATACGTTAGGCATGTCGTTGCTTTGAATTATACTGACCGGATGGCTTTACTGTGGCTGGGCGCCCTGGAAATGTGCATAAGATATGCAGTGAAAACGGAGTGCAGATACAACATTTTTGCTGGTTTTGTTCATTTTCGTCTGCAGTTTCGGCAGAAGGTCAAAGAAATAGGAAAAGTCTGCCCTCCCAAGGCAAGGATCTGTGGCCAGGTACACGGCAGTGAAGTGCCTTCATTTAAATAAGTATCCATATTGATTGATTGTTTTATTAGGAGGTCTTGATGTTTGAATGTAATTTACTTTTCTACAATTTACATAAACCTGTCTGCATTTCAGGTTTGTCTGCAGATGTGTTTTACGGACTGGAGTGTTGTGTTGGGCTGTGACCATAGGCACTGGGGCGGGAAGCCTGGCGAAAACAGGTTTCCCTGCTCAGGTAGCATGTGCGGGTCCTCTGCCTGGTATGTGCCAGATACAGGTGTGAAATCACTGGTGTGTGGAGATTATTACTGGAGAAACTGTCCGTTTTCTCGAATGACTCCGTGGTGTGTTGTTGATGATCAGATGGATGGATGGATGGATGGATGGGTAGGCAGGTAGACAGACAGACAGATGGATGAGGTAGGGTGCATCTACAGAGTGCTTTATGGGGGATTGGTCTTACATTTCTGTTCTGGGTTGGTTAGAATTGACTTGAGTGGATGGTACTCATTGTACAAGTGTTGAAAGCCTTAACCACAGCAAACATACAGTGTTAAATGCACACACAGTCACTGGCCAGTATGCGTTTCTGACATTTATTTGGGGCATCGGTCATCGTAGTGTTGATGGGTTCATGTCTCACGGGACTTGCTGATAAAGCCTTGAAGATGATTTCTACCTGTAAACAGCAAATGGTATCAACAGGTGTTCCCGTTCTGTGTGTGTAAATGTTATGATTCGGGGGCATGGCCTGTCAGTACGTCTGTGTTTTATGGTTATGATATTGGGTTGCCATCAGAGATTTGTTTCTAAAACAGATCGCTTGTATATTGGTAAACATTTATTTGGCAGACTAAAGAAGAGAAGACATCGTGAAATTCAGATGTTTGCAAATGATTTCAAAAGATTCGCACATTCTGCAACAGAGAGATGTCACTGATGTTTATAAACATCAACAAATTACCATTTAATAGTCAAAGCTGTTTGAGATCATGTGTCTGCTGCACATAGTCTGCTAAACAGGACTGAACGGATCCTGTTGTGTTCTGATTCAGCGGCACGCAGCAGTTTAATGCCGGCCAGGTTTAGGTCAGCTGCCTTGCTGTGTGCGAGTACTGTAAACCGGACCAGATGACATAAACAAAGGATCTGGCAGATGTGAGGACGGGCGCTGCCGCCCAGCCGGCCTTTGAAGTTGAAGCAGCATTCTCGCTTATGCCCGCATCGCTAGCCTGATGGCTTGGTGTGATTTCCGAAGCGCCTGTCTGGACTTGTCAAGCTGCACGCAGCGAGGGATACATCACCCCTGAATTCAGCCGGCTCCTCTCTGATCTATATCATGGGCTGCGTTTGCCCAGTCTTTCCACAGCAAAACAGTGGTTGAACTGGAAAAAAGTCTAAGAAACTAATTTAGAATTATTTCTGATATGGTCTGTGCTGCTCGTCTGTCTGGATGATAGTTCTCCATCTGCCCGTCTGTTGGCTCTTCATCCATCCTATGCATAGTGTGTAGGATCTGCACATGCTCACACCTGTCCATTCTTAATTCTTCTCCTGACAATGAATTTATATGCACAAGATATAAACCTGTATCATCTTCAGTAATGTTACAGATGATTAATTTAATGCTCTGTTTCTAGGGTGCAGGGTAGTGTGGTTGCTCCGAGGCTAGGGATCGGTCCCTGGAATCGGAAGGTTGCTGGTTCGAATCCTGTGAATGCCAGGAGTGACTCCATACCGTTGGGGCCGTGAGCAAGGCCCTTAACCAGCAATGGCTTTGTCCTGGGTATGAGGTTAATCTCCATGCAGCCCTGCAAGCTGGTCCTCCAACTTCCATGGAAAATTTGGGGGTTGGTTACAGGATTGGCACTCCAGTGACCAGAAAAAACACCATTCCATTCCGTTCGGACTAGTGTGGTGCTGAGGTCTCACCCGCCGCACGGCTGCACTCGGGTTCTCATCCCTGAGGTCGTTCGTCGTGTGGCGGGCGCAGCAACGCGCTGAATCAGCGCGCGCTCCTTACCTCCTTCCCTCTGTTTGTAGTGGTGAAAATGACATGAATCCTGATCATTAAATGCCGGATTGACGACACTAACACCTCTAGGGTAAAAGTCACGCTCACGCAAGGAATCTTACGGCAGATCTGTATTATTCCATTATAAACCTAAAATTAGCTACATCAAAAGCGTTGGGGTAGTTTGCAAACCCTACAGACTATTTACAAGGTAATAAACTGTTACATGCTTGTAAATGCGTGTGCATGTGTGTGCAGACGTGTCTTGAATCGAAAATCTCACGCCAGCCAGCTGACCAAGGTTGGCAACCCAGTATATGCTTCGTTTAGTAGATCTTACTGTATTGTGATGGTAAATCTTAATTTAATGCGTGAATGTCTTTAGAAAGCATATTTCAATTGCTAAAACAAAAACAGTTGCCAGTTCAACTTATTTTATTAATGTATTTAGTGAGGAACATCTGCGCTGATTCACAGTAGGACACTGACAGACACACTGACCCGACCAGACCAGCCAGCCTTGTTTAGCTTGCTGAACAGGAAAGTACGGTCGCTGAACAGTGGATGACCTGTTCACCACTGACATAGGATAAATTCCAGAAAAGGTGTGTGAACATAGAGACAGATGGAATGAATTATGCAAAAACCAGAGCATTGTGGAGTTGTATTAAAGCAACTAGTTCTGTTTTTAACCGATTATAATTCATGTCTTTTTTTTGTATTGTGCTTATGCAACACCTGTGACTATATATGAATAATTTATCATATTAGTCCATAGGGAAGCATAATTATACAAGACTTTACTTACTCATACTATTAAATGAACAAGTTCATTTGTATCTGGGAAATGATAAAATGCTATAATTATTGATCTATCCTATGAGACGATAGCAGAGGTACAGGCACAAGCCGGCTATGATCTGACTCATAACAGGAGGAAACTGTTTTGATCGATTTACTGGTACAGTGTTAATAAGGTTGATCTACCAAACTGGTAACCAGGGCCAGTCAGTCTATTAGTCATCTGGAGCCTGAGCGGTGACAGCTGTGACAGATGATTTAACTTTAATGATGTCTGATTTGCGAAAGAATCATTCTTTTGAACCAGTTCTTTTCAGTGAATTGTTTTCAAATCTGAAGGAATAAAACTTTTTGTAGATCTGCGCATTGTACAGGACAAAGTATTAGATACTAGACATCACAAAATATGACATTAATATATAAAAATAGCAGAGTAATCTTTTTAAATTCACTTACATTTGCTTTTCATAGACAGTCTGTAGCCATGTCGCCTTCAGTGCTCCCCCCCCCCCGCATACCGTAACCCGTTACATTTGTGCTGTGTGCATGCCCAGCCGCATGGTGGCTGTGGCTCTCTCCCCGCTTGCTCCTACTGGCTCAGTCAGTCACTGACTCTCTGGTTTGACAGATTCAATGGAAAGAGGCAACATTGTGTAGTATTAAGAACATCATTACTTAATAATTCAGCAGTCAGCAAGTTGGAAAGTTCAGCACGTTCGGGTCAAGCGGTCACTCAGGAGGTCTTGAGACTCACAAGACCCAAAACTCACCCGCTGTCCAATTCTGATTATGCAGAAAGTCTACTCAAGGGTAAAGAATTAAGAGAACCAGTCAGTATGCGCTGATCCCAAGGGCTCATGGGAGTTTTATTTACACAAAAATGTTCTGAGGGCAAAAGGAAAAATGATTGATGCAGAGAAATAACCAATCGGTTTGTAGAGGAGGTGGGTCCAAGCAACTCGAAGAGGCAGGACCAACCAATCAGATATCTTGGTCCCATTTCCTCTAGTTGCGTGGACCGACCTCTGCTACAATCTGATTGGTTATATCTCTGATCTTCTATGAACATCCCAAGAGCCCTTGCGAACAGCTTTTGCTGAGGATTTAGGCAGACGCAATATAAACTAAAACCTAAAGGCTACATGTTCTGCATGTTAATAAACTATGGTTGTGGCTTTGGGATTGTTTTTGTCCTTTATTAAAGCCCATTTAGGTGATACTTTTGCAAATTTCTTATGGTACCTGAGATTTTATCAGGCGTTTGGAGGCTGGCTGTTCATTTATATCTAATAGGCTAAAACCTGCTTATGTGTTGATCATTTTAATTAGACCTGGGGCCTGTATCACGAAACTGGTTTAACCAAGTTTGGTTTTGTTAAACTGAAACTTGTCTTCCAACCCTAACAAATGCAATCCAAGATTAACGGTGTCATGACGCTGACTATCCGCCATGTATGTCAAGCCAGGTTTTCTTATTCAGTCTAAACCCATTTTTCTTATTCAGTCTAAAATGAACTTGTCACCCTTCAAGACTCGTTCAATATTCCTTTATCCATCTCACACAAACACACACAGTGTGGCCATGTAGCTGGGAAAGACGACAGAGGTGTTGACGTACTATAGGAGAGCGACATCCATGTTCAATTAGAATTATTCCGTTCAAAGTGCAAAGGCTAATGACCATAAAACTGTACGTGAATGTGATATTCAGGGAAATGTAGTTTAACCAATAGACTATAGTGACAATGCACACCACTTGATTTTCAGGTTGTGTATTTCTATACATCTTTATTAATAAATGCACTGTATAATTACCATTAACTGTAAGAGAATGACAGCTATTGAACATGTGGTGCACATGCGAACAGGTGATATACCAGCTTCTTCTCTTGGATTGGTCCAAGCGCTGTTCCAGATCTGTGATCCTGAAACCTAACCTGCCCCAGAGCAGTTTTGCTGTGTAGCATGAGTTACCATGGTGATATATCCAGCTAAGTAGAGAACCAGCGTTGTGATGACAAAAAGCCAGACTTACTGCTACTTATCCTCAAAGTTATCCAACTAAGCAAGGGATCCAGCTTTGCAATACAGGCCCCAGGTTTTCTTAGTGAAACCTGGGATGTTTATCCATACCAAGAATGCAAAGAACATATTTGTTCTTGGCAAGAGCGTCCTTGTTAAGTTGTCTCCCAAGAAGGAACTTGGGACGTAATGAATCAGGGGATTGTTTTTGTCGGCGAGGATACAACTGATGAAATCTTGATATTTGGGGCTGGGCAAGAATGACATCTGGGGATTGTACCGCTGTACTTCTGTTATTAGTTTTGGAAGTGTAGTTCAGCAACGCAAGACGACATCAAATGGGTACATGAGAACAAAAGAACGGTCGAGTATGCATATAGTTAAACACCCCAAGAGTACTTCCTGAGCACATGCGCATAAAAGTGTGTCGTGAGCAGCAATCAGCCAATCACAGAAACATGGATTGCAGCAGGGCAGAGGATTGTTATGGTAAAATATAAAGAATTCAAAAGTACAGTGGTGGCAAAGAGCAGCACTGTGGCTGCCGCCAAAGCTAGGAGGGCAAACTGGCAGCGGATCTTTGAAAAGAATCACAAGAGGAGTAATAATGATATTTTTATAAAGCTTTTAAGTTCTGTTAATACATTAACATTAGAGACACTGTCACGAATGTTTTATTTTAATTAGCTATTTTAATTTAACTTGTTTTTCAGGCGTTACATAGGCCTACCAATAGACAACAGGCCTTACATGAAAGTACAAGACTTATTTACTCATACTCATTCATCTTTAGCAAGTTTATTGTTTTTTAATTGAATAGCCATACCCTAATGATTTGTTTTCCAAAATATCCCAAGACAAGGAAAACGGCCAATTTTCATTGTATTAGGTTTATCTAATTAATTTATTTTTTTTAAATTTAGTTTCACATTAATTGCTTGGCAGTAAAAACAAAGAACAATTGTTCTGTTTTACACATTATACTAAGTGCTGAAATTATAATTTATAAATATTTCCTCTGGCAAACGCTTTTAGTAATGCATGTTATTTGCATTTTTGAAAACTGTTTTTAATTGTTAAAATGATTAGGCGCATTAAAAAAATTGGAACAGTGCAGACCTAGGAAGATGGTCCATGTTTTAGCGGTACAACTAAACTTCCAAGAAACAACTCAATTTGTGAATTTTCTTAAATCTGTATGAAATTCTCCCTCCCTGTCCGACTGACAAAACCCAGACAAGCTGACTAATTGGTTCTACTTCAGAAGTGCCATCAGGCCTTGAATGTACCAGTGAGATGCCCAAAACGCCTGTCAGCTTGTCATAGCTCCTTGACAAGCAGCATTTTAGAAGGTGCCTGAGTACTTCACCCTTCCAGGCAACACTCTCCCACATTCCACATTACATTCTATCACGTGTGCATAAATGTAATCCATGACAAAGATACATGACATGTATGCTGCCATGCACTCACCAAGAACTCATATTCTCACATCTGTCTGCTTCGAATCCTTACTAAGACCCAAACAATAGGTCTGCTGCAGACAGATTTGCGATTACATTGACAGATGGACTAGTTTGAATGCAGTGGCAGCTATGTGTTCAGAGGCTAAAATGATTGGCATCACCTTGGATTACCACTGTACTGTACTTTTGCTCTCCAACGCCATATTAACCATTAGCTATTTGTCAGTCATTCCCACGTATGTTTTTAAATAACTACAGTGCTCACAGAAACTCTTGGAACGTTTGCTTAGTTCAGTAAAATATTGCAAATTTTTTGGTTTAACAAGAATAATTATTTCCCCTGCTTGTTTACAAAAATGTCACATTAAAAACAACCAGCAGTTTTAAGTACAATGTGCATTTCAAATAACAATACATTGAAACAGAAATTATAATTCTAAAAGCACTGTTCTGATTTAAAAAGTTCTTTGACAGTCAGTCTCATTTGGTGATTTTTAATTAGTAACACCTTTGCAATACCATAAAACACCAAACATTTGTGTTTAGTAACCCTTTGGGAGCCAATGACTACAATTGCAGTTAATAGCAAAATAGAAGAACAGAACTGAACGTGTCAGTTAAAATTATGACAAAAAGAAAATGTCTGTGTGGAAGATATGTGCAGATATTTGCAAGTATTGCTTGTCAATGGAGTTTTGTTATGAAACCAGTAAATCTGCCACATTTTTGCAGAATTAAGAAAGTGTCCCAAGATGCTGTAAGTACTGTACATCCTTAGCATTTTAACGCTGTTCACATCAAAATTTTGCTGAGATCTCGTAGATAATTGGGTAACAATTTTTTTAAAGCAGTCAGCATAATGCATTACACATACTTTCATAATGCATTATAATGCATTCATAAAGCATTATAAACACGCTATACATATTTATAAAAAGGCATAACACATTATAGATATGTTTATTGTGCAGCATGAATGCTCTGTGAAGTTGTCATCTATAATGCACTATCGATACCTGCTTAATGCAGTACAAAGTGTCCTCAGTTCTAATACTGATTATTATAATGCATTATGCAGGTGCTTATAGTGCATTGTATATGAGATCTTCATAGAGCATTCATAATGCATAATGAACATGGCTATAATGCGTTATACCTTTTAAAAAATGTTTCTAATGCTTTATGAATGCATTATAATGAATCATATATACCTTCATAATGTATTATAAAAGAGGACTTCATATGAAGTGTTTATTTTTAATTATTGCCACAGTACAATATTGTAAGTTCCCATTCACATTTGAATATGATCCACATTTAAATATAAACAGAGTAATATAAACAGGTGTTTATTAAACTATACATGTGTGTTAGAGAGAGCTGTAACAAAACACGACCATTCTACTGAAGAAAGTAACTATCCACAGCATTTCTTAGAACTACAGACTATATACAGTATGTAACAGGCAGGTGGCAAAGTCTGTTGCGATGGACACGTCTCTGTCCGTTTATGTATTACGGTAGCTGAAATCTGTTGACCCTTGCTGAAGCTTTTGGCCCCCTGGGAAGCCCGGGGCAGGTGCGGGGAATGTTGGAAACGAAAACGGGGTGTGTCAGGATGCCATGGTGGTGTGAGAGCAAGAGGGCACCAGCCAGGATGATTTCCCCCATAGCAGAAACCCACACCAAAAGCAGCACAGAGGTTTGCATGCTGAAAGGTGGCAGGGATCAGTAAACAAAACAAATTTAAAGAACAATAGGAAATCTGTAGGAAACGTTAGGTTTTGCACCAATGAAAAATGGAATATAAAACTGCCCCACCTCACATTCTAAATAGAACTTGAATGTTTCATTACTTATATGGGGAAAAAAATGAACAAGGAATGTGTCAAGTTCCACGGTGCCGGATGTGTTTTGCTTTATGCATTTTGCTGAGCAGCTAATTCACCTAACCCTGCAACATTAGTGGGTTTAATGTGACTCTCAGACACTCAGATGTGTCAAATGTTCAACTAACCTCAATTTTGAGGTTAATAGTAGCACCTTGAAATCTTCAATCTGCTGCCTCATTGGTGGCAGATAAAGTGAGGATAAAGGAACATTTTGTATCCAGTTCTAGACACCTGATTATAAAGCTGTGCGGATAATTAAGCAAGAAAAAAGCCTTGAAAGATTTCATGCATTTAATGAGGTTCTTTAAAAAAAGGAAAAGAAAATATTTCAGAGCAAAGATGTTAGCTGTAACTCCAGTAGATGTCTGTGAGTTAATGAAGGTTTAAGCTTCGAACTGTATCTTTGGAGACACTAAGTAGTGAAATTAAGATTTAAAAGAATAGATCAGCTTTGTTTTACTCCCAGTTCCCAAAACCATAACCTTAGTTTAACCTTAACTTAATAGAGCAAAGTTTCCTGTCAAACATTTTTCTTGTCTTTAAGTCTTGGAGAACATGATTCTACTTAGAGACTTTGGATGTCGGAAATAGAGTTGAGTCCGTTGGTATTGTATTCCACTGAACCACCAGCAGCTTCTATGTATGTAATTCACAATCATAACTCTGTGGGCTGTTTGCGTGCCAAAGCCACGTCGTCAGGCCAAAACACATATTTCGTGAGGGATCGGTCTATGGAAATAGTGATTTTCCTGTAAATACAAATATATAAAATGCACAAGTAACTCTAGTCCCGTTGTTCTCGTCTGCTACTGTGTTTTACTCGGCTCTGTGAAAGTATCATTTTTAGTTTATGATATAGCAGGGAATCCTTGCGTGCCTTTGAATAGAGAGGTTACTTTTATTATAATAACTAAGCATCATTTTAGCTTTTAGCTCTTAATATTTTCTGAATGCCATTTTGATGTTAATTAAATGAGTTATTTACTTAATTATCCCATTTGCATTCAAAATAGCGCGTTGGAAATGCATACTTAATTCCTGTGTGTGCGTGCGTGTGTGTGTGTGTGTGTGTGCGTGTGTGTGTGTGTGCGTGTGTGTGTGTGTGCGCGTGTGTGTGTGTGTGTGTTCTGTCCTGCATTGTACAATTTTTCCACTGATGTGGGTGGATCATGACATTTTGATTTCTGTGATACTGTGACATATTTGCAGCCCATGATCATTTTCACAATCCACCCTACAGAGGTGAGATACATATATCTACTGTTTTCATAAGTATTTCAATATGAGGATTAAATCAGCAAGGCATGTGAAGACATTGACTGAAGCAGGATACGGACTAGTGTTTTTCCTAGCCTGGTCCTCAGGGACCCCCAGACAGTCATTGCATGTTTTTGCTCTCTCCCGGCTCCCTGTCAGACACTCCATGTTTTTGCTCCCTCCCAGCTCCCTGTCAGACAGCCCATGTTTTTGCTCCCTTCCAGCTCCCTGTCAGACAGTCCACGTTTTTGCTCCCTCCCAGCTCCCTGCCAGGCAGTCCACATTTTTGCTCCCTCCCAGCTCCCTGCCAGTCCACATTTTGGCAGCCTAGTAGGGGATTGAGTGACTTCAGGCATCACACTAATTAACAGGTTGTTCTCAGTTCTGTCAGCTAAAAAGGTTGTGCGTAGGTATACCTTCATTTATGCCCTTATGACAATATAAAACTTTGTTTTCAGGTAAAACTATTTGATTAGTACTGCGTAGAGAGCACTATGTAATGTTATGTTTGTTATGATAGTTGTAAAATATAAGACCTAGAGAATCCATATTCATCCATCCATATTCATCCATCCATATTCAAGTCGCTTATCCTTGTTGCGACACGATGGCCCTGCTGAGAAGCCGTTGTGCAGCAGCAGAAGGCGATGGGGGGGGATGCTGTGGGCCCCTTTCGGTACACTGTTTGGTACAGTGTTTGGTACACTGTTTGGTACACTGTTTCCTCATGTTCTCTAGTAAACCTGCTCCTTCAGAGGCCTTTGTCTGCACCTGCGTCGCCCGATTTCTGTCCTGTGACACTGCAAAAAAACAGTGACGATAAATCTATTGAAAAGTAACCAAGCGGGTATACTGTGGTAACGAACCTCATGTCAAGTGATATAAAAAGCCTTTTTTTTCCCCTTTTCAGCACATTGTGCCACGTATTTAGAGTGAAATTACTGAACTGTGTATTTCATGTATTTAAGTGGAATGTAGTAGCGGGGACGGCCGAATCGATATGCTGTCAGTAATGTCCATCTGCCTCCTCAGCTGCTCCAGGGGAAAGCGATTCTGGCGAGTGGCATGTCGGACGTGACTGAGAAGGGCAGCGGGGAGCCGGAGCTGCTCTTCAGCGGTGACTGCGATGATGAGGATGGCTGTGGCGAGGCCGGGAAGCCCATGAAAGTCTCTGAGTGTAAGTGTTTGGCTTTCTCTGGGGTTCCGAGGTAGGTGTGTGCGTGCATGCGTGCGTGCGTGTGCGTTTGGGTCTTGGTGTGGGTGGCTGTGTGCATGCGTGCATGCATATTTGTGCTAAAGATGTCAAAAGGCTTCTATTTTGTTTGGTTATTTATGGTTAAGGTTAGGGCTGGGTAGGGGTAAGGTTGTCATGTCATTCCCATATAACTTTAATCCTGTTCTTTTACATATATGAAAAATGTATGATAATACACGTGTGTTTTAGCTTAGTTCTCCCTTCCTGTGAGCTTACGGTGCTCTAACCATGCGATTATTGTGCCAGAGGTCAGCAAAACAGAATATTTTGCTTTGGTGATCCCTTCCTGTACTACCTGTCAATCACTCATCCCACCTGTCATATCTGTGACAAGCCAGTATTTTAGAGGCCGCTGGGGACCCCGATCTTAGCACATGGCACCCCAGGATCTTGTTCTCCAATCATCTTAACTGGTGTTATCTTTGGCACTGCATAATAAAGAGACTGACCTGTGTCCTCACACTGCATAATAAAAACCATTTTTTATGTTCTCTCTGTAAATGCTTACTGATAAAACAAGCAAACTTTTTCAGTGTTTAAAAAAGGCTGAGCGATGTTTGCATTAACACGTGAAATTTCTAATGTCCCCAAATTGTCCCTCTTCCTGCGCTCTCTTGCCTCACAAACCGTGTGAGTGACTGTGTGATTGACCTGGAAGCCTTGCGTTCACATTATCTCAATTAGCTATTAGCCCAGGTGGCCATTCGCCTGTGTAGATCGCTTTAGCTGATCATCAAATTACCAAAGCGTTCAGGTGTGAAAAAAGTGTGGTTGTATGTCCCCATGAATAGGTGTGTCATACATTAAGTATGTCAATATCTAAACTCCTGTATGTGATGAATAAGTATTACATCATAATAAATTGCGGTTAAATACCAGTCCTGAGTTTCTGGCAAGGACTTGAAAGCTAGCTATTTGTTTTATTTTCAACTGAATTTTTGAAAGATGTATAGTTCACAATTTTTGCATTTTACTTCAGTAACAAAGAAGTGCATGTCAGTATGTCACCTTCTTAGCCGCTCAGCGATGTGCGTCATGTGACGATAGCGGTCTGAGAATGGGGGCTCGACAATGTTTGCCACCCCCTGTGAGCAGAGACTATAGCAGGGAACCGTTAGCATGAAGTGGATGACCTGAATCACAGAGGTGGGGTTGGGGGGGTCAGTCGGGGCCCCGTGTTCAAATAAAGCTTCTGTTGGACTGTCTGCTGATTTAAATGGAGTAGAGCATCAAAGGATAGGCTTGCCTTAGAGAGCTATAGCTGGAGGTATCTTTGGACTATTGCCACCCCAGTGCTGGTCGGAGGCGTAGTGAGGGAGTAGTGAATGGGCCCACAGAACAGAACGCAGTGACCAGACCATGTGGAAGCCAGTAAATTAAACCTGAAACCCTTCACTGATTACAATTGAGCTGGAAGTGAATTATGATTGTAGGTGTGTCCATTAGGGAGGGAAGATTGATTTCCTCTGCATGAGCAATACTGTAAGGTTTAGGGTCATTAGATATGATCTAGCCATAGACATCTGTGCCTTACCTAGGATAATAGGTAATTTTTTAAGAGGTAATGAATGGAAAGACTTTTTTTTTTTTTTTTAATAAATTTGTTATGGTCATAATGAAAAGGGAGAAAAGCGTATATGTGCCTATAATCAGCAGTAAGGAAAGTTGTAATGAGTTTTGACCTGCATGGCCCAGCTTAAATGTGTTTGTTGGTAATAGGGATCACGTCCGCGCGCGCGGAAAGGCTTCGCATTTTATAAGCGTACTTTGAGCTCAAGGACCATCATGCTGAACAATCCACTCGAACAAAAAAGCTAGATAAGGCCTTGCCTTTCCCAAACGGTTCCTAGCGTCATTTTCCAGTGTAGGGATTTAAACCCTCTTGAGATGGGCTTTCTTTTCCATTAAAAGCCAGAAAGCAGGACGTTATCAGACCACCATATTGTCAAAGAACAAAACAGATCTGAAAAAGAACAATCCAGGGACGGTTGCACCAGACAACCACCGGAAACTGGCTGGGATGGGCTTTCAGGGAAGGCAGACAAATGAGGCTCGAGTTATTCATCCTAAACTTTTGACAGGTTCAGCCGCTGTCTCACCCAGTTGCATGAGCAAGATTCGTTTGGGCTTGAGAAAATAAGTTGCCCACAAGACAGTCTGACTGCTAAAATGAGGGAAATCGATTCCTTGCAACGGGATACAATGAGAGGAAGTTGACATAGCCCTTTTTTTTAACCAAGCTCTTATTAATTAATAGGTAGTCTCTAGAGAAGATTGAGTTATGCGATTTCCTGGTAATTCATTACCAGTGAGCAGAATATTGAAGTTTGAAGGTGAGCATTCTGAAAGGGTGAACTCTAGCGATGCTGAGCGTTTTTCGGGAATACTATTAAGGCCAAAGCTTTTCTTCTGCGTATCAGTTCTGAAATACCAGGAAGATCATAAAACCGAGCCTGTAGCATTCATTTTTACAGAGGATCTCGTGCGATTGGCTCCAAAGGCTTAAGGTATATCACAGTTAGTAAAAACTCAGAGAAAGAACAGAATGAATTCTTGAATATTTTCTGATGGATAAATCCTGTGTGTGCTTTCAAAGTCCTCTGGTTTTCACACCAGCCTCTTTGTAGTCTGATTAAATTCCTTGTCAAGAAATCCAACAGGTTCACAGATTATGAGAATTCCACATTGACTGTTAAATTTGGCCTGATCCCTGAACTGATTTTGTGAAGTTCCGTCCATTAGCCTGTCCCTGCTGATGCCAGACAAGCACCGTATGTGTACAACCCCAAGGAAAAAGGGCAATATTGGTAGGGAATCCCTATTGTCCTTTTTCATGTATGTGCTGGAGAACATGCCAGGAATTTGCTACATGACATATGGTGATAGGAATTAAATGTAAGGACTGTGCAGCCTACAGTGCTCACAGAAAGTCTTTGGGCGCCTGCTCAACTCTGTAACAATATTGCAAATGTATTTGTATCATAACAAAAGTCCATTGACAAGCAATGTGTAACACATCTGCACGTATCTTCTGCATGGACATTTTCTTTATATTAAATGTCATGATTTTTCATTCAGTTCAGTTCTTGCCATTTTGCTATTAATTGCAATTGTAGTCATTGGCTCCCAAAGGATTACTAAACACAAATATTTTGTGTTTTATGGTAATGCAAAGGTTTTACTAATTAATAATCCCCCAATGGGACGACTTGTCAATTAACTTTTTAACTCAGAACAGCTCATTTAGAACTATAATTTGGGTTTCAATTTATTGCTACTTGAAATTAATGTTTTACTTAAAACTGTTGGTTATTAATAATGTGATTCATATTTTATTAAACAAATGGAGGAAGTAATGGTTTTTGTTAAACCAATAAATTTTCACGAATTTTTACTGAATTAAGCAAACGTTCCAAGACGTTCTGTTAGCGCTGCATAACTAATAAGACTAGGACATGCCAGTAGCCGGGCCACTACAAAATACTGTTCTAGTCCATATTCCATAGCTTGAAAATATGTAATTAGGAAGCACCCTACGAGACACTTTCACACAGTATTTGACTAAGGTCTTCAGGTGGCTGTCTTGAATTCCACGTCAGAAACCTTATCCCCTAGAACCCGCAATACATAAATCACACACAAGCTGGCCTCTGTGCCTCTAATTAAAGAACATTAATCAGAATTTCAGGTGCTATTTTGCTATTGGAAGTTTGAAGGAAAAAAAACACTGCAAATAAGTCACTATCACCATCTCGGGTTTTGGAAATGAATTGCTTGACCCTGTTCTTGAATAGTGGGCTGCGTTTAAGCTATTCTCAAAGTCCATAGTGGTATATGCTGTTCGAGAGCCTTTGCAGTACAGCAGTGTGAAGAAAGCTATTCATTAGCTGTATAAAGGAGGGCTTTTTCACATTTGTGTTGCCTATTAATAATACATTCAATTTGGATACTATTTGTCTGTCTAATTGATGTGGTGATTATAAACTTCAGTCCTTCAAAAATTATTTGAAAATGTGTGATTTTTATGGTCTGTAAGCATCCATTATTCCAAACAGTTATTTCTGTCTTTTAAAATTTGAACGTTGTAGTCAATCCTGTAAACTACTTTATGAAGGTTTTGCATGCGGGCTTTGTTTTCATTCCTGTTAAGGGCGTGATAATTAGTTCCTGGTGTGATGTGTGAGGCCATGTGGGTAGTATTAATTACAGAAATGTGAATGTTCTTTTGACCTTAGGTTTCTACAGCCTGCAGTGCCTTTTTATTCATGATCATGTATTTTAAATAGCGCCGCGTGTGAGGATCCATTTAAAGTTCAAGGGAATTTGTCATGCAACCTGTTTTTAGGTCATTTGGTCTAAATACTATGAATCCCAGACTGCAGTTAAATTTTTAGTCCATACAAAAATTACGGATTCGAAAAACACGATCAGCTGAGATGTATGCATTATGGTAATTGTGTGTGTGTGTGTATATATAATATAATATAAATATATAATCTGAGCACAAAAAGTAAACTTGTTTGGGTGATTATTTCTTTGTTGTAACTGCTTCTTGGCAATAAATCTTATACCGTTGGAAAGCCTGTTTCTTTCCCTTTTAAATGGTGCCACATTTGTGGGCTGAGCAGCAGAGTTGAGTATGTGGGCTGCGCCCATGAAAAACTTGCTAAATCTTCTCTGCACTGGAACCTGAACATGTGGAGGAACGTTATGTTCAGCCATGAGTCCAGATTCTGCCTGCGACAGCTGGATCGTAGGGTTAATGTGTGGAGAAGAGGCGGCGACTGCTATGCTGACTGCTGCACCGATAGGGTAACAGCTTCTGGTGGAGGCAGTGTCATGGTCTGGGGCGGCATCTCCCTCACTGGAAAAACAAGGCTTGTCATCAATGGAGGCAATTTCAATGCAGAGAGATATTGAGGTGAGATTCTGCAGCCAGTGGCAATCCCATATCTCCACAGTCTGGGACTGAACTCTGTCCTCTAAGATGACAACGCTCGCCCCCACAGAGCGGGGTTTATCAGAGACTACCTCCAGAATTTGGGAGTGGAGAGGATGGAATGACCTACCTGCAGTCCTGACCTCAACCCCATTGAACACTTGTGGGACCAGCATGGGCATGCTGTTCATGCCAGAGTTACCAACACAACCACATTGGCTGACTTGCGACAAATGCTGGTTGAAGAATGGGATGCCATCCCACAGCAGCGTGTGACCAAGCTGGTGACCAGCATGAGGAGGAGGTGCCAG
>JAAGVU020000035.1:22588330-22666477 GCA_011763525.2 Mormyrus iriodes | reverse complement strand
TAGCACACTAATAAGTAGGATAGCACACTAATAATAAGTAGCATAGCGCACTAATAAGTAATATAGCACACTAATAATAAGTAATATAGCACACTAATAAGTAGGATAGCGCACTAATAAGTAATATAGCACACTAATAATAAGTAATATAGCACACTAATAAGTAGGATAGCGCACTAATAAGTAATATAGCACACTAATAAGTAGGATAGCGTACTAATAAGTAATATAGCACACTAATAATAAGTAGTATAGTACCCTGACCTACTGTGCCGTTCTTCATCTTTTAATGAACAAGACATTACCGAATGATTTCTTCAGAACATGGTCGTTCTTTGATTTGAGTTGATCTCATTCCTGATTTTTCATGCTATGTCTGTATTTTCTAGCTGTATCTACATATCTGGCAGCACTTCCACTTAACCTTTGTGTCCAAGCATCAAACAATGGCATGATTGCTTTCACCTCACTGCGTCTCGTATTGTGGGATTTTAACGCGACCGGGCTTCAGCTCCAGCCCAGCATGCTAATTGGGTTCGAAGTCATTGTTATTGTTTGTTTTCATCAATTCATTCATCAGAATGAATAACAGTATCTCACCATGACACATTTTGTCTGTGTACTAAAGACTGTTAGTCTGAATTAATCAGTCGCCAGCAGCATTTTAGGAAGAGTGAAAATTGCTCTTTTTAAATATCTAACCTCTAACAGAATACAGATGTAGATTTACGTAAGACTTCTTGAATACTGATGAATCACAACAACAGAAGACAACTAAATTAGCATACGCTGTGTATAATACACATACATAATCGTGTCCTTCCTGGTGCGGATCTGTTTTGCACTGTTTTACCTTTTAAGAAGTTAGAATTATATTAAGAAAAGCGTCCATTAATGTCCATTAGGGTTACAATGATGGCACTTGTTGAAATGTAAGGCGCCAGGTTTTTGTGAATGAACAGGAATTCCTGAAAGCAATAAGCTTTGCATAAATGTCATTTTTTTCCACGCCACAGATTGCCCAGTGGTCTAGGAATGAGCAAGAGATGAATGGTTGATCTGATCTTATTTGATTTCTCAGTGTAACATTGTCATTGGGCACTAAAACGGGGTGTTGAACCTATTACTAAATGAGCGGTATATTGTAGGGTGTTTAGCAGACTGCTGAAAATGAGGACGTGTTCTGTGTGATATCAAGCATCAAACCGACAGGTCTCAGTGTTATTTTGAAAGGTCATTAATTTAGAGTTTTCTGGAAGGCAGTTTGAGTAAAAGCCTTTCTCCCCTCCACAAGTATTTCTTTTTACCAGGAATCTGCCCAGGTTTGCCATTATCATGCAAAGACTGTCGACATCTTGTCTGTTGATATGGCTGCCAATTTCCTCCATGATGCCGAGCTTTGGAGTTTCTGTATCTAGTCCAAGTAAACATGCTCAAGTTAAATTCTCAGTCCTCAATTCCAAAATGATCCCTGTGTCCACTTTTTCAACTCTTCCACGTTTATAAATTCTTTCGTTAATATTTCAGTTGTATGAAAATCCCTGGTTTCTTCAAAAATTCTCAAGGATATTGATTGTTTTCAGAAGTTTTTTTTTTTTACTTTACTTTTTTTGAGATGAGATTTTCATTTATATTGCCAGCTGTCGGAAGTTTGAGCTCCACAGAACTGCTGCTGATGAGGAAAATTCATAAATGGAGAAGTGTCACATCAGTGTCGTTCCCAGCCTAACTTAGTCACACCAGTGTCGTTCCCAGCCTAACTTAGTCACATCAGTGTCGTTCCCAGCCTAACTTAGTCACACCAGTGTCGTTCCCAGCCTAACTTAGTCACACCAGTGTCGTTCCCAGCCTAACTTAGTCACACCAGTGTCGTTCCCAGCCTAACTTAGTCACACCAGTGTCATTCCCAGCCTAACTTAGTCACACCAGTGTCGTTCCCAGCCTAATTTAGACTTCAGGTCCCCGTGGCCCGTGCTCTCGCAACTGCATCCACAAAGAGTGCCTCTTTCCTGGGGTTTTCTGTTTTAATCAAGGGCAGCTTTTGCTTTCCAACCCACCCACATGTTTCCATCGCAGCTCTAGGGGGAGAACAGCACACAGCTTGCTTGTTTTTTTTAATGCGGCTGCAAACTTTAAAGGCACCTTCAAAATAAGATGACAGCGCTGCATTGTGAACCTTCACTATTTATGTAATCAACAGAGTGAAAACAAGGGCTGAAGGCTAAGTAGTACAGGGTACTACAAATAAAAGTGTGTGTGTGTGTGTGTGTGTGTGTGTGTGTGTGTATGTATGTATGTATATATATATATATATATATATATATAATATATACCTGTAATAGCCCTTTAAATCATGCTGATTGATGTCTGTTCTTTTACTCCAAAGTGACTTCACTGTTTATTTCACCCCAAACCAGCTGCGATATTTATAGTGTGTGACAATTAAATTTCAAACGTGAATACATGCATTGCAGCATTTTTTTTTAGCTGGACATTTCTGTACTCTCTTCTAAACTACAACAAGCAGGCCTCATTCTGAAACAGTGCCGTACTAGACTTTACACAGCCCAGCGGGTCAGCAGGAGTGCTAACTGCAGAAGTGTAGTTCCAAAAGCAGTAGCATTATGCTCATGTTATTGTTGTGCCTAATAAGTTAAGTTGAAAAATTCAATTGTACCAAGTTGTCCTTTTGAATTACATAAATTAAACACAGCTATGATGCATCCAGTTAAATAATATTACATTTATTATTTTTTTAAACGCTAAATGGTTAGAATTGAGCAGCGTCCCAACCGGTTCGTAGAAACCAAGTCTTTTGGCAGCCATTTTGGGGTTGCTTGCTGAAGAAAAACTCACTCATTTGCTCTTGACTTCCTGCCTGGCCTCCAAAATATACGTGACTGTTGTGCTGTGAGGGGCACAGAAATCGGGGAGACACCGTCTGCTTGCGACCTGAGACTTGCCCACGGGAGGGGAGCTCCGGGCCGGCGTTCCCGACGACCTTTTCGAGATGCTCAGGTCAAAATGATTTCCTGTCCCACAGGGAGGAGCTGGATGTGGATCCACACTCGGCACATAATTACCCCTTTGTTGTCTCGCTAGAGCATTTTTTAAACCTTGTCTCATCTAGCCGAAGTTTTGTTTATCTGCTAATCTTACATGCAGTAGCTGATAATTGCCTGATGAACCTGAGAATCTATCTTATTCTTCCTATTGGATCTAAGAGCAGGTGCAGACAAAGCATTTCTCTTTGTTTTATGCATTTGATTTTAGGATGATTTATATTCCAGTGTCACATGTAAGCCTGTGGCTCATTCAATGGCTACAGTCATGTTCTGCATTTCAAGTTGTTTAGGTTTCTGCTTGTTGGAAATGGCATGATTTACAGGGTCTTATAATTAGAAATGATGTGTTGAATTACATGTACATGTGTTTCATGGTTGCCAATGAACATCTAAAGATTAAACATAATCTTTAAAGTTGGCTCAATCTATATATAATAGACGTACATACAATACTGTGCAAGTCTTAGGCAATCAAAGAAAATAATGTTTACATGATCTTCATGCTGGCATAAAGCTATGGTTTTATGCCTGTCAAAGTGTGTTACCCCAGCCATGTCAAGACCTCTCCTAAAGTCACCCCAGTATTTTCAGCAGCCATCCAGTACACCCATGTATAGTTTGACTAGACAGCTGGCACATCTTGTCGTCTGATTAATTCCCCCTTGAGTTATTTAACTAGTTAAGTTAATTAGGTGAGCTGGTGGTAAAATTTAAGAGATATGGAATGGCTGGGGTGCCTGGGTGCTCCCGAGGAGAGGTTTGGGAACCAAAGCTGTGTTCTTCTGACCATCCAAAAAAATATCAGTAACTTATATATATATATCGTTAGTTACTCTGATGTTAAATTGTGTGTTTTCTATGAGCAAATGTTCACTTACTGCCCAGATAAACACTTGCCTTTTGCACAGTACTGTATATAGCATATGTATAACATGGTATATATTTAGGTATATATCAGTATTTTGTTTTTGCCAATTTTAGACTTAAGTTTTAAAATGTTATTTTCTTTCATTGTAGTTTTCAGGCTATAGAGATACATTATCGCAGCAGAAATGCAGGGGAAATCATGCTGGTCCGCATAAATGAGCAGAGCTCTGCTACATAAGTGCCTGTTTCTCTATATTCTGTTTTCACCTGCTGTTTAATTATCATTGTACAATCACTAACTGTTACTTTTCTATTTTATTTGCACAAAAAACTCTGAGTCTCACAAACGCATTACATTTAGAAACTTCGCACAGTGTAAAAATGTAATATTTCTCTGTGTGTTTACCCCGCCATATCTGATTTCTGTCTCATTATCACAGGAAATGTATAAGGTCACCACAGAAACATGCTTTCATTTCTTACCTCTCAGTGAGATGCCTTCTGAAAGCACCCACTGAGCAGCCTGCTAGTTGTTGACGCTGCACACACACAATGAGGGCGATTCAGAGACACTGATTCATCTAAGCCCACATATTTGGACCTTGAGGAGGAAGCCCACATTAACGAGGGGAGAACACGCAAACTCCACAGACCTCAGAGCCTGAGCAGCCACCCACTGTGGCATTGCAGGCTTCTCCAAGGTAACCAGTCCTGGGCTTTAAGCTGTGGGCAACCAGCTCCCAGCTGCGGCCTCTGAGGTAGGAGTCCCCCTTCATAAGCATCATAGCCATCTGACATCTGCACATTCCAAAGTCAAACCTGTCAGTCACACTCATGTGTAGGCCCTCTTACGCGTACTTCACACTTAAATTGTCAGAGGATGTTGAGAAACATGTGCCCGCTCGTTTTCCCTGTGACCCTGTTTTGAACTACACGTTGTCTAGTCTGGTTCGGGCAAAGGATTTTTATCTGTCTCTTTTGATGAAGCAGGTTTGGATAATTTTAGCTGTGGCTTCAAATTTTTCTGCAGGTTGTAAATGCTGCATTGAATAGTGGTAGATAATAAATGCATGAATTCAAAGTGCACAAATGAGTTTGGCCAGAATAATAATAATAAAAAAAGCTCTTAGCATGATGAGGAGGAATTTTATTCAGCCTAAGATTTTTCAGAATCCATTGTATGACCAAGAAGAAGCTGTTTTGTGAAACACAATGAATGTTTTTCCCACTTGAGCGGGCTGCTTAAATGCGTACCTGATTGGGACACTGTGCATGCTCTGCATTCAGAGCAGCGCTCATTGAGCCAAGCTTGTCCTGAAGTGCTGGGAGACAAAAATTCAGTTTTTGGCTGTCCTCTTTCCAGAATTTTTCCTGGGCTAGGGCAGCCTTAGCATGTTGGCAGAGATAATTGTGTTTTCGTTTTGAAATGTTAAGAAGTCGACCAGCAAACTGGATAAATCCATCAGTCACTATTTAGAAAATGAAAAACAGCGCCCTCAAGCTGCTGAGGAGAGCCAGTACATTGAGCATGTGGAGTGGTAAATATGAATTAGGAGTGGGATTGTCAACCTGTCTGTACATGTGTCATCTGTGTTCCTGTGCAAAATGTTTTAACTGAGGGGGAAAAAAATGTAGACTGCATATTTTAAATACCATGTTCATGGTAAAAATTGCATTTTGATCAAAATGTCCACCAGAATTCGCCCTGGTGTCGGCCCCTGGATTAGAAAACTCTCAGAGTGGCTGTAATTACTAAACCTTGCATCATACATGTGTTCAGATGTTTAAGTTTGCTATATTATGGAAGGTTATTGACTACCAAAATGGGGTACAGAAGATACAGTGCTTTTTTTCTGGGGGATTACAAACAATAGGAATGACCTTCCTCCCATTCCGATACTGCAGAGTTAAGCCCTAGCAATAGGCAACAAACTCCCATAGGGGTGCAGCGTCTAGAGAAAGCCAAAGGACTAAGCTGTAGGTTAATGTACTAAAGCCACACAGAGAGGGAAGCCACCTGTCTGCCACCACACGCACTGGGCCGCGAGTCCGCCACGCCACGCTGGCCGCGGGCTCCGGCCTCCACAGTCTCCATGACCGTCACATATGAACGGATGTCGATGGCTGCACAGCAGAAACCTTGATAAGCAGTAACCACTTCTGACTGCTGGGGCCTTCTGAAATAATAGATTCCATGTGTTGTTTATTTTATTTTTTTCCCCCTTTCGTTATCTGTGCCGCAGCTCCTATGCCAGGCACAGCGAAGGAGAAGCGCGGCACGCTTAGTTACAGCAGGTGCTCATGTTCCTGAAGGGCAGTAATACGGAAAACACTTGGGGCCCACCTCCTCGCCTGACTTACAGCCTTCTGCAAGGCTGAAGATCCTCAGCGGTGAAATCAACCCTGAGTTTGCGTATGAGGTGCCAGATAACTAAATATCATTGCATTTCTTTCAGCAAAGTCATTCCCTGGTTCGGGAAATTCAGGACAGTGCCAAGCAATAACAATAAACTTCTGTAGACTTATTCATGCATAGATTCCTCGGGAAAACACAAGGTTGATTAACAGTCTGTGGTTAAAACGAACGGCCTGTGACCGTGGAAACAACCGCCTTTTTTTGTTTTTTTATGAACACGGACAGCAGAAGTATGGCAAGGAATAGAAAAGAAAAAAAAGCCCATAGCAGTATTCCTGTGCTTACACCCAGCTGCACCCAAAGCTGGCCTGACAATCTCATGTCTTCTCCAATACATCCCTCACATGAAGTTCCCTGGTGCTGTGGCAATCCGCAACCCTGTACGCTCCATTGACCATCCTCCATTGAAGACGTAATTACAATTGTAAGGATTCTGCTTCCACAGAATTAAAAAGAGAGGTAAACATCTAATTTTGAGGCGAGTGTTGGCCATGTGATAAAATATGGTTTATCATAATATGGTTAGGTCGCTGGTTCCATACCTCGTACATTCACAAATATTGGATAAAAGAATATCAGTGTGAAACACTCTGTATTACTAAACAGTCATGAGTTTACTGTATGCCAATAATCCTTTTTTGGCATACCTGGAATAAACAATCACACGTTATTTCATTAGCATGCATCAAGGAAACTGGGGAGTGTGCATAATTGCATAATAATGTTGAGTATGTAGAAAAATGTAATTTACGAAGTGAAAACTGCTTTGCTCTGTCTGTTGGGTTTGTCTCATTACCCTCAGGAAGAAAGTTATAATCAGGAGATCATTTGTCTTACAATTTCAAAAGAATACAAATGTAATCTAACAGTGGAATATGTTGCATTGTTAGAGGTTCGTTGAAGATCTCAGTGTTGAGTTTTTGTAGAAATCACAAAGGTGTTACTAATTTGCTGTAGGATGGTGTCCAGTAGGAAAACTCTTAGCATTGAGTGTAATTTTTGTGGCTGTTATCAATAGCTAAATGATAATGTTAGAATAAAATGCACTCATCTGCGCTGCAGTTACACAGCACAGTGGAAGTTAATTTGCTACTCATGGGAATTTGATGACTGAAAAGTCATGGTCACCTACCTAAGAGGTTGTCAGTATAAACACAAGTGCAGGAAATTACTCTTTTAATATTTCAAATTAAATTTTCACATATATTTCTTACCATAGAATAACCAGGTGCATGCCTGGAATGCTTTTTTTTTTTTTTTTTTGATGATTGGCATAAAATAAAATTGGTCCTGTCTCCTCTCTGCGTTGTGCTGGACCGAATCCAAATGCCTCCAACCTGGTTGCAGTCGAACAGTCATGAATCTTGAATCTCAGATGTGCTACCTTGTCAGAGTTCCTCTCCCAGTGTGGAGTAAAAAGATCACAGCCTTGCAGGTGAGGCCGAGCAGGTGTCAGCTATGACATCATTACCTTGACAGGCTGACCGCAGGCTGGCCTGTTAAAGATACTGTGTTACTGGGATTTAAATCGGTCCCTGCCAGGCTGCGTCTTTAACGGCCGTAATTACCCCATGATAGGGTCTTATGAGCTTAACTTCTTGCATTGCTCGACCTTCTGTTGTAATAGTTTGTCCCTGAAATGGCTTTGTTTGGGTCCACTGTATTCCTCGAATGGGTCACCGGCTTGTTTTCGCTGCCTGAGCATGTGGCATGCTGCTATTTTCAGGTTACTATTTAATTGTTGTGTGAGTCTGTTGATAAGGTTATTATGATGGCCCTAGCATATCCGTTAGTGTTTGAGGACAGGCACCATGTTTTACCCCATACTGCTGTGGTATTCAGCCCTTAATTGAAAATGCTAAATGCCTTATTTTACAATAGAAAATGCCCCTGTTTGGGGATAATGCTGAGAAATTAATAGCTATCGATCAGCACCACTTTCTTATTCCCCACCACCCTTTTTTCAAATTAGCCTAGCATTGATCCCCAGCAACAAATTTTGCACTCGCAATTCCCATCGACCCGACTGTAATATGTGGCCCACACTTGCCTGCTTATACTTCACATTATAACACCTCCATCCATTGTGGTGTCATTGAAGCTGCCTGAGGAGCTGAACCGTGATCTAAGCCCGCAGAGGTCAGGCCAAGGGCAGGATTTTAAATTCTTTATGCATTTCACCCACTGGCCGTAGCGCGTCTGCAAGCGAACCGCCATTATTCTCCCGCAAAAATATCGGTATCCGCTGCATGAACGGTCAGCCCTTTATTCATGGAGCCAGGACATAAATAAAAGCTGAAACGGGTGCAAGTCATTTCCGAACTGGACACATCGACAGTACTGTCTGCTGCCAGGAAGTCAAAGCAGATGTTTGATTTCATCTAAATTACAGTAATGACTGCAAAGTCACCACAGGGAGTGCCTGATTGACTGAAATCTAGTATTAACTTAAGCCCTACCTGACTCAAGGAAAGCTGCCTCAGTACCCAAATACCTTCCCCAACTAACGCAAGGCTCACAGTGTCTAAACCAAACTGATACCAGTTACACAACTGAAGGAGAAGAGAGCCCTGAAGCTGCTGAGACTGACTGTTTCACTCTTGTAGACCAGGAGCGATGGATGAAATTCTACAAGACACGGTTTTGTCCTGGAAGCTAGATAATTAAAATAACATTTAATATTATTGTACTGTCTAGCATTTAAAATTTTTAAATAATATGCATTCACGATAAATTATAATTGGCTGGGAACAAGGTATTAAGCTTATGGTAACAAGTTCTGTGAGAGCTTTTGCATAAGATCTGTGTGAATCATTCAGGATTATTTGTCCTGCTAATGAATCCTTTGCATTCTCCACAGATAATGCTAATGAGCAGTGTTTGTTGTTGACATAAGCCTTTAAGAAGGTTTATACATTTCTAATGAAGGCATGATAGTCTTCAGCTGTGGATGAGTTTTCAGTATGCTGGAATTTTAAAATTTAAATGATCACATACCCAGTATTAGTATTAGTAGTTTAATGTTATTTAATTGTTACGCGTCAAGGTCCCGAAGTGATTATATGTAATAATCATGTATTAGAAGATACGTGTTTGTAGGCTTCAGGCTAACCATGACCCTGCGCGGGGTATGTGGGATGGAGGGATGAATGGAATGTACTCATATTACTTTAGCTAAGGCACCAATCCAAAACAATGTTCATAGTATTTGTGGATCCTGAGTGACTCAAACAGAAAGGACTGCATGTGAATTGAAGGGTCCATTTGTGTCGTAGCAAACAAAACAGCCTCCACCTCTTTGCTCCACTCAAATACACCCTGAAGAAATGGATTTATATTTCAGTTATGTCGTGAGGCTGCTTCACCCACCCAGGGCCGTCGAGAGGGGCTGAACCGGGTCAGTTGTCCTCTGGCCCTGGATAAAAGGGGACCCAAAGGGGCCTTCTAAGCTTTAAATAATCTACTGCTATGATTTGTCAAAAATCCATGTTTTATGTATAAAATACTTTATAGAGTATTTGTGAATCACATAAAAGCTTATTTCTTCATCTTCCTAATTTTCCTTGACATCGCGGCCAAAAACAGTTTTACTTTCCCTCCCAGTAATGCAGAAAATGGTTTGGTCTGCTCTTTTAGTGCCGGCCAACAAACCCGCGGTCTTTCCCAAAGCGGCCCTTACAGCGCAGAAAACAGCAGCAACATATTTAGTATTCAAGCAGATTCTTGTTAAATATGCCTGAGATGGCAGAGCGGTTACAACCCTGGTATAACATGTGACAGATTCCCAGCAGACAGAGAGATGCAGAAAGTCGGTTCTGATGCTCAGGTGGGAGAACCGGCCGCCCACTGAATACAGGCGTTTGTAATTTATGTGTGTCATTTACGTATGTCTTTTACGTATGTCTTTTGTGTTCTTTATTTAAGTAACATAAGAAGTCATTTCAATTTGTCGCCTTTTTCGTGTTCTGAACCTGTTTAGGGGCAATTCTAAGTGAAAATGGGGCATTGACGTAAAGAAATAATGACCTGAATTATTATATCGCGATAATTATCGACATCATGTGATATGAAAAAATCAGGATAAAATATTGTACCGTATTGTCCAGCCCAGGCTGGTATCAAAAATTCCAAATTGATCTACATACAATCGTTTTACATACCGTCTGTCTGTCATCAGACATTGCAGCGTTAATAAGATATAAAGTTCTTGCCTTCTATATGATTAGGAATTTCCCATACACCAGTCCCGTGCACATGCGACATGTAACAGTTTAATTACCTTGTAAATGGTCTGTACGGTTCGCCACCTGTCCCAATGCTTTTGATGTAGCTGGCACTTATTATGGAAAACACTGGGGGGGGGGGCTTGGAAATCGTCTTGTCCCTCGACATGACTAATAAGACACATGGGGGGCCTACACCCTCATACTTGGGAGAGTGTAAAAGGAAGAATACAGTCAGGCTTGTCATGTGGCAAAAGCCAGTTTCAATGAAAAGAGGCAATGAAACAGATTCTTCCTTTTAAGCAGCATCACTTTGGCCCCTAAGCCAGCTAGGTAAAGTATTCTGTATTCATAAAACTGGCTATTCCCTTTGTAGGTATGAATGTGAAGCTCTCTGAGTGGGAAGAGCTCTCACAGCACCATTTAGAACATTTAAGGGAATGAATATTGATTGATTGTTTATTAATCTACTTAAAACAAACAAAATTTCTATAGAAATGTAAGAAATGCATTTGCAAAATGGCATCTAGACCATGCTATTGTGGTTTTATGAATCTTTTTATTGCAATAAGGTGTTTTTTTTCTGCATGCACACTACATTTAACTCAAGATGTCTGAAATTCTAAGCTGTGCGCATGACTTGGAATAAAGGACAATTATACAAAAACAGGCACATGGAGCCTCTGCTCCAGGTCACAAGGCTGCAGTCAGACTCTGTAATACAGGCAGAATGAGAGGTCTTGTAGACCAGCAAGGCACTAAGCCTCTGAAAATGTTAAAGATATAAAGTATTTAAAAAGTGTATTCTAAAATTCAGGGGGAAAAGTGTCCAAGCATGTAAAATAATTAATCATTAGTGTGTTTTTGTTTATGTTGTAATTTATACCTTTATTAAAATTTCCTGCAAAGTTGTATGATGCAATAAGCAGCTCATTGCTGAGAGAAGGTTATAGGCAGAAGAAATTTTTAGTTTGTCTCTGAAGAATGTGCTGTTTGCGGCAGGTGTGTGTGTGTGTGTGTTTTTATTTGTTGTAACTGTGCGAGGAGGCAGAGCCGCAGCCTGCATTCAGCTCCACAAAAGCCCGCGTTTCATTCTCAGTAGAACAATTGCATTGTCACGTCAAACTGAGTGATAGCTAGAGTGAGTAAGCTACTGGCACAGTAACTGGAATTATGATATTTTTCATTAGTTCTCATCCCCAGGTGGTATTAAATATGGGTTTGTTTGGAGGGTGGTTGTGGAGAATTTGGAAGATGTTTGATTTGGTTGTCAGTTGAACTGCAGTCTGCTTCTCAGTATATAAAACCGCTTTAATAATTGCAGTAATGCCAAGATTATAAACAGGATTTGAATTTAATAGATGGTTACTGCAGCTGGATGATATTATTAAGTGTCAAATGAGTGTGATTGGAACCAAATATGAATGAAGTGAGAATATGGGCAGTAAATGATTTTCTCGTTTATTTTATTTTATTTATTTTTTTGGAACAGAGGGTGGAGAAGGATCTTGGTGGTGCAGCATCAGGGGACCCGAGTCAACACTGAGCCAAAACAGCATTTAATTAGGAAAAATGAATGCATGCAAAACTTGAAGTGCTTGTCGACCATCTGATATACAGTATTTGCCAGGCAAGTTACAGTAGATTCTGTGAGTAAAGTTGAGATGTAACAGTGCCTCATTGGTTCATTTTACGAGATCCATGGAACTCCCATGACGCATCGAATTGTACCGAAAATATAATGCATTCCGTCAGTAATGGATGGAATCGTGACCTTTTATACTATGTCAACACGGGCTATAAAAGTATCTGAATGTTCCGGCTCGATGTTTTTGTGGGAAACATGATAAGTTTCAGGAATGTAAACCAGGAGACTCCAAAACAGTCTGATATAACAATATAATAAATAAGGTTTTATTATTATCCATGGGTTTTCATCATAAACTCATTGCATATTTAATGCGTATGGATCTTTCGTCATGCTAAAAGGACAAATGAGTGTCGCGATGAGTAAGATGATTGTGTTTAGCTGTTCTGTAGCACATAGTATATCCAAGCAATTTAGGTGAAATAACTTGGTCAAGGGGTGTTTGATGTGTTTCTGTCAAACCCTGAGTCACCATCTACAGGTTAATAATTACTTGCTCAGTAAACCTTACATCTCTATTGTAGGTTCACTCTGCTTTGCTGGTATAATGTTATCTGGAATTTATTTTTTGTCTACTCAAAGTAGGTTAGCCATTGTTCAGTGTTAAAAGACATTGTAAAGAATTTGTTACCGTTGCCGATGACCGGATGCGGCTTCCAGGACTCGCGCTGATCATTCGGAAGAATCACTTGTCGCTTGGAGTCGGTTTTCCTGACATATGTGATGAAATCTGGGAAGTCACCAACATGACTAATAGCTCACAGCATCCTCCTGCTGCTGATAAGTGTCAGGCTGTTAGTGCAGAACGCTCTGGGATTCTGCTTTCTCTTAAGACAGCTCATTTTCCGTGGAATATAATCCATGTCTAATAGGATACATGTAGGACTTTGAAGCCTTTCTTTTGCCTTGAAAATGTCCTGAGAATTGAGGTACATCCTGTTGTGGCAGACGGTGCTCTTCACATGGTTGAGATTGAGTAGTATATTGATAGATATGTTTTTTTTGCATGAATGGCTTTTTAATATTTCATCTTTTTCCCCATAAGTGTTGCAGGTACCCTGCTACTTAAGGACACGGCTACTGGTTTGTGTCCCCAGTGGAATCCTGTTGTGACCTTGACGTATCCTGAATTACTCCAGTAAAAAGTGCCCTTATAATTGAATAACATTGTAAGTCGCTTTGAGTGGGGAAAAGTGTCAGCCGTGTAGTATAATAATGCTCGGATTCATCAGAGAAAAACCTTTATTCTGTGTGTTAAACACCTCTTACGAGAATTAATGATTTAGATGTTTAATCTATATTCTGACTTTGTTCCCCCATTTCAGAGGAACTGCTGTTGGACTTTAATTACTTTTAATTTAACATATCTTTTGATATATTTTTTGTCTAAAACGGCTTATACCATTGAGTAGGAAATTCTTTTTTCAGTCAGTTTAAAAATTAATTTTCAGTTTGATGAGGTTGGTGTCAGTTAATGAACGCAGCAGTAGGGCAAAGCTTTGAAACCTGAAAGGGGAAGTATTCCTCTAAGCGCTTTCTCTCTGTCTCTCTCTCTCTCTCTATACCTAAAGACGCTTATCTGCGATTTTTCATTTTTCTACAAATGCATTTCATTACCAATATTAAATACATAATGCATACTTTTATTTAAGAGGTTACTAGACCAGCTCAGCGGGCAGCTGTCTTTCCACATGACCTCGTGTTTAGCTGTTGTGTAGTAAATAATCCAGGGTTAGTGTCTGGACGTCCTCCCCGTGGTGCATGGCTGTCTTCTTGGTACTCCACTGGTAGTATATGTGGCCTGCACTGGCTCTGATTGCCACCCAGGCTGTTCCCCCTCCTTGGCCCCTAAGTTGCATGGCATCAGCTCTCTATCCTATGACCCAGTACTGTACAAGTGGTCAGAAGGTGGATGGATATGTTTAAGTAGGATTGCACCAAAAGATTATTCTTTATTTGAACTTTAAAATGTAGGTACTCGAAAAATAATCCCTTCATATATTATTAAATTTACAATTCAAGACCAGATTTTGGCTTCTGGTCCTCATGTCTCAGTCGTCCGCACTGTAGCCCACCGCTTATTTTCACACCCTCCTGCTAATCTGCCATTTTCAGAGACCATTTCTTCAGTCACCACCCTGTAGAGATGTCGGGACCTGCTAGGGTATTTCCCCATTGCTGTTCACTGAAGAAAACAAATGGGCCTGTTGTGAGCAGCGTTTAATGAAACGTCCGGTCAAATCAGCAGCTGTGGTTATAACTTTGCTTGTTTCCCGAGTCTTTCTGATGCAGCCACTCCCAGCCTAACCCTAACCCTAACCCTAACCCTAACCCTTAAGTTCTCATCTGGCAGTCAGTCACCAAGACGACAGACACAAGCCAATGATGTTTCTTTTTTTCCCTCCCCCTATTTGTGTTTGAATGTCAAAAGGTAATTTTCAAGCTGTTGCTAACTTCCATGTTTTATAAATATGACATATAATTATTTATGACTTGGGATAATTTAGAGCTGTTTTATATACCACAGGCATAGAAAATGTCTGAAGCCTACAGGAAATTGAAAAGTGTGTGTCATGAATGTCAGTGAAAGGAATAAAACTGTATTATTATCATTATTATTATTATTATTATTATTAATAATAATAATAATTATAATAATAATAACATTGAGGGCACATTTAATTACATTTATACATTCATTCCACTGAGTTATACTTTTTAATGTGCCCCCTCTCTGTGTACTAGGGTTTGCTTACCATAACAGAATGGAGTTTTTATATATAACCACCCAAAGTAGCAGAGAAGTTTCTGAATGAATGAATGAATTAATTAATGCACATGTGCCGTTGGCGCCACGCATCGCAACGAGATTATTTGCAATTATCCTGCGCAATGCTATAAAAGACTGCCTTGTGCTCATAGCTTCCAGGATAGGTTTTGGACCCCCCACAACCCGACAAACGGGTACGGATGGATGGATGGATGGATGAATGGATGGAAGGGTGGATGGTTAATTTACCATTGTCCCCTTGCAGTGTTTAACAAGATTAAAAAAATAAAGCTTCAGCAAAGTTCTGAACTCACCAAAAGTTTATTTGAGACTGTGCAAGATTGACAGTAATTACTAATTTATTCATTGACTTAAGTGGTGAAGCTGAAGGGTAAAATTCATTTTTGATGATATTCACTGTAGTTATTCAGACCTCTGCTCAACACGAGAACAGCATTCAGAAGCAATGTGATGCTATTAAATTAGAAGAATTCTCTCAGTTTTTATCATATTTTAATAGCAGAAATACAGTGACACAACAAAATATTTCTTCATTCATGATGTACACATTAGCTCTTTTGTCTTGTTGATCAAACTTATCACACTCAGAAGTATGCAGTTTCAATTCCGTAGAAACAAATTATGCTGCTTTGGAATTCAATGGAAGTTTCTAGAACGGTACCTCTGCTGGTTTGTTTTGCTGGGGTATGAAAGCGCACAGCACCCAAAAGGGATTCGGTGGGTGTCGTCATCCGTGATGTAGTCAGTCCTCTGAATGCAGCCTGCCAATCGTCACTGACTAGCGGAGTGGGGTGGCTGGGTCAGTACATGTGAAAATGATCCATTTATGCATGTTCATAGCCAGGCGGTTTTGATGGGCATGTATCAATGAAAGAACAGAGCCGAAAGAAGGGGACAAGGGATTTCAGTGCGAACAGGCCCAGGGTTAAAAAAAAAAAAGTTATTGATACAGTCTCAGCCTTAGTAAAAGGGATCCTAGCTGCAGCTTATTGCCACAGGCTGTGAAACAGTGGGGTTAAGAAACAGATATAATGTATATCTAAGGCAGCAATTAGATAACTAACACAAAGTGTCACTTTCAATAAATTCTTCAGACATTTTGTTAAAAATCCACCACTGTGCATTGCCTGCTGAGTGTTTCAGCTGAACAGCAAAGCAGAAAGCATTAAAAACTGGTCATTGTCTCTCTTGTCTTAGTTTTGGCTTTCACCTAAAGAATGGGTTTCGGATGACATGTTAAGAGTGAAAGAATTATGAGCATATTGGCTTAAAAACCTGGTTGTGTTTGCCAGGAATACCAAGCTTGGCCGAAATGGTTACCAGCACACAAATAAGTCCTCTCAAATGGTCACCTCACGCCTCAAGCTGGGTTCTGATCCAAACTCAGGAGGGGGATTCTCAGAAAGGAGACTCATACATAGAGGAAGGCTGGGCTCTCCTAGGAGAGATTAGCAAACGTTTCCTCTAAGAAGGGGGAACTCTGCAAGGGAGGTGTCCTGTCAGCATAAGACATCACAAGCAAGAAAACACTGTGCTGGATAAATTCAACACTCATCTTTCTCATGTGCTGTTAAAGAATTATGACTCTTCTTTCCTCACTGCTGTTAAAATTTTAATGTATGTGTACAGTTGTGGGTTTTCAGTGCTCCCTGAAAGTCTTAGCATGCTTGCTAAGACTTGCCAAACTGTTAATTCAGTAAAAATATTCCAAATGTAATGTTTTCATAAAAATCATTGCTTTATTCGTTTACAAAAGTATATATCACATTAGAAACGAGTATTTTTTAAAAAACATTAATTTCAAGTAGCAATAAACTTTAACCCAAATTGTAGTTCTAAAAGAGCTGTTCTGAGTTAGTTTATTGACAGACAGTCTCACTGGGTGCTTTTTTAATTAGTAACACCTTTGCAGCAACATAAAACGCCAAACATTTGCATTTAGTAACCCTTTGGGAGCCAGTGATTACAACTGCAATTAACCGCAAAGTGACAATAACAGAACTGAATGAAAGTTATTACAATAACATGTCGGTGCGGAAGGTGCGTGCAGATACGTTAAGCATTCTTTGTCCGTTTGTTTGTTTTGTCACTTATCCCAGGAAGCACAGGATGCAGGCTGGGCTCGTATTTGCAGGTGCCACTTGATTAGGTTCCCCTGCCTCGTTGTGAGTAGGAGTTTTTTGCCTTCAGAACACCCTCATTTCTTCACGCCATGCATCCAAAGTGCTGGAAGGATTCCTTGTACAGTTTGGGTGCAGTCTTTTTTGCTCTTGTAGTCTGGCTTTTAGCTTTGACGAGTCTGGCCTTTCCTTTCTGACTGCTCACAGTAATAAGGTGTTTTCACCCTCAGAACCTCTGCTGACCGGATCTTTTTCATTTACTGCACCATCCTCTGTATTCTACACGCTGTGGAGCGTGAAAATCCCAGGATGGTGCTTGTTTCAGAGATGCTGGAGCCACCCTGTCTGGCACTTATAGTCACAGCACGGCTGGATTGCTTAGAGCACGCATATTGCCACTTAAAACCTTGTCGAACAGTAAGTGAACCTGTTGACTCTGTGTGCGTGCTTTATGTGTTCAATCACAGGACTCTCTGTAGGAGCAGACTGACAGCATTAATGTGCACCTAATAAAGTGGTCTGTCTGTGCGTGCGTGCATGTGTGCGCCTGTGTGCGCCTGTGTGTGTCTGTGTGTGTCTGTGTGTGTGCGCCTGTGTGTGCCTGTGTGTGTGTGCCTGTGTGTGTGTGCCTGTGTGTGTGTGTCTGTGTGTGTCTGTGTGTGTGTGCCTGTGTGTGTGTGCGTGTGTGTGTGCGCGTGCGTGTGTGTGTGTGCCTGTGTGTGTGTGTCTGTGTGCATGTATTTGCATCTCAAAGTGAAAAAGGATGAGCCACTATATCCACACTCATTTCTAAGAGTGAAGGCGCAGAAAAGACTAGGCAATTTATAAAACTGTCAGGTACTTCTCTGTGATATTTATTAAACCTCCAAATTTCCATATACTTCTTTTTCTCCTTCGTTTCTCCAAAGCGGAACAATGCTATATTAATTTTTATTATTTCAGTTTGACTTAAAAGATAAATAATATATGTAGTAAATGGGTTTATTGTTTTGGCATTATGGAGTGCGCCCTCAAGTATTAAACCAGTGCTAATATGTCTCTGCTCTGAATCACTCAGACAGTCCTTTGTTTTATAATCTTTAAAAAGTTAAGGTTGCTTAAACCATCAGTGTGTTTTTTCCTCAGTGCCCTCCTGGAATATGACTGTGACAGGTGCTGACTTCAGCTTGGCCTATTGATCCCTGCCCCAGCTTCCACTGGGAGATTAGAGTACTGGCGTGAGCTGTTATTAACTCGCAGTCCTTTATAGAAACTCTATCTGGTTCATTCGCCAAAGACTGGATCCCTGCGGGCTGCTAGTAGCTGGCGGTCGACGCGTTGGTCACCACTGTGCGTGATTCTGCGGAGAAGCGTCTAGGGTCATTAGTCTAAGCAAATGAAAAAGGAAGCAGGCTTACTGTAGAAATTTGCTACTGGAGTGCATATGTACAATATCCTAATTTAACACCAAATTAACAAATTTAATTTGGTGTTAAATGTGGCCGTTGAAACACTATCTAAGAAGTTCAAGATGAAGTTAATGTATCATCATATTTGTAGTATTAAGGCCCATATCTACATTTTTCAAATGAATCCATAAAGTTCACTGATGCTGACTTAAATCATTCACCTCTGAGCAGCCTCGTGCTGTCCCTGTTAAATAAAACAAAACAAAAAACGCATCCCCACTCAGTTATGATTACGTGACAGTGTCTGGATTGGTCGGCAACACTGAAAAGAACATACTTGTAGATGATCTGGTTGTTCTTGCTCTAAGGAACTGTCTTTTATGGGAATAGTGAAAGAGTCTGGAGTTAAACCACTGTGTGAAAACCTTCCCCCAACATCATCCATTTTCTGGTGTTTTGGTTTGGTTGCAGAGCTGTGTCAGGATTAATAAGGTTTATTTTAAATTGAACAATAAACATGATGTCCAACTATGTGCTGGAAAATGAGATGCTAGTATTATATTAGGATAATTTGTGTATGATTAGTGTTTAAAGTTTACTGTTGTACAAATAGAACTTGAAGAAAACCATAAAAATAATATAACAGTGATAAAAATCATGAACTTGGAATTAATTTGTAACAAGAAACATTGTCAGGAATCATGTTTGGATCCATGTTATCAATTCCACTGTTGAGAGAGTCAGAGAGAGAGTATGACCGGCACTGTCCTGTTCATTAATTACCGTGGCTGGTGGAAGTGACTAAGGAGCGTGACTGTGTCCTGCAGGTCCGTTTCCAGCAATCCGTGCTGTTGTGCTGTTGAATAACATACATAAATTGTCCCTTTTCATCTTCAGTAAACTGTTAATAAAGTGTTTTGGTTACTTCAGAAAATGTGCACGCAGTAAGCTGTCGGCCTTTGAAATTTAAATGTAACCGAATAGTATAATCAATATCAAAGCAGACTTACTTAAGTTGTTTTCAAAAATACTGCCTCCGTATACTTGGTGTATAAGATTAGGAACTGGTGTTCTTACCCCATTTCATGAAGGTGTGTGAACTTGTGGACTGGGTTTTAAATGAATATTGAGACAGGCGTTGCTCACTCATTGGCTCTGCACGCTGGAGCAGAAATGTCATAGTCTGCCAGGGGAAATCTGTGATAAGGCAGCGATCATCGTAACAGGGCAGACTGCCTTGGCTGTGTCTTGTCTCTCTGTTGTAGGACTATTTTAGGTTGGAGCCCCTGGGTTACAGGGACACAAATGTAATTTGAAGTCCGTTTGAAACATGCTTTTTATAGCACTTTTCTTTCGTTTTTGTCTTTCATTCTGTACTATCCTTCGTTCCACTGAATGCATTGATACCCCCTGACAAGGCACAGGCCTTTGGCTAGATGTCTGTAACCTCCATCCAGCCACTCGCTGAATGTGGCTTTTAATTTGTCTGAAATCCTACGGTGAAGCAAAGCCCTGCCATTGCTCTGTCACCTCGGGAGCTAATGCTGTCCGTCAGCCCAGTGACGCCCCCTTACAATCACACACTTAAAGATCTGACCCCACGGCCATTAGACTCAGCTGGCTTGCTCAATAACTCGAACGGGGGGGGTTCACCCTGACAGGCAGCATCTCTTCTCATGTTCATATCAGTGTTTTTTTCCCCTCATTTGTTTGAAAAATACAATTTTTTTTCCTGACCCGCAATCATCTATGTCTGATTATAATAACCTTTGATGATAAGAAGCAGATATTTTAATAAATGTAGCAAATGCTTTGAATATTTTGTTTAATGGTTTGAATTACTGTGCTGTAGTTACAGCCTTTTGCTGTGAACATGCATTACACAAGGTCAAAACTATCTGAAGAACTGTGAAGCGCTATGTGCCCAGTGTGCTAGGTCGTGGAATCCCTATGAAATCATTATGAAACGCTGCCAGAGCGTAACCATGGAATCAGATGGTCTTGTGAATTGCTGAAATATTTTCTTCCTTTAATTGTGTGTCTGTACATATCTGTGGTGAACTCTTCCCAGATCTGCTTTGATGGTTTATAAATCATCGTTCTTGTGCTTGTTGCACGCTGCATAATGTGAGGAGCATCTCGGCTGCCTTGTTAATGGATTACAGACTTAATCAACCGGAGCAATTTGTATGGCTGACTGGATTAAAGGATCCATTGGAAGGGACGGTTTAATCATGACTAAGGACACATTTTAGACCAAATTGTTCATATAATTAGGGTTGGACTAACTTCTCTGGGGGCCCCAGGCTGACACTGGTAGGGGCCCCTCTGCGGGGGCCATTTGAGCTATTTTTTTGGAACTGGGCAAGAAACGAGAGTAAATTAAAACAATAGAACATCAATAATATGCTAATCAAAGTGCTGGGTGCTGGAGATAATGCTTACCGATCAGCAGGGCCACCGACGGGGTGACAGCGGGACAGTTACCCCCGGGCCCTGGGTCAAGGGGGGCCAAAAAGGCCTTCTAGCCTTTAAATAATCTACTGCTATGATTTGTCAAAAATCCATGTTTTATGTATAAAATACTTTATTTGTACCGTATTGTCCAGCCCAGGCTGGTATCAAAAATTCCAAATTGATCTACATACAATCGTTTTACATACCGTCTGTCTGTCATCAGACATTGCAGCGTTAATAAGATATGAATAAAACAAGTCCCATGTACATGACCAGCCAGAAAATACTTGTATGCATTTAAACTTGTATAAGTGTGTATCAAGATGTGGGGTGAACTAGATGATGATGTCATAGTACTTCGGGTCGGGGGTGTCCCCCACGCTGCAGAGGTACGGACAGATGATTCTGTAATGAGTACGGATCTTGTACATCACTGTCACTATTGCAATTCAACATTTTTTTTAATGGACAAAATGGGGCGCGGGGGGGCTTTGAGATTATTTTGTCCCTGGGCACTAGCAAGACACATGGTGGACCTGCCAATCAGGGTGGGGGCATGAATGCTGTTGATAAAATTCGCATCAAGCCAGCGTATCGATCCACCCCTCAGGCTAAGATTAGCCTTAAATTATTGCAAACGTTCATTTAATTGTATTTTCTTTCCTCGTCTGGTCACAAATTGTCTGCCACTCCTGTCAACAAGCCCCCTTCTGTTAGGTTACTTTGTGCCTCTTCGCTTGACAGTGGAATACTGGAGGGGGGGCAACTCTGTCTATACAGAAAACAGTCACTGAAAATGTCAATAGCAGACATTTTGCTGTCATTTAAATGATCATTATCGAATATTCATAAATGCAACTTCTGGAATTCTGTCTTCTTGGGGCCCCTAGTTTTTGTGGCCCCAGGCAGCTGCCTACACTTTATTGGTCTTACCTTGTGGAAAGTCCACCCCTCCATATAATTATGAGTTTATATGACTTATTATAAATGTAACTTATTTCATTACTGTTAATGGATTGTTAAAAATACCAAAGGTTTTATTTAACCTAGGAACTAATCCTGGATTATATTTGATTTATTATTTCATTCAAGTTTGACAGGATGTTTAGTTGAAGGCATTTTTTTTTTAATGAATTGGGTTCATAATGTCAGGTATGGATGATAATTGGCCTACAGGTTAAGCAGCCCTTGGGAGTGTCTGACCTGTCGGGCTGTGCTGACAGTGCTAATGAGTATAAATCCCTAACCCTTGACAGCCACGTTCATTCTGCATGGCTGTGGGGAATTGTGTGAATTGCAAAATTCTCCTAGAAATACTCGTGTACAAAAAATCAAGGGTGACCGCCCTGATATGCACAAGGCTCATTTGTGCACCATTAAAAATGGACACCTTAATGTGGTCAAAAATGTTGATGAAATGAACTGGCTCACACATCCTGCTGTATTACAAACATTTGACATTCTGAGTACCAAGCCATTTGAAGTCATGTGCAGATGATAGGAGGCTCCGGTCAAGCAGTTTATGGGTAACCTTGAATCATGGCTATGAAGGGCATCTCAACAAGTGCAGCTGCAAGGTTAATTGACTTTGTCCTAGAAAAGGTTGTTGTTGTTAAAGCACATTTACAACTGGCACTCTTCCGTTTGTCCCGAAACAAACGTGATTTTCAGCCTTTAATTAGCATCTGAGGCACATTTTCCCCACAAATCTCAATTTCACGTTTGGGTGTGGGTAATTTCTGAAGACAGGAGAAAAATGCACCATTTCGTGTGCATGTAGCTGTGATGTGTATTTATAATCCCGTTCTACATTCTTCTCTCAACTCGGCTAGAAAATAAAAATCTCAGCAGATGTAGACAGACGTCCACCTCATTTTCTCCAAACTCTTGGAAGGTGCTAATACTTGGAAGGAAGATATTCTTTTCATAAACTGCACTTCGTAAAATTTCATTGAGCGATATTATATATCACTTGTACATTTAAAACATTTGAACGTAGTCACAAATCTTTTTACATCAAGGGTTCATCAAGAGCAGTCAATTCTGAATTCATTCTTTTGCTGCACGTTTTCTGTTGCTTTGAGTTGAGGATAACAGCTGTTATGTACCGTATCCTGCACTGAACATTACAGGTCAATCAGAAACCTACTGCCACTCATTTAGAGCTGCCTATTGTTTGGGCCCACCTATGGTTCTGTTCTCCTGGAGGCCCAGCTGGCTTTGGATTTACATCTGCATGCTTGATGGCTTTATTTTGGGGGAAAAGTAACTAGTCCAGGTCTCCAGTCTCTGTAACCAACAATGCAATGATATTGCTTCTGAGCTTAAAACGTGTGAAGCTAAACAAAATAATAGTAATAATAATAATAATAGCTACCAATGTGAAAAGGCGTTAAGCAATTAGAGAGTTATTCATTGTGGTTATTTTGTAACGTTTTAGAATTATTATTCAGATTTTATTCATTGAGAGAGGATTTGGTTTGTATTTGTATCTGCAGTAGAATTCTGCCATTTGTCCAGTTTTAATGTTATTTAATGTTATAGCAGTTCAAGCCCAGTGAATCACTTGAAATGGTTCAAAGTTCATTCTTAGAGGTTAAAAAAAAAAAGTTGAGGTTACCCAAAAATTTAAAAATTATAAAAAAAAAACTGCATTTTCAGGGCACAAGTAATGGGTTAACAACTTACAGGTTTTCTACAAGGATGGCAGTAACTCAACTTTGATTTAAACAATCCCAACAGGTGTCCCAACTCTCTACCTACAAACTCTCTGTTGTGAGACACTGTGGTACTACACCCTCTGAAGTGCTCTTTGGACAAAATTGCACTTCAAGAAGTAGTATATTGCTGTAATAATGGAGGGGAAAAGCAATTAACAGAGGAAGACAAACAAACCATTATAACCCTACTACATTAAAAAATGTACATTTAAAAATTTTATAAAAAAAAGGCTTTTCCAACGAACAAGTGATGGTTTAACAACTTAAAGGTTATGAAAAATCCAGTTAAAAAACAGAATGTCTTTCCAAATGGCAAACATAGCCAAGGTGTCGGTGAGGACTGTGTCTTACACCACTAGAAGGAACTGAGGAAATTCTGGCTGGCGACTTGCACAGTGACTGGCACCCTGGCCTAAAAGTACTACCAGAGCAGTTTGCAGAGCCATGCAATACCCACTGACCTACGTCTGTTTGGTCCAGGGTTCATCCTGCAGCAAGATAATGATCTAAACATATCGCCAGGCTCTGTCAGAGGCACTTTAGAAGAAAAGAACAAGGTTTCAGATCATGGAATGCACAGTCTCCAGACTGAAACCCTGTTGAGCTGGTTTGGGATGAACTGGACAGAAGGGTGACAGCAAAGCAACCTACAAGTGCAACACAGCTGTGGTAATGTCCGCGACCGCTGTGGAACAATATTTGATTTCCATTGTCGAAAGAATATCACAGGTATGTTCACTTGTTATATCTTCTAAAAGTGTAGACTCTGAGTCAGAAATTTAGATTAGTGTTAAACAATTCTGTGATTTCTTTTTTAATCTACAATTATTTGTTCTATACTTAAATTTCAAAGTACATTGAGACATTAAGCTACGTACAGTTAAATAAAACTCAACAAAGTGAGTTGTGCGAAAAGTAATGCACATGTTTCATAATTCAGGATCGGGGCTGAAAGATCAAAAGCGGGGAAAATTTGATAAAAACCTGAACAGGTCTGATACCTTGTGAGGGTTTTTATTTAAAAAAATCACTCCTGACGCTACATTTGATGTCTTTTGTTGCATCTTGTTGTTGATCATTCAGGTCTTGAGGGAAGAAAATATTGAAACTGACACTGGTAATTTAAAAATGCTTGTTTTTTTTGTATAAACTGGAAACTGGTGTTACATAAATGGCTGTACAAATAAGTATTAATATACAGAAATTAAGCAACTTCTAGTTGACAAGTTCATAAGCAATTTTAAGTACGAAAAATACATACATATGTGCTTAATTTCATTCTATTTAGATGGATAGAGCCGTTTCCCCAGATGCCTGGGGGTAGAAAGTCCAAATGCTGTCTGACACATGAACAGCACACACTTCCAGTTAGGGGTGTGCAGTGAGGAGAGCTCATTAACATTTTCTGTTATCACTCATCCAGTGCTACATCACAACCAGTCTGCAGTCTGTCGCATTCACTGCATGCCTATTGATGGGTGGAAAGCAGTGACCACACACACACACACACAGCCCTGGACATTGGAACCACTATGCGCACACATAATGATTTGCCACAGTGTAATTATAAAAAGCAGAGTCTTCAGGACGCAGATTTAACTTTTTTAATGATATAATCAATTCTGGCAGCGATAATTTCACTTAATTTGACCTTGGTTGCTTTAGTTTTGATTACCCCCAACTACAATGGGTATAAAAAGTCTACATAACCCTATTAAGATGGCACGTTTTAGTTATGTGAAATAAAGATAATTCTTGTCAAAGTTCTTTCCACCTTTAATGTGAAATTGAAACTTATACAAATAACAGAACAAAGCAAAAGTAAAAAACAGAAACCTTTTAGTGGGGAAAATAACTTAAAAACTTACAAGAGTCTGGTTGCTTAAGTGTACATACTCTTATAACACGCTGTGTTCAGAATCAACCAATCACATCCAGTCTCATGTTAAATAGTAGTTAATATACACCTACCATCAATTGAACTGACTCTGGTCGACTCCATATGAAGCTCAGCTGTTCCTGTAAGATTTTCCTGACTTGTTTTTGATCTTGTTTGCATCCTACTGCAAAAGCCATGGTCTGCAAAGAGGTTTCAAAGCATGAATGGGATGTCATTGTTGAAAGGTATCGATCAGGAGATGGGTACAAAGAAAATCCATGGCTTTGGACGCCCCACAAAGCACAGTGAGGACAGTCAGCAAGTGTAGGAAGTACGGCACGATGGTGACACTACAAAGAACAGGACATCCGTCCAAAACTGATGCGAAGACAAGGAGAAAACTGGTCAGTGAGGCTGCCAAGAGGCCTACGACGACACTGGAGAAGCTGCCGACATTTCTGGCGACAGAAATCTAATTTATTCTTATATCTGAGCTATGGAGTAGAAAAGCAAGATGGAAGCGTTTCTCATGGGGAAAACAAGCATCCAGGCCCAACTAAATTTTGCAAAAAAGATGCACCCAGTCTCCAAAACCCACGTGGAAAAATGTGTTATAGTCTGACAAGGCCAAGATCGAACTTTTTGGCCATAATTCCAAAAGGTAAGTTTGCCATAAAAACAGCAGAGCAGCAGCAGAGCCCCGTCATCACAGTGCAGCATGGTGGTGCCAGCTTCACGCACTGTGGCTGCTTTTATTCCACCAGAACTGGGGCTTTGTTCAACGTTGAGGGAATCATGAATAGCTCCAAATACCAGCTGATTTTTCATGCAAAACCTTCAGGCATCTGCTGGAAAGTTGAAGAGGAATTTCTCCCCTCAGCATGACAATGCCCCAGTGCATATGTCCATATTCAGCAGAGTGATGGCTTCAGCAGAAGAGGGTCAACATTTTGGAATGGTCCAGCCAGAGCCCAGACCTGAATCCAGCTGAAAATTTGGGGGTGACCTAAAGAGGGCTGTACACGGAAGATGCCCACGCAATTTGATGGATCTAAAGCATTTTTGCAAGGAAGAACTACTTCAACAAACAACAGATGTGCCGAGTTGAGAGACTTACTCAGACTGAGTGCTTCAACAAAGTGTTAGTCTAGGGGTGTACCCTCTTATGCATCCAAGTAATTGTAAGGTTTTCATTTAGATTTTTCCCCTAAGAGATTCCTGCTTTATTCCCCACCTTATTTGTATAACTTGCAGTTTCACGTTAAAGTTGGGAACAGTTCCGATGCGATTTGTCTGGTTTTCAGTCATTTTTTTGTATCACAAAACCCTGCCGTTTTAACTGGTGTGTAGACCTATATCTGTGTGCGCGTCTCCTCTTTTCCTGTCGTCTGGTACCTTTGCATATATGTGTGAAGCTTCAAAACTCAGAATGAGCAGGGTTACTCTGTGCTGTCAATCACTGCTTGATTTGGTCCATTGGGAGTGGAGAAATGTATCCAAAGCAGATCACATCAGTCAGTGATTGACAGCACACAATAATCCAGCCAACTCTGGGTTTCCTAAGCCTGTTTTCCCACCACTATGTGTGCCAAAATACTCCACACTAGCTAAAATTTAACTGACACACCCTCATTGCTTTGAGCAGGGTTAAAAATATGAATAATCTCGTTTGTGTTGTACACGCTCCAAGCTTGCCGCAGCTCGTAATGTCCTGTGAGGCAGTATTCAGGTAAATGTGACATAGCATTGCATTCTGTTCCCTGACTGATTTTTGCTCGTTCTGCTTAATGAGTCATTTTTTCCCCCACTGTTTAAACAACATTATTCTACAAAAGCAGGGATGTAATTGACTTGCCTGGAGTTTAATGATCTTTTTCATCATGTCTGGAAAATTAATTGAAGTGGGAGGGTGATACAGGCTCATGGGTGAACGTCGCTGTTGTACATATGAGTCTGAGATGGGCGGCTCTTCTTAATAACGTCTCAGGTGACTCATTTTCACACAGTTCCCCCTCAGCTCAGTCCCACAGCCACGCTGTGAGGAAAACAGGCCTGACAAATGGGTCGGTCAGAATTCCTTTGATTAATACTTCCTGCCCATCGTACATCTGTTCATCGCGCCGTTCGCATTAGACCCCGTTAACAAGACCTGTCCACGGAGGCTGAGGTTGTTTCAGGTGACATAAGGAACTTTATAATCAGCAGGCTTTAAAGTACGATTAATGTATCTCTTGCTTTATGCAAAAATACTTCAGATGTCCACTATTTCCTTTGTGTACTTGACTTATGAAGGCCTGATGTGCAGCTATTAAAAAAAATAGGTCCAATTATAATTATTATATTACTGCTATACTTACAATGACATTTGCAGCATGAAGATGCAGCTCCTTGTATGAGTAAAACTGAATTCTGAAGATCTTCCCCTTTCCTATTGTCTTTTCAATTTATTTCTCCATAAAACACGGTAATTTGTAATGCTGACAAGATGATTGCATTTTCTGTAAAGGTAATCTCTCCACCCCAGAGTGAAAACAGCACATCCTTAAAGCTGTGAGATAAGCTGGTGGCTTCTTCAGGTTCTGTTTGATTGATTGATTGATTCTGTTATTAACGTAGCCTGTAGGTGTCTGGGCTTGACTTAGGAAACATGATTTGAATCAGAGATGTCCAGATCTTTCTTCTGAGACCCAAATTGTTATCAGAGCAAAGTGAGGAGAGTGTCAAATTGAAATGGATGGGAAATGCAGGGATTTTTTATGCTATATTAAAATACAGATTGTTTACAATAACTATTAATGTAATTCATTTGATTATTAACGGGCCTGTATCTATACTGATTTATGTAGACAGAATTTCAGCACTTTGTCTCTGTTAGGTTTAATTATATCATTTACTTGTTGTTGCTGTTATAAATTCATGTTATGCCTGTTTAGACACTAGACATTTTTGTAACAACTTTTCAGTTTCTGACAGTTACCAGTATTTATCCAGTATGCCGTATTAGACTGTAACTGTTTGTTTCTGGCTGTTTGTTAAAGTGGTTCAGGAACCATAGACTTCTAAAGGGGCGTCAGTTTTTAATCCACTGAACTGTGCTTTAAGCTCGTCTACTTCTGCACTTTTCCAAGAGGAAAATGAAAGACATTTTTCCTGTCTGACGCTGCCTGCATCTTTTTTCTTATAAGTGCCAGTTTGTATATGATAGGATGCTTAGCTTAGTACTTGACACTTTTTGAAAAGCTGCTTTACAGTAATGTGTTCCACAGTGCAACATGCTATTTTGGATCCTGGATGGATGGATGCTTTTATTTTCAACAATACCTGTATTCTGGACTTTTTTTTTTAATTTTTTTTTAAAAAAAAAGGTTGCAATAAGCCTTAAGACGTGTTATCAGGCAAAATGCATTCCGCTGAATATTTCAATGTATTTGAAAAAAACATACATATTAAGGATTTATGGTAATTAGTAATGATTGAAGTTCTTGATTTTTTTTTTTCTTTAAGATTTACCTCCTAAAACTCTAAATGCTGGGCTTTACATTAAAGGACAATTATTACACATTTCCATTCATCATTCAAATTGGAAAAATTCACCAAACACCTAGCAAACTTTACTTAATTAGCGTATTGTGGTAATTATTTTCCCCGAACACATACACTGATCAGCCATGACATTAAAACCACCTGCCTAATATTGTGTCGTGTCGCCAAAATGGCTCTGACCCGATGAGGCATGGAGTCCACAAGACCTCTGAAGGTGTCCTGTGGTATCTGGAGATCTGGGGAATTTGGGGGTCAAGTCAACACTTTAATCTGTTTATCATGCTTCACAAGCCATTCCTGAATAATTTTTGCAGTGTGGCAGGGCGTAACATCCTGCTGAAAGAGGCCATTGCCACCTGGGAATACCTTTGCCATGAAGGGGTGTACTTGGCCTGCAGCAGTGTTTAGGTGGGTGGTACATGTCAAAGTAACACCCACATGAATGCCAGGACCCAAGGTTTCCTAGCAGAACATGACCCAGAGCATCATAATGCCTCCGCCGGCTTTTTTTTTCCACTGGCATCCAGGTGGCATCTCTTCCCCAGGTCAATGACGCACACGCCCCCGGCCGTCCACATGATGTAACAGGAAACATGACTCATCAGACCAAGCCACCTTATTCCATTGCTCCATGGTCCAGTTCTGATGCTCACGTGCCCATTGTAGGCACTTTCAGTGGTGGACAGGGGTCAGCATGGGCACTCTGATCGGTGTGCGCCTATGCAGCCCCGTACGCAGAAAGCTGCGATGCACTGCGTGTTCCGACACCTTTCTATCATAGCCAGCATTCATTTGTTCAGCAATTTGTGCTACAGTAGCTCTCCTGTGGGATCTGACTAGACGGGCTGGCCTTCACTCCTCACACACATCTATGAGCCTTGGGCGACCATGGCCCCATCACTGGTTCACCAGTTGACCTTCCTTGGATCACTTTTGGTAGGTATGACCACTGCATACTGGGGACACCCCACAAGACCTGCCATTTTGGAGATGCTCTGACCCAGTTGTCTAGCCATCACAGTTTGGCCCATATCAAAGTCGCTCAGATCCTTACGCTTGTCGCTTGTCCGTTTTCCCTCCTTCCAACACATCAGCTTTAATAACTGACTTGACCGATGCCGATGTAAAGAGGTGATCAATGCTATTCTCCTCCCCTGTCAGTGGTTTTAATGTTATGGCTGATCAGTGTTTATTTCATGAGAGCTATTTGATTGTAAACGATTTACGGTTCTCATTTAATCCAGTCTGAAAAGTAAGTATAGTTGGAATGGAAATCAATCCCTAGATTAAGGTTCCTGCTCAGCTCAATTCCCTTGTTTTTGTGTATTAAAGCTTGTGTGATTGAATGTGCTTTTTGTTGACCTTAAATCATTACAATGAACCTTTAATGGAGCAGCTACAAAAGGCAAATCTGCTTCTGCAAAAGCATATTTAGTGAAAGCGGCTGCCTGCTGGAATGGTACAAGCCTTCTAAACATCGTTTTACTTATTTACGTTCACATCTGGTTCCATAGCAGCGCCATACAATTATACACTTAGTCATTAGTTTGTTGCATGGCTGTAGGCCTACCTATAAATTTTTATGCCAAATCCATGGCCCTTCCTTGCTTTCTCTTCGCTAGTTCTTTTGTCCAAGACAAATATCTGTAATTGTAGTTTTATACTGCCTTGATTAAATGTTGTTTCAATAGTTTTGATAATATAACGCGCTTACATTTGCAAATGTTTCGTTCCAGTTTTGTTTAATATACAACGCGTGTATATTTGAGTCGTATTTTGTAGCAAATATGGTGGCCTGAACTGATACCAGCTCATATAATTTTATTCGAGCAGACACCGGTCTCACTGATGTTCCTGCTGGTGCTATTGCTGTGAGAGTATCAAGAAAAGCCCACGTAACTATTACCTTAACTACTTGCTGGCAGTAGAAGGGGAAAAATATTGCAGATTATGATGTCGTGGTCAACATCAGACTTGTTGTCTGTATCTCAGCAGTTAGACAGTATTGTAGAGTGAATAGAAGTGACCCTTAGAATGAATGCTGTATCTATCATCTCCGGAGATGAATAGATACCCTTGGCTGGTTTTTATTTTATTTTCTTTTAATTTCAAATACAATGTAGAACATTCTGTAAACGGATTTGAGTTTTGTTCCGTCTAAAGTCCTTTCCTCCAATGAAATGAGCGGCATCTGCAGTTAATGGAACCAAGGACTAAGCAGCAGAAAGGAAAGGAAGAGAATTTGGTGGATAAACACAATCTGCGTCACTCGGAGCATCTTTAGTAGCTCGTCGCTTTCTGTACATTTCCTGTCAGTCTCTGCTCAACAAAAGGTGTAAATTGAGCGAAGTTTAAAGATATGAGTTCATGATGAAGGCAGTTGATTAACAGCACCGCATGTTTCATAATGAACCTCAGGAATAGAAAGCCATTTCAACCTTGCCATATTATATACAAAAGCCATTTAACTGTGGAGCCCTATTTTTTTCCTTAATTTGGGTCAGGTTAGTTTGTGCTTTGATCGTGCAATACAGCCATTTTACACTGATGGCTTCAACTGCTACGCTAGACTTTCGACCTACAAATTTAATGGGTCAGTGATCCACTTAAACTTGCAATTGATTCATTTGTATTTGGTCAGTCAGATTCTTACTTAAAAGGAATGATGGTTTTTGGCTCACATTTACATTACATGTATAGCTACCAGAAGAGTATATATTGTATTAGAGTATAGAAGAGTGTGTGTGTGTGTGTGTGTGTGTGTGTGTGTGTGTGTGTGTGTGTGTAGTAATTAAAGTATTAGGTTTTAACATAAAAACATAAATACATATTTCATACACATACATACCACACTTGAGGTTGTAAAAAATACCGTACTGATCTATCTGTCCATCTTCTAACCATGTAACCTGGTCATAACCAGGTTAATAATAAGGGACAAAAATTATCAGTCAAGTAACAGGAGACAGATATCAAGGGACAGACAACTTTAATCATTCTGTCCGTCCGTCTGTCTGTCCGTCCACTTGACCTGCTTTGGAAAATGAATGCCCTGGCAAATTCAGTTCAGGTGCAGAACTGGCGTGAAATGCTAAGGGATTTGACCTGAAGCGTCATGACAGGTGAAAGCTGGATATGCTGACTGTGAGGTGTATGGGGATGGAAGACAAAACGAACTGTAACCACCTCAGGTAGCAGATCTGTGATATGTATCATGGTGTAGAGTCATGGAAATTATTCAGAATCTGCAGGATAACTTTCTTCCAATGAGAATAATTTTAGTTTTCCATACTATGTCTTTTGTTAAGCAAGACAAACTGAAATTTTGATATATGAAGCCTAAACACTGTGTTTTCATGTGACTGTCGTGTCCTGTCACAGTATGTATTATTGATGATGTCACACTTAGGCACTTTGTGTGTATACATACTTCAATTCTACCTCCTCCCCGCACTGTCCTGTCTTTTTGCAGTTTTTTTTTTTTTTATATTTACCCCCCCCCCTTCTTTTTATCACTTCCTGTTTGAATGTTGCATCAAGGTCCTGGGGGCACGTTAACTTGGGCCACTGTATAGCTGTATGTGGATGCTGTGAGAATAAAGCCCACTTCACTTAGTTTTATTGGTGAACTTGAATGGTAATGTTACAAATTTCCTTTCTGTAAATAAACCTGTTTGTGCTCAAGGACACAAAAATTAGACTTTGAAATCCAGGTAGTCATGCTGTCCCTGGAGTTTAGCATGCAATCGAAAATCATTGACACTTTTCTGCAAAAAAATCAGTGCTCTGCTTGGAGTACAATGTATGATATGTCAGAACACTGATATTGTGAAAATGTGGCTCGCTTACCAGACATTAATTTCTTTGGGGATGCTGCTCAGCTCAGATACGATAAACAACATTGCATTCGGATGTTTTTAGATATTTATTTTTTTATTTCAAAGGTTGTCGATAAAGGTCCATCAAGAAAACTCACTCTCAAGTAGAGATTGGTGGAGAGTTGGCAAGAGATGGGAAACAGGCACGAGATTAAAAAATTCAGAAGAATTCAAAACAAAGACACTGGCTGACAACTTAGCTATTCAGTTTCAGTCAGTTCCACTATGTAACATTCTGAGTCTTTTTAATAAATAGTTTAGATAGTTGTGGTGCCAGAATGAGAATGGCATACTGCAGAGATTATTTATATATATATATATATAGACTTTTCCTTGGGACACATTGAAACTCAGGAAAATTATGAAGCCATACATCAATGATAGAAGTGATAGGATACCCTTATCATTTTTAAGGACGTATTTGATGCAATTAATTATTTGCATTGTTAATTTAAGAGAGCCAAGCTTGACTGAAGAGCCTGTTCTCATCATTTAACATTACAAAATCATGTTCTAGATATTGTACAAGGAAACGGTCAGACGGTAGAAGGAGAAAGCCCTAACTCTCAGCTATGCACAGTCAGTGCATATAACAACTTTGTGACTTCTTGAAAAACCTGATGCATTTCTGACTCGTCCACCGGTGTAATAAGATGCTGAACTGATTGTTTAGTGATGTAATTATTCACGAGCCAAATGAAAGGTCTTTCTGCTGTGACGAGCTGCTCTTATATTTTAGATCTGCTTCAATCGCTTTACCTCGTCGTATTCGATACGTTACAGTATTTTTCTCCATTTAATTGATAACTTTAGATGACCTCACAGTTCTATACTATTGTAAAGGAACGTCTCTTGGCATGAGCCTCCACCTTCTCTTAGGAACAATGATGCTTAACTGCTTGTATTAAGTATTAGGTATATGCATAGTGTACTGTTAATGGATAATAATGACTTAACACATGTTTATTCACATATTGTTTCACGTTTTTTTTGTATATATTTTTGCTGCAGGATTTAGTGATGCCCAATATATGAGACATTGTTTCACAACATTTTTATGTGAGGCTCGTGAAGTTCAGAAGTTTCCAATGGAAAAGTATTTAGTTCTTGCGTCCTTGAACACCCTGACATCTCTCATTGTTCTCGTGACTCTGTTGTGAATTGAGTTCAATACTAACAGTAATCTTTGCAGAATAAATCTGAATTTTGTGCATTGTGCCCCTGCTCAGTAGTAAAATATCCCAATGTTTAACGGTATTCTGGATCTGAATATTATTATTATGATGTTATAATATTACTGTTGTTTTATGTCTTGCACTAAGGAAGATTTTGGTGGAGTGTTTGTCCTCTGAAAGCAATAATAATATATGAAGTAATGGGGAATTCATTCTTATGTTTTTACCTAGCAGACAGGTTCTTTTGTGTGGAAAGAATGGAGTTTTTATTAAAGATCTTATATTTCTTTTTCAGCTTATTAAAGTGAGGTTATAATATGAATATTTTTTCTTACAGTGGCCCATTGAAACATTAAAACGTTAAAAAATATTTGCAATAAATATTTACCAGCACATAAACCACCTACAAACGGCATATATGAAGTACGGAGGCTAGCAGGAAAAGGTTAGGATCACATTTTAATCTCCAGATGAATCCTCTCTAAGATTGTTAGAGGTGATTTTCAAAGCAATAAGTCTCATCTATGTTGTATCATTGTTTTTATTTAGGAGAAATAAACAGGAGAAGAACGATCTCACTGTAGTTTTTTTTTTCCCCCTCTGGGATTTCATGTAAATTCTAGCCAAAACAACTGTAGCACAAATTACCAATTATGCAAGTTACCATAAAAATTGACTAATTATGTATGCTTCCGTCAAAAATCTTTTCAACATGCAGTTATCCTTTTGATTATGCTAAGGGATACGTTGGGATGCTTAACCAGGGAATTGGAGTTAAGGGCTGCATTTAATAGGTTAATCCTCACAAATATCAGCAATGCTGTGTATGTTTTGACATTATGTGTGACATTATTTTGACATTATGTGTGGGCCATTTTTTTGATCCCCACAAGGGGAAATTCAATTTTTTTTTTAAGTCTGTGACAGCAATGAGAAAAGTAAAGATGCCAAAAGTCTTGCATTTTGTTTGGTTACGTATGGTTAAGGTTAGGACTGGGCAGGGGGTAAGACAGGCATTGCTGGGATTAGGGTTTTTCCCATAGAAATGATTTTCCGAAGACTGAAATGAATGGGGAACCTGTGTGACCTGTGCCTCCTGAATGCAGCCGTTTTGGGGGCATGTGGACAAACAGAGGCTGATTGAGTGGACGTCGGTGCCATGCTGTCTGCATGTAATGCATTTGGAGCCCGTGGAGAAGCAATCACTGCGGGCTCGCAGATTTATATACGCCAATCGGCTGCGTTTGCCGTCTGCCCTGCACTGAAACAAGGGGACAAGTCAGGAAATGAGGGGGAATTGCTGGTGAGCCCTAATGTGTTTTTAAGCTTCTTTTAAACGCACTCTGACACATTTCTCCAAGGACCTAATTGTTATGATTGCTGTGGAAAAAAATATACAAACAAGTACACTTAAAAAAAAAAAAAATTTAATCTTTGATGGGGCAGAATACAGTCTGAACACAGGAAGTACGCACACATAGTCACACCTTTGTGCATTTATGTATGATGAATTGAAAATACATTTATGTTTGTCATTTTGATCACTTTGCACTGTTGATGGAACCTCTGTCTAGCTGTGCAGATACAGAACCAATAACTGAATCTGTAGTCGTAGCTCTGGGTTTATATGTGGTAAATAGCAGCAAAATATGTTATGCTGTATATTTTACGTTTTCTTTCCATTTATCAAATTACTTTGCAGCGTTCATTGCAACATATATATAGATAATTTACTAAATCCCTCTATAGCTCATTTCTTAAGTTCATACCGGAAAAAAAAAACATTGTCTAAAGTCTTCTGACTTTAGAAACAGTGTAACGAAAGGAAAGATTGCAAAAAATAACCATTAATGTCTCCTGGAACAGGAACTCTGTGACTAAGGTTGGCAGAAGAAATGGTATTACAGTAGAAATAACGTTTCTTTCAAGCATTTTTCAGAGAGCAGTATCGCATGACACCCTAGGGAAAATGACATTCTGAAGGAATTGTTCCCATACATGTGTACAATGAATATTTTCCTCGTTGCTGAGACTTAAATTTAATTAACTTGGGCATTTCAACATTATATTTATGAGATCAGCTGTAATATATTTGTTTGCATCTATTGTACCTGTATAGGAATTTTAAAAACTATCCACAGATGGTTGTTGGGCTGTTATCCCAAATATACTTTTCATTGCACTTAATTTATTTTTGATTAGAGTTTGTCATTGTGTGTGGTTTGGAGCTGTTCCTTTGTAAATTGTTTTGTGTTTTTAAGCCACTGGCAGTTTGTTGTTTTACAAAGGTCCAGTATAAACTCATTTTTGATGGTATCAAAAAGCCAAAACAATGTTGGATGTGATCTGAAAGGCACATCTGGTAAATATTAAATCTAAGCAAAGGCAACACAAACAAAACTTGCATTAAAAGAAATACTGAGAATATCTGGCACAAAACGGAGGAATTCTCCCAGAGATCACGTTGTGTGGCTTGGCAGGGGGAGCTTGACAACTCCATGTGATGGTTCATGTGCTCCATCAGATAGCAGGGAGTGTATTTCCCTTGGTCCTGAAAGCAAACATCAGCTTAATTTCTGCTTGTTCTCCGCCCCAGCACGGACTCCAGACAAGGTGAACGATCGCGGAAGGAGCAGAACGCGGATGAAGACCGTCAGAGCAGAGCTGGGATCGGGCAGTGGACACGAGACTCGAGCTGGTCTGCTGACCCTTGCTGTCATATACATCATCAGCCATCTGTGATGCTAAAGCCAGCAGGCTTTTGGTCTGCCAGTCTGCCAGTGCAAAGTCCCATTTTTTCGGTTACTGAAAGTGAAACTAATGGATAACATTTTATGGGGATAAAGATGATGTACAACATTTTGCAAAGCTCCCCTTTGATGACAAATTTGAGGGGATGAGTTAGTAAGAGACCTTAGTATGCATTTGTGATAATCTACAGGACAAAACGCATTCTGAGTGTTTAAATGTAGCCAAAGGGTTTGTATTCCCCCTTCTCATCTAGCCATAATCAGCCTTATCTTTCCTCTACATATAAATCTGCAGAATGCTAAATGTGCACGTTTTAAATATTTTATAATATATTGTAAAGTACAGAAGACAGATAGTAAGTAATACACTGTAACACAGTGCTGCATTTATTAAATAGGTGTAATAATGACCTTCACATTTTTAATACATGTAATACAATGTGCTAAAGTGTTAAGATAGTATCACTGCTTTTTTCATTCCTAAAACAAGGGTAAAATGTAATTTATCTGCCACTATATTTATTTTCAGTAGAGTAAAAAGAATTTGGTATTTTATGCTTTCAAGAGAAATATTCCAGCAATTGTATCTCAGGACAGGAATCATTTCATTTCTTAATTGTGTATCTGGTTTTCCCTTGAATTTCATCTTATTTTGCTTTTTCTAGTTCTGCCTCAGGCGAGGCAAAGGCCACAGCCCCCCCACCCTCTCACTGAAAAGCAGCCTGTTTGTGCATCTGTAGAGTTTCCCTTCAAAGCTGGTTGCATACTTAGTCACTGTAGGTTGCGAAGCACTTTTCACTGCCTATGTGACCCCTGTACTCTTTATGAGACGGTGGTTATGGCGTTATGAGCCGCGTGATGAAATTCCAGAAATCAATGCATCACCACCTACAGAGGCATCCCAAGACGGCTTGGCCTTATCGCCCTGTCTGTAACTTTCCTAATCAGGTAGAAGAGGGTAAATGGATATGTGTGTGTACTCCAGGGATGGCCTAGCTCATCTGTCATTCCAGGAAAGGAGAATCCGTGTATTTATGTTGCCACTTATTTTTAAACCTTTGTTGTTGTTGTTGTTGTCGTCGTTAAGTGTATTTATTTATTTATATTGATTTCTTTATGAATTATTAGTCATGATTTATTACTGTAAACAATGCAAGTTGTTAGAGGTCTACAGGGCAAGAGTGTAACAATATTGATCTGAGAGGAGGGAAAATAGGGTAACCTTTCATATCAAGTGTTTTGTGTGTGTTGTTTATGTGTTTTGTGTAAGGCCTCAAAGTGAAAGCCCCAAAATGATAGTTAAGGTGAATATAAGCGAATTAATTTTACAAACCTTCCGTGAGACATTAATGCAGTGAGATGCTGTGAAATGTACAGAATGTCATTGGAATGTTAAGTAATGCGCAGGTTTATTTGCAAGTGAAGAGTCCAAGCACCGGGGTGTAGCCTAACACAACGCTAACGATACAGAAGACGAATGTTAGTGAGGAAACCGAGAGAACAGTCATTTAAATACAGATGTAGAGGTCAGCTGTGTGTATGAGATACATAGAGTAAAGCAGCACAAACAATATAAATGCTAAGTGCTTCAGTGTTACCTGTAATAAAGACCTTTTTGTTGTTCTTAGATACATACAATTATATTTTTAAATACTTTTCTTATTTTAATACTTGTTTGTTGTTTTTTGTAGGTTGAAATTTTGTATGGGGAGCATGTATGGGAAAGGTCAGGAGGCTGTAATGCCTGTCAGTCGTTTTGTTATGGAAAGAATTTATCGTCTGCTCGCTTAGCTGGGCTGAGATCATCTCTGTATCCACAGAAGGCATTCTGTAAAACTGTAGCTTTGCACTGGGCCTCTAGGCTAAATATGGGCGAAAAAATGCACTGGGTGAAAGTTGATTGGGAGGGAGAATGCAGACAGTTTCCTGGGTGATTCAGCAATAATAGCAGTGAGTGAGAGAGAGAGAGCAGCCTTCAGTCATACCGTTTGGCATGGAACACTCCTGGAGACACAGCTGCAAATTTCAGAAATTCGTATTTCAAGTGGCTGGAATATTTAAACGCACTGTTAGATAACTATTCTGCAATTTATTAATAACACACAACTAAACTTCTTAACGGTTTCTAGTTCAGTAGAAAAAGTATTTTCATGAAATAAAAATCTCTATTTTTGGTATCAATATGCAGCTCTCTATAGGTAATAAATGTGCATTGCTTGTATGCGTTGATGCTAATTATTTTAAAAATGCTATCTCTTAAATGAATGTGTACAATAACTGTCACTTTTCTGCAATCGTGTTGCTCATATGTTATTGCAGTTTTATTTTAATATGTTTATTTGATGGACAATACACCATAGACAAACTATGCAATGCTTTTTAACTTCATAACTGAAGGTGTCCTTGCAGTACATGTAAATGTCATATTTGAAACTAGCATCTTTGTGTAGTTCCTTTAAAAAGGTTTTGCTTATATTATGACTTATTTTCAATTTGTCAACTAATTTTTTTTAAGTAATACTCTTTCCATTGAAACACATGACATTTTTGACATTTTTCATACCATCTGTGTATTTCCTCATATTTCAGCCTGAACCCTGTATTGCTTGGGAAGAAATCAATTAAAATAGAAGCAACTTCTCTCCATAAAGAGGATATCTCAGTGGATTTTTGACTGTTACAATTATTAACTTCTCCCAGTAGTATTCATTTAATCGCTAAGGACTTAGAAAAGCTACACTTCATATTACTAATGAAATTAAAATGTGCTTATAAAAATAAGTGATTCAATCTTGTGCATATATATGTGTGTGTGTGTGTGTTACAATATCCAATATTATGTTTGATTGTCTTTTTTTTCTGCAGCGATCTGGCAAACTTTTTGAATAATATCTGACATTGGGCAAAGATTGCACGTGCCATAAATCATCATCATGAGTGGGATTCATTTGCTTGTGATTGGGTAGAAACTGCTACCATGTAATATATAGAGCGTATTCTGACAGCCTTCCACCCTGCACTCATGGCTGATTCATTGCCGTCGTCTGTCTTTGCACCTAGAAAAATAACCTTTATGGCACTAGATGAGAGGGTCAACTGTGCATGCTGACCTATAATATATTAATGCAGGCTGGGGGGGTGGGGTGAAAAATTACCCTGGGGTTATTTCTCTGGATAGAAAGTGACAAATCACATGAAACGATTTGCTAAATCGAGAGGCCTGGTTGCTGGTGTTGAACACTCCTGGGTGGCATCCAGGGGGACGGATTTAAATCTCTTCCTTGTGCAGAGCAGTGCGAGACCTCGCTTGACACCTATGTAAGAGAGAGCAGCTTCTCAGACTGGTTACGTACCTGTTTAGGCATCTTCTAGCAGCTTTTCGTTTAATTAATCCCATTTGATATCTCCTCAAGATTCACACCAGGCAGAATATTCTGACTTGTTGGGTTACAGAGTAGACAAGATGGAGCCTTACTGTCCTTATCACAACATCCTTAAAATAACATTATTAAAAGAATGACAGCCAGGCTTTTTGGGCAAACGTTGTACTAATTCTTTCGTAAGACATTACAGCTTCCTTAAATTAATGAAAATGCAAAAAGCTTTTGTGATGAATGAATGTTAATTTGTCACTAATGTAGCAGCTGGGATACATCATTTCATCTTACCCTCTATTGTGTCAAACTGCATGTGTTAAACATTTTGTTTTAATACATATATTTTTTTCTTCCTTTCTCATATTATGGAAATGGACACACTCCAGTTCTGTATCTCATTACCAGCTAATCCATTCATTAAATATGCTGCAATAATATGGATCAGAACACCCATGAAAATGTTCTGTTTAAATGGCTACAATTTTTGAATCATTCATCACTTACTTTACAACATTTTGATTTATTAAACTGAAAATGGAGGAAATAAATTGAGATATTTGTTTTTAACTTTTTACCACACTAATGAGAGTGTTTCAGTTTGCTTATAATTTGATTTTCAAATATCTGGCTGCAATGATGCATAAGAGGTCCGTCCACTAAGGAGATGCCGGGTCATTGTGCTCTCGTGGAGTGTAATAAGCTTAGTCATGTTCTGTTTGCATTTACGTTTACCTTTAGTTTTATTTAAGAGACGCTTTTGTTTGGCAAATGGCACATTACAGACACAGGTGCTGTCGAGGAGTCTGCTCGGTGTGAGTGCAGCCAGGCTGAGCTTCCAGTGACTGCGCAGCTATAAGTGTACACAGTATTACAGCAGGAGCGACGCAACATCTGCCAAACAAAGCAGGAGCCTTATAAGACTGTTACAATGACCAGAACTGCAACATTATGGACATTCAAGGAACAGAGAGAGGCACTGGATTAGTAAAGGAATTTAGTCGAGTAGCAAATCCATTCCTTATAGTAAAATTGCTTTTCATTTTGAGGAATCAGCATTACAAAACAAATTCAGCCATTTCATATTGCTTACATTGAAGAAAAGGGTTTTGTCAAATTTTCATCAAAAATAAGTCAAATGTTTAATCCTAATAGGTCTCCATTGCCCAGAACCCCAGTATTATCTAAGTGGATGAATAATTAAACTCACTTAGATTCACAGGGAAAAAAAAAAACGTTTCCATGTGAGCCTTGCGGATTTGCAGACTCAGTCTTCTCTTAAGTGCCATGATGAGTGGATCAGTTGAAGGGGGCTTAAAGGATGATTGTGAGTCTGTAAGAATGAATGCTGAACTCTGCCTGACCTTATCAAGTGAAAAGGGGAGGAGCCAGATTCATGTTGTCTAATTTATTCATTGACATCTAATTTGTCTGTTCACACATTTTCACAGTCTGTTTACACTTAGAATGATCATAATTGTGCCTGATTATCTGTGTCCTGATTAACTGCATGTAGGTCTTCTGGCTGAAATCATGCATTCCCTTGAGCGTGCAATTAGTTATCAAAACAAAGAACAGAGACTGCAGCCTTTCAGTTTTAATCACGACAGTAATCGTGCAGGGTGTCTCGGCACATATAAGATTGCAGCTGAATCTTGGTTTATCGCTTTCATTATGTAATCTGGCATCCAGCCTAAGTTGTTAAAATGCACAGGCACATTTGGGGTTATAAAAAAAAAAATTGTGTCAACTTAACTTTTGCTCTGGATTCCTGTCTCTCTATAATCAGAATCCTATCCTGTATGAATTCCTCTGTAGCGGCTATTGCCAGGTCATGTGGGCTTAAGAATGTGATGGCTTTTCTGTGTGCAGTATGTTAGGCGCTGCTCTTAGTCGTCAGAAAGGCTGCAAAGCTTCCTTGTGACCAACCTATCGCGCATATGGACTCGAGACGTCCAGTATGCATGTTTTATATTCATCGAATCAGGTCGTCCCATCCACAGTGCCAAAGTTTCAGCTCAGCTGTCCCCGAGACCATTGGGCACAACACCGCAGGAAACAGGAAGCAGTCGGGACCTGGAGACCGCTGACAGGACAGAAGCGGATTCGCGTGCGGAGGCCCGAGATGGGGCCTACGGCAAGGAGAGCGGGAGAGTGGGACTAGAAGACAAGAATCAAACAAACAGATTATGTGACCAAAAACAAAAAAAACACGAAAATGAGGCTCCAACAAACAGGAGTAACAAGGCTAAGCCCCAAGCTAAGCTCGCTGTTCAGTGTATATATATAACATCGTAACACTGCTTCCAATTAAACATCTGAAGACCACCCCCATCATCCACGGGTGATGCAAGATGATGACACAGTCCCAGAAAAAGCACAATTAAACCCACACAATTTCTACAAAGCATGAAAATAATAAATCTGCATGAATGTCTTAAGTGTCTTTTAGTTTTGCTTTCATTATACTAAATTACAAAACATTATACGCAGCAAAGGACTGAGGAGGAGACGTTATCACTGCTGAAATTACGTGTGAGATACGTGGGGGGGTGATGGTGTTCTTGCACGCTGTTTAATTTACTTTATTTGAACCGAAATGAGCGGCGGCAGCAATGACCTGGCTCTAGGCGGCCGCACAGATGCTCTGACTACTCCGCCGAGCAAATAAGCATTTACAGACCGCGAAACTAGGAGCGTCGGGCAGCGAGAGAGCCCCAGGGAGGCCGCTGTGTTTCCCAGGCTGCGCGGACAGACAGCAGAATGCCAAAGTCTACATTCTATCTTATATCGCCGCAATGTTATTCATTTACATTTATCATCTGCAAGTGATCTTAAGAATAATTGATTCTTGATAAAGCAGATTCAGTCACTAATAAAGGCTTTATTCTAACGTTTAAAGTTTAAGAGTGTCATTTTCCGCTGTGAGCATTTTGTCATCGAAAAGAAAAATGTAAATTATATAGTCATTTTACCCCGTCCTTGCATATATTAACTATTTTGGTGCATGAGCATTAGTTTAAGAAGATCAAGTATATACAATAAGCCAGTTTTTACAATTGAAGGTTAAGAGCTTACCTTTTCCATTTAAATTTATATTTAAATATAATAAATTTATATATATGTGTGTGTGTGTGTGTGTGTGGATGAATGCCACAGAAGTATTGCATTTCATGTATATTATTATTACAGTGGGACATTGCTGCTGTGTTTTTTCAGTTTTGTCAGTGATATTCTGAGATAAATGGGACACTTAGAAACCCACTTAAAAAGCCATAAATTAGCCATGCTAACCGCAGTCCATGTAAAGCGAACAAGTGACACGGCAGTATGAAAAGGCGGACCTCGGGATATAAGCTGGAGCGACGCCTTCGTCGCTTTCGAGAGCTTTACTTTAAGTGCGTCCTTTTCACTCTGAGCTCCCCAGCCTCACTCGCGCTTTCAAATGAAAGTAGCGTGAAGAATGGTGGGGAGGGAGGTGGTGAAATGCTGCTGCTTTTATTGGGCTCGCCACACCAGTGTAGTTAGAATAATGTCATAAATGCAGAAATACAGCTGTTGTGCTCCATGCTATGAGGATGAATTCGGAGAATCGATCCCCGTTGCGGTATGACCGAGTGCCCTGGCCGCATCCGCCCTGACCCACTTTCACCTCACCCATGATTACTCTGCTTTCACCAGCATATTTTTAATGCTCTCTCTACCATTGGATCTGCTATTTGCACATACTGTAGACCACGTCCACGCTTTATTTATGTCTTATATAATGCCGTTCGTTATTTGTAAGTTTTTAGGCACTGTTTTCTCTTTCTAGCATCTAGCATCTAGCTAGAGAGTTCTACCCAGCTGCTGTCTTTGAAACGCTCAGGGAATTATTTCTTATTTGTATAGTAATGGTGTTTTATATACTCTCTTTCACGATTCCTTCTCGAAAATTACCGTAAATCACCGTAAAGCCTATTGTGACAAAGTTGGTTGTAAAAATATATTGCCACGTGACAACTGATTAATCGAGTGAGTGAGTGAGTGAGTGATTTACCGGGGGCATACCGGGGCTCGTGGATTTATTTTCTGAGGTTCCTATTTTTTCCATCTGTAAACTGTTTGGGCTCTTTATGGTGCCTAATGTTTCCCTCTCTGGGATTGCCTATGGAATGCTAAACCTCATCATAATCACACCCATCTTTCCTGCCAAAAGAATTATTTCTTTTTAGGGGGGGGTGTTGTCTGATGTGGCCATGTTTTCTTCGCAATTGCCGCAACAGTTCCTGCAGCTCGAAGTGCGTGAAATGGCGGGCTGCGGCGCTGCGGTTATCGGCCGCCCTCCTCTCCTGCGCGTCAGGTGCAGCACAGCGCGGATTTTTATCAGCGGATCGAATGTCTCAAGCTATTATAACCTCTTATGCTTCTGCTTTTAAAAAGGTAATGAAGGGGAACTGCACAGAGGGTGTAAACACTCTGCTTTTTATGGGAGTGAGGTTGGTAAATTGTTGTTTTGTGGGGGGTTTTGTTTTTTTTGTTTGCTGTGAAGACTCTAGAAAAGCACAATGTGCAGCATTTTCTTGGGGGGGTGCTTTCCTGGGCCATGTTCCCATTCCCCACTTCTTAAACCTCTTCTTTAATGAGCAGTAATAGACTTTAATTATGCATGTATTATATCCATTGGACCACTTTGTCTGTAAATTCCTATGGATGATCAGCATGATCCAGAAGATGTCTGGGGGAACATGTGGTGCTGTGTGGGTGGAATATGAACGTGGCTGAACTTGCACCCACACAGGCGACCACATGCTAAGGCATTCGGGTGAACAGTGCCTTTGAACTGTGGGGGCACATCTGAGTGGCCAGTGTAAACCTGCTGAGAACATAGTACTGTGTTTGTGCAGAGATACTAAACATAAACATCTATGAAGGCCACTGACAGTCAAGTGTATTTAACTGTACTGTGAATGTGAGAATGATTTTTAATAATGAAACGCAAGGTTTTCGAATATTTTCAGGCTAAATCTGACATAGGTTGTCTTCTTGAACTTTTTCTGTACAGTTTTTCACAGTTGAGATGCCGACAAATTTAATTCTAAAGGCGGAGTGCACTTCTGATTTCAAGGTGGAAATACATTTCTCTTAATAAACGTTTACTTTGAGCAATTTGCTGTAAAGGGACACGTCAGCTCCCCAGCTGAGCATTTAAGCGCTATGCTGTTGGAAATTCCACTGTGAAACAGCAAGTCCTGTTGTAGGAAATCCTCCTGTGGAAATAACAGCATTTCACCAGAATTTACGGTTCTTGTCTATAAGTCCTTAATTCTTTGATAATAAACTTTTAGCTTTTTTATGGAAATTAATAAATCCTCCACTCCCTATTTTCCTATGCAGGATAAAATATCGGTTTTATGGGCGGGAGAGCAGATGCCAAAGCATTTCCCGTAAACAGCAGATCCGAGTCACTCACATATGGATCCCGGTAGCCTCAGGACCTCAGGAAACTGATAAAGACACTCGACTCACTGGCATGCTAACTATTCCGGATTTTTTATTTATCTTTCTGGAAACAGTACTGCAGTGTTAGGATTTGCATTGCTCACATATTTCAGCTATTCATGAGGCCCCAACAAAATGTGCAGACTAACTGTAAGGCGAACTGTAGATTTCTGCCTTTGTATATCTGGAGACAGCAGTTCAGTGAATTTTAAAAATGTATTCATTTTTTTTTTTTTAATGCAACCTAAACCAAGAGAAGTAGTTTGAAGATGGCTGGATTAATAAGATTTACTTTATTGTTTTAAAATATCCAATTGATATTTCAGAGGTAAATAAGTAATTATTTAACATGGCATTTTTATTTTGCACCATGAGTTGTGAAAGTCAAACTTTTCCCTATATTTCTTATGTAAATAGTGGTATCCCCCTTTGAATATTCTTTTGAATGTGCTTTAATGTAGGAAAAGAGAGATACTTCTCAGCTTGCACACATTAACATTTCAGCAGGTTTCGGAATCAGCCTTTGTTGTGACAGACATCATTTAAATGAGGTCATTGTTTCAGAGAACACAGTGTCCTCTGGGAAGACCTGATCGGTTTTCAAGTACCTCCCTCAAAACTTCTCTATGTCTTTCATAAGCTGATATGTGGGACTGTCAGCCTAATAAAGTTAGTAAACTCCAATGGGAATGGAAATTGAAAATGGGATTTAGATTTAATTTTATTTCAGGTCCTTATAATTTCAAGGGAGTTTCTTTGTCTCCCATGCAATTATTCTATTAGTTGTAAGTCATATAACAATTACAATTAGCCTGAATATTGTGCCACTAGAGATAGACGCCATGGTCTCAAATGAGGATATCTTGGGATATTTTTTGTTTTATTATTAGTCTTTTTTTTTTTTTAATTTTGCTTCTTTCATAATGTTCACACTTCTAAAGTATTAGTATTTTATTAATTTCAATAAAGTGCTGAAACAGGATAAATGTATAAATGCTATAGGCTAAACTCTCATTCTGGTCAGTTTTCTTTTTCGCTCCAGTCATTCCTTGAATATATGTTACAAAGACATAAATGTCATACATGTCGCTGTTTAATTAAGTTATATATCAGAGGGACATGTTAGCGATGATGTCACCGAACCCTAATGGGATGGAAACAAAATGTAGCCGCAGGCTGTCATTGTGGTTAGTGACTGCTTTCATAGCAGGTATTGGCTTGTTTGATGGATGTTATATAAATCTACAAAGATGAGAAATCAATTAAATGTTTCACAACCAATAATTGGCTAAAGTGTTTTCCTTCAAAACGTTAAGCCATTCTTAACTAATTGGCGTTAGTTTAGCCGTGCTGTGTACCTGACCAATTAAATATAAAATAATATGTGACACCGTTAAGCCATTGGAACACCCGATGACCTAGACAGAACATTCTGGAGAAATATTATCTGCATCTTTTCCGGGAGGCAACAACCTTGTAAGATGCCTTTGGTCTGACAGACCAAAATAACCGTTTGTGTTGAGGTTCTTCTTTAAGGGCGATACTGTTATTGAAGAATATTTCAAGAATCTAAACTGAAAGCGGTGAGACATACATCCGTTGTTTCAGTTCAGGGTGCTAGATATTGCCTGATAATTCAAGATTTCACATTTATTGAGAGATCTGTCTGCTTGCACATACACTTCAGTCGTATCATGGTGGGTCAGTCACTACACATGTGCAGGGGCTGCCAAAATCTCACTGGGTGATTCTACCCATGTTTTGTAACATGACAGATGTGTTGCACAGCTACAATATTGACAATGATTGTCAGGTTCAAGTAAATTGATCAGTTAATTCAGGAGTTATTCACCTCCAAATTTCACAACTGCTACAGATCCAAGTTGGCAAAACTCAGCGTCTCAGTCCTTCAGTGAATCTGGAAGTACTTTGCCTAAATTTTGGGGGCAGTCACATCATGCATTCAGCACTAATATTAGGGATGCACATAATATAGTACATCGTGCTGATTTATGCTATATTTTAATAATTGAACGGTGCTGCTTGATAAGCAGTAGGAAACATCACCAAGTACATGATCTCAAGCAAGAAAACAGCAACTAATTTTGCGCATAATGAGAAAACAAACATACAAATGTGTGTGTATCTCTTACCTGAAAAAAATGCAGTGCTTGCAGTTATCGTTATTTGCCGCGTCTCAAACATGTACCCGAGACCAGTACATTCTGTTTTATTTAACCGTAATTTATCATTTTATTGAGTTATTGCTAATAGGGTTAATTATGCTATAATCAAGGTTGGCAAACATCTGTGTTGCACTGAGGCAGGAGGGAATTTGGAGAATTCGTGCTTCCTGTCAACAATATGCAGTGGGGATGAAACTAGGACACATGCTACCATAGTTTGCTGAGGGAATGATACAATTGCAGTATTAAAGACTTTCCCAGCAAACCTTCTTCAACGCATTGTATTTTCCCATTAATTCATTAAAATAAATCTATGAAAGTTTTATTATATTAATGTACTTAGTCATACCTGCACGAACATTAGGAACGACTGTAAAAACAATTCTGGAAGATTTCTGAAATTTTTATTATCACCTAATTAGAAAAAAAAATCGACTATAATGTAGGCCATAGCACCAAACCTTCGTTTTTGTATCTAAGAGAGAGTAGCATTACAAATATAGGGGTTGATTCTCCCATGCACTTAATTCAAAAAAGGACCCTTAAGCACATTCTGCCACTGGCTTTAGTGCATTTCTCTCTACGTGCTCTGGAGGGCTATATTAACTCACACACCTCTATATGGCCAAACGCGATATTGCAGTTTGTAGAAAGCTGAATATGAACAAAATGAAATCTTTCTAACATGTATCATACGTTTACAAACAAAGGTTACAATCCAAAATGGATGTGAATAGCTCATGTAATTATAGATGGACTGTATAACGCAATAATATATAGAAATATATAGCCTAAGTATATACAAAGTATATTACCATTACACAGGATTCAAGTGACATCTGCCTTGTCGACATGCCTAGCGGGCAAATAATTAGGCTAAACGACTGGTCAATTAAAATATAATTCTTTCAATTAAACTGAGTGAAAAATAGATTCAAAGGAAGTAGTGTGTCCTGCAAGAGTGGGACAGACAGAGATGACCAAAATATTCCAACCTCGTCTTGATGTGCTTCTATGGAGAGAAATTATGGCTTTGTCCCATTTGCTCCACTTAAGGGCACGTCCTCTATGATTCCACACACTTTGGTGATAAGTGATGATATAAGGTGCAAAGTGTATAGGTGTGTGTAAAGTGTACTGGGATTCCTTGAAACCAATGGGACACACTTAATATCTGAAGAGGTGAACAAGAAACACATCACGACTATGTTGTACTGGGGCTTCTCCTTCACTCTAGCGTTGGGTATGTAAACATTTGTTATACTTTATACAATTGAATCACAGCTTCTTCTGAGGCATTTTGGACTCTGATTAGCCAGCAGACTTTCATTCGCTGTCAGTGATATGGTGCATTGTGGTCTAAATACTTAGCTGAAGACCGCTTCCATGTAGGGTTTCCCAAAGTGTGTCTGAAGTGCATGTCAAGTGAGTTGCACATGGTGGGTTTGAGGGTCAATACTTGCGTAAAGAATGAGAACATGCATGCCAAGTGTGGTAGTGTGTAAGTGTGTACTTAGTAGCTTTGTCCCATTTGCCCCACCGAGTACACGCGTAAACAGTACCGCATTTGGCCGGCACATTCACGCTGAAATTTCCAGTTCAAATTTCAAACTAGTTTTGCATTCCATTTAAACTTGTAAGTCGAAAATTCTGAGTTCCTAGTTGGCACTTTCAACTGGAACACCCCCTGACATCAGACTTTTAATTTAGAATGTTGGAGGAGCCTCTGCAACCGCGACCTTCAAGACGGCTGGGCCTTTTATCAACAGACTTGAAAGCTATTGTTATATACTGTTTATTAGCACTTATGTGTTATTTGTCTTTCATTAAATGGGTTGCACGCACAGTGCTGTCAAACTGCAAAATACCCCATAATGTGTTATCGATTGATATTGCTAACAATGGCTAATAATGAACTGGGCTAGAACTGGGGCCTGTTTCAGAAAGCAGGATTTCTTGCTTAGCTGGATAATTTGTCAGGTTTAAGGTAGTCTTGGTTAAATGCAAGTGAAGGAAGGTAAAGGCTATTTAAATAGAGGTATCTTAAATCTGACAGAAACATTAAAAAAACACCCCCAGAAACCTTGAACGGTCCACTTTTCAAATATATAGGTACAAACTAAATATATATTTAGAGCTTTGTAAGGAGAATATAATTAACAAGAGTGTCTAAGTCTGGAAGCAGCGCTGATCGCCGCCCATTCGCAAACAGCGCCACTCATATGATAACGACACGATAATACGGCGGTCATTAAAAACACGTGGAAACGCCCAAAAAGAGGAGCTCAGGCCTGGGTTCCGTTTCCACTGACTGAGGAGCTGCAGGCTTTTGCTTTGTGATGGGGGATTGTTTTCACTGAGGAAATGCAGTCAAAATGCATCTCTTAGATTCACGGATAACTGAATTCGGGTAAGCAGTGACTTTGTAAATTACAAATGTCACTTTTCTAATTTTGATTAAAATGTTAATTTTTACAGTAAAAACACTTGCACGATGCAAGGTGGGCACGTTTACCAAAAGCATAGTTGCTAATTGCGTTAGCGACTTGCATAATTGGAACTATGCGACTGAGACGCTGACGGGGGCTTTTAGGAAAAGCGCCCCACTTGTGCAGTAAAGCACGAATATATTTGGCGTTTAGCGAGGCGAAGCAGCTGCGAAAGTGAAACTGGGCAGGGCGCGCTCTGCTTAAAGGGGCCGCGCACATATAACCGCTCCGCCGTCGCGTATTTATAAGGGATAAACGGGAGGTCTGGTGCTGGGCTGTGCGGTGCACGCATGGGAACCGCCTACAGAGAACAGGGAAAGCCGGGGCACTCGCAGGCAGGCACACTTGCATACACCGGAGACACGGTAAGCTTTCGGTCCATGCTGTTAACACTGTTGCATGGTACAGATCAGCTGACTGGAGTGAGATTTGCAATTAGACACTGGTCTGCATTCACATGTATGTAAGAGTTTTATTACCCTGTAAATAATCTGTAGGGTTTGCAAACTACCCCAGCGCTCTTCATGTACGTAATTATAGTTTTATAATGAAATAAAACAGATTTGCCGTAAGCGTTCCTGCGTGATTGTGTCAGTGCTTCGACAAACGCGTGAGAGTTGGCAAACCTGTACTAATAACACTAACTTGTACTCCACATGTATGTCTATTGATTAGGTTTGGGCCTATTTGTTTTTCGGAATTGTTCTGAATGAAGGGAAGAGAGGCAAAGTGTATGGATTCTCTCTTAAATACACTATCGTAACATACCAATTCTTTCAATGTTAAAATTATAAAAAAAAATTCTTCTGTTTAATCGTCTAAAATGTTGATTTTGCGTCTGTCGTAGTTAATTGGTCGTTGAGTGAAACAATTGACACTGCAAAGCAATTGAAGAAATGAATGTAGGGCTACATATTACTGTACTAACTGATCAGTTATTGTGGATTATTTGCAGTAAAGTTGAATGTTTTTTAAATCCATCTAATTTTCATGACTGCAGGTAGAACGGAAAGGCATGTTGCCGACAGACATAACCCAGAGGCGGACAGAGACGGGGAACCCCGTGAGGGGACTTTTAATCGTACAGGTTGCAGCACAAGTAGGGACAGGCTACGCTGGAACATGCAACAACAATGACTGACAACGGACTACAAGACAAGGGAGTTTTTATACAAGGGCACATAAGGGAGGAAACCAGGGGCACCTGTGGCTGATTAACATGAGGTAAGAACACGAGGTAATCCTAACAAGCAACAGGCACGGCCGATCAGCAGCCCCGCCTGTGGGAAACATCAGGAAAAGACTGGTTAGGGCTGGACATGACACTAATTGTGTTTTTTTTTTTTTTTTTTTTTTTTTTAAATATGCAGCAGTAATGCCCATTATGACGCCAGGGGGAATGACGATCCACTAAACGACTATGGGGGGGGTAACCCTGGAATTTACTTACAAGAGAACACACTGGGAATCAACGAAATACTAGGAAACACACAGGCTAATAAACTACACACTCAGGGGACCAGAACATGGGAGACCAGACGATGACAACAGGGTAGCACAAGGAAGCACAGGAACAACACTAACCAAGCTACCAAACGCAAACTACACACAAGAAACTAACACACCTCACAAGCACTATACTCAGACAACCAATGACTCCCCAATGAACTAAACAAGAACAGACACTTAAATACACACACACTGGAGGCTGAGGCAAACAAGGAGCAGGTGTAACCAATAATAAAATCAACCAATGAACACAGGACAGGGAAAGGCTAACAGGTGGAAACAACTAACTTACAAATGAACAAGGACCAAGACTAGAAACTAAGGACATAACAGGAATAACCACCAGTAATACAGATACACAAGAAAGGCTAACAAGAAGAAGAGACCTGGAATTAAATGTACAACAGAGTAAATCAAAACACACCAGAAATAAACAGAACAGAAATACAATAACCAAAACCCAATAAAACAAAACAGAGGAGGCTGGACCTGAACCCGGGTGTGGAGAGCTACAGCCTCTGTGCCACCAGCTCAGCCCACTGAGCTACACGGTGGCCTGGTGAACAAGGGCAAGGGGTACTCAAGACACCGGAAACTGGCGAAAAAGACACAAAAGACGGGGGGGGCAGATGCCGACCATGACGAGTGCCTATATGTGAGAAATGGTTGAGGGATCAAAAAATCAAAGTTATAAATTACATAGGCTAATTTTTAATATACTTAATAGTTTAATGTTATATTGATTGTTCTGCCCAAGATTAAAACACTGTATTTCATTGTAATTTCGCTTTTTGGCCGAAGGATTCTCATGTTCGTAAGAATGACGAAATGTAAGCATGGTAGGCTGCCATCATGCTTTCATTTTCAAAATTAAAGGGTTTCTGCAGATTTCAATTAATATTAATAACAACAACAACAACAATAATAATAAAAATTTTATTCGTCCCTGTGGGGAAATTATGTCAAAACTCAAAAGTGCGTAACTCTAAGGTCTTTTTTGACATGAGTACTCGATGGGATAATCAACCTCATCATTTTAAACTAGCTTTTAGTTATGAGAAACAAATTAAAATAAGTCTGTAATGTAAGTGTAATATTCAGAGTGAGAGTTTCGGAGCCCTGAAATTAAGGAGGCCGAGAATCTGGTACAATATCGCCGGGTATCTGGCAAGCGTTTCGTTTGCTGCGAAATCCCGTCTAAACATGCAGCCTAAACATGGCCTTCAGGCTTATGTTTGAGTTTTTCGCCTCTCCTTTCCCTGGGGTCACCCTCACCCTGCATAGTCCACATCAGCATTGAAATTAGTTTTTAAATCATCTGATATTTATCATCAAGTCCAAAGTCCTACGCTGTCTTTGCTGTGGGGATTGGTTTGGCACAAAGGTTATTTGGTGCTGGACTACGCTCTACTGCAATGCTGGAATGTAAGAATGTCATTTATTTTTTTTTGTTATTTTCTTTTTTGAAGGATAAATAATAAATACTAGTTCACAGCTGGGTCATAAAGGAGCATATTCCTCTAAATAAGTACTTAAGTGGAGACTCGTGCACGAGGAATAAGGAAAGATGGCCAGAGAGGCCTGCTACGCGTTCAACTTTCTCACGTTGTCACCTGCAGTAATTATCACTGCCTACAGCAGACCGCCCAATTAGAAGGAATCCCTTCATACTGAAAACCAGCATACGGCAGACCAGATGCACTGCTCCGCTCCTCTGGCTGGTATGCTTCCCTCGTCCTGACGTCTTGCCCTTCTTGAACTGGGAGGACTTAAGCCATCGTGATAAGCCGGCGAGGAGGGAACGAAGGATGAGCTACCTTTGCATAAGGAGCTTTGCTAACTCCGGGAAGCAGGGTTATTATTTTGGTTCCTGTCTGAGTTTCAGTTCCTATTTGAATATATTTTAATCCCATATCTTTAAATATTTGTGTCATGTGAATAATATCAGTCCTCTTTAGCCTATTTCTTCATTTGGTGTGTCCAGTGTTTGTTTACATTACATGTTTACGTGTTTGTAATATTCACCTTTGTTTAGTGAACAGCTACCTCATTTATATTGAAAATGTGTGTTTATATATATATTTTGTGTGTCTGTGTGTGTGTGTGTGCCTACATGTATACATACAATAATACAATTGTACATTCTTTAGTTGTTTGCTATATTTTTCAAAACTGGAATCAATGCCGCATATTAAAAAAATATTAATACCTGTTTACAGCTTTCCAAAATATGGATAAAACATGGAAGTGTTGGTCCAAAGTGTTGGACTGAATACGTCTCTGAGGGCTTCATCGTAAATGTAGGCTGAGTCATACAACCCAAACTAAATCCAGATCTGGACAATGTCATCAGTCATTCTTTCCCTCATTCCAGAAAGAGGAGAGTTTAAGTCTGCAGGCTTACTTTTATTTATTGCATAAGTGCTTTTTTATGATTTGTTCAGGTCTTGAAAGTTAACTGTTTGCGTTCAGTGGGGTCAATGATGCTTCTCGTTCGCTGTACAAGGTGCTATGCAACTAGAAGTGTGGAAAAATTGCCATTGTATGTTTTTAGTAAAAAATAATTGCGGCCTCTCCACACGATATCCTCTATCAAGCAGTGACCCCAGATCACGCTTCTGGTATAATTTGGAAAATTACTGAGTTACTGTGGTGCTGAACTATTGTGCTGTTCAGTATCTTCTTATTTCATATTAAAGACAGAGGTTATGTAACTTTTAATGTTCAATTTTATTTTGCCTCTATTGTAGATTGACTTCAGTTATGCTGCATTAAAAATTCAAAAGGAATGACAGAAATAGATCTCAGTGGATAAAATCAGCTTTTGTTTATATATTGTAATTAGAAATATTTATAACTAGTAAAATAGTCTTAGCTGCGTGACATTGCAGGGAGCAATGATTATTTTATCTGGGATGCCTATTCGAAAGTACCTTTGTCTCAATAAAGATATTCAAATGGACAGCCAAGGAATAAAGGGCGTGATTCTGTAAAAGTGCAAATGGAAAGAATTGTCTTCACACCTAAGGGGCCTCTTTTGGAATCCCTCTGCAGATTGCCCCTTTATTTATTTAAGCATATAAATAATGGTACTGACGGGCTAGCAGATGTATAATAAATAATTCTAGTTTAACGGGGGGGGGGGGGGATTTTATAATACTCACGTTGTGAAAAGATACATCATGAGTCTCAGTGAAGTTTCATCTTGGAGTGAATAAATGAATGTTTAATGTCCAAGTTCCTGCCGTCACTTTGCCTATTTAGTGTCCTTCCCAAAATGCATCATTAAGTAATAATTCTAATCATCCTGATATTTTACCTTTTAACAATTTTCAGACACAATATTTCTTCTACGTTACAAATTAATTTCCACGACATGTTGTGTGGCGCATGTATTTTGGCCGGCTGTCACAGTACATGTGAGTTACTTAAAGATCCATATTTGTTTTGAATGACCTGTATGTAAGGGGCTGCGTTTAATGAATGATTGTGCTATAGCAGATAGCAGTGGAACTCTTCAGTATTCTAAATTTCATTGAGTGGTGTGAATATTGAATGACTTTCTTTATGTGAGAGAGAGAGCTCTCCTATGCAGACAAAGGAATTAAAAGCAAACAAATTAAAATTCTTTTCACTCCAAATCTTTAGCATTCCACTATCTTCAAAAGATTTCCTTTTAAGACCTAACACAGAGAATAATTGACTTGGGCAGCTAGCCATGATTTTTGATTTTAAGAGTTTCAAAAGCAAACAGCATCCATCTTTAATTTCCACTTTGTCAGTTGTGCAGTTTCCGTTACCTTAATCCATGCCATTGAACAATTACTCAACCGATTCAACAATAGAAAAAAATTTCACACTTAAAGATGTGTCCCTTTCCAAAGGCAGTTAGAATCCCGCCTGGATTTCTGGAATCCTGGACAGATCACTGTGCTTTTATAAAGCAGAAAAAGCTGCCCCTGCCTCGCTTTGCATGATGCTTATGACATCCTGCAGTGCAAAACATTTTTCTTCTTCGGCTGTAACATTTTAGTAAAGCTAACTATAACTGTTGCCTGCTTTTAAAGTTATCAATTTTTTATTGCACGCACATCTGAAAAGAGCCCACCGGTTTTAACTTTATCATTCTTGGAATGACAGGGACACAGTTATTAATTTTCAGTCGTTCTGCAGTATTATGTGCAACAATGCTGAACATGTTATGCAAAGTGATGATATCATGCAAAGAACATTTTACCTAATAATTTGATTATTGTTAAATCCACCTGGATTTTGAACAATTTTTAATGTTTTTGATTTAGTTTCGTGGTGATTTTATTTCACCTGCTTTTTCAGGACAGTGTCATGGAGGCTGAAGCTGTTCACAAACAGCCCAGGGCACGACCTTGGACAGAATGACAGGCTATGATAGCCAGCACACACACACACACACACACACACACACACACACGGGAATATAGAGACACCAGTTCATTGAACTGCATATTTCTGAATTGTGGGATGAAACAAGGCAGAATAAGCAAGCTGCCCACCCACACACAGAGCAGAGGCGGGATTCAAACCCACAGCCTTTCTGGTGGGAAGTAACTCAGGAGATGGGGGGGGGCTTGTAACAAAGAGCAGGTCAGGAATTTGCTCAAATAGCCCCAATTTGAGATTTTGCTGCTGACCGGGGGTCGGGTGCTGGGGGGATCCTCCTTGGTATATTATGTTGACTGTGAACGTGTGTTATGTTATATGGTGCCAGCACAGATGGGGGGGGGGGGGGTCCCTTTTGCCATTAGGGGAAGGAAGATGGTCCCACCTGGAAAATCCCTGTACTTCTCGACGGCCGGTCTGCGCCTACACCAACTGTTATTTTATACAGATCTATGAGTGACAATTATTAATATAGTAGTAGATTGCATATGTGAAAAGTCTGTTATTTTATATACATAACATAAACAATAAACAATATTGATTACCATCAGTGTTTTCCTATGGTACTGGACCTAAAGAAACACCAATCATATTTGTTAATTATATTTGAAATTTTGGACTTTTTGCTCATTATGACGTCATGTGTGAGTGTGCTCAGTATAAAGGAAACTTGACAATAAGGTTTTATAGTTTGTACATGTTCAAGTCTACACATTTTTTTCCCCTGCTAGGTAAACACAAAGCTGTAACTAGTATTAACTGTTTCTATGGTTTTTTTTTTTTTTTTAAACAGTCAAGTCTGCTCTGGTCCAGCTCAGTCCAATATAGATCTGAAGCTTCGACCTTTACCATCACAGCGAAGCTACTGCTGCTGGCAGCTTCTCACGATGTCTGTGCGGCTGCAAAGGGACGCAGACCGTCTCAGATGCTCTGTCAGGAGTGAGCGTTCCCCCGAGTGGCCTTCCCGTCCGCATCCGCTCAGTAGCAAGGTATAAAACCAGCACAAGTCAAAAGGCACGTCCATGCATCTGCAGGTCACTCCTGCCTTGGCTACGGTTCATTGTTTCGTTGCCTTGGATGAAAATCAGACAAACAGACAAACAAAATCAGATAAGAAATACTGAAAAACTAAAGAACGGCAAAGAACTAAAGATGACTAATTCAAGGTTTTCCAGGAAACGCATAAAGATAGATCTGAAGCAAAAATATATCAGCAAGTCATGAGCATGGTCTTAGCCTTTGGTTGCTATTTGGTTATCTGTATATAGTACATTGCTTATATGCATCAATTTAATGAAGTTCATCTTATCTCCTCTCATCTCATGTCATCTTAGCTTATCTAGCCGCATCTCATCTTCTCATCTCATCCATCTAGTCTTGTCTTGTCATGCCTTGAAGAATTAGTAGAACAAGCCCAGATTCCAGAACCATTGATGTTGTGTGAATGTGGGCAGAATTATACAGCGAGTGTCTGATCAGTAACTGCAGCAAGCTTTTGGCTGCAGCTGTTCTTCCTAAAGGCAGTGAAGTGTGTTATTCAGTGTATGGGTGATGTTTCTTGGGAACAGTGGATGTGTTTAATTATATCTGCTAAAGAAGCAACGATTGTCAACACTCAAAACTCAGGTGATCCGATATACAAAAATACAGAAATAATTGTGTACAAAATTCCAAATATTTTTAACGGAACAATATTAGATAAAGTTTACATTATTCATCCATATTCATTATCATCAGGTATTTAATGGGGATGTTACCCTTATGTGTTGTGGTTATCAGTGAAATTTTTCTTGCATCCGTTATTTTTCATGCCAAATGCTGCTCACTTAGCTAAACAAACACAAACGAACAAACACAAACAGACAAACAATCAAAAACAAACACTTTGAATTAATCCCAATGTAAACCTTTGGAAATAACTAATAGCTGGTTTCCTTTTATTCAATGGGCCGTAGAATAACATTGTTGTGATTGTTTCTGGCACTTCAGTAGCTCTAGAGAACAGCAAACAAAATTCCAAACGTTTAATGCTATGTAGCCTGATAAGATTTGCATTATACTATCACACACCGATCACTGAGCAATTTGTTGGCACTGAAATTAAGGCACTTAGTGAGACTTAGTCACCCACATTGATCTTTTAACTTCCTGTAAACTGGGCAATTAATAACAGGTAGCAGTGGTTCACAACGCAGTGATGCAATGCGAAATGTGCTGCAGCTGTACGACAAAATTCAGCGTCGTTCCTCTAAGAAGCAGCCACACGGTGCCACGCCGGGGCTGTGCCGAAGGCCGGGCCCAGTGATGCATATCCCTACCAAGGTCTGAAAGACAAATGCCAGACCAGCCTCATCTGTTCCAACCGGCTTTTGGCTAAACGCTTTAAGTGCTTAACTCCCAGAGGCCCAGAGGGGCCGTTGCAGCACTGTTCATCTGGAAATAGTCAAAAGTAGCTGCCAAAACAAAAATCCAGGGGGTCCATTAGAAACAAATTACACAAAAAGTTGCCAGGACAGGCCGTGGCAACAGTAACCGCCTTGTAGCTGTTCACAGTCCAGAGGATCTATCAAGAGACCCTAGCTGATCTAGCCCATAGTCTGTTATACAGCTGAAACTGCAGGCAATACAGTGGTTAAAGACACGGCCCTGAAGGTTGTTAGTTCCCGATCCAATGGAAGTCCCGCTGTTATCTTAAATTACAGCAACTCTGGGTATACTGTGAATTCAACAGGCAAGGTTCACCATCATTCTCTGATCCTCCCCATGTGAAAGGAATATAATTTATATTTCCTGGGATATTCCTCAGGCTGGAAAGCAGCAGAAAATCAGAATAATCAGACTAATCTCTAAGATTAGACCTTACAATGACACAATGACAAAATCCTGATGTTAGATGCGCACGTTTTTGTTTAAGAGGAATCTGAGAGTAAAATCTTATGTACAGCATTAGCTAAAGTCAGGGATAAGCGTAGCGGTATGATGACGGAGCAGAACATGGGATATGCTGCCACGCCTCACAGTGGTACCTGAGGAAGCTTGGCTCTGCAGAGGAGAGCTTTGCTGGATTTGTGCTTGTGGGCGTTGTAGTTTATGCTGCGTTCCATTTACCTCAGAAGTCGGAATTGGGAATGATGTCACACATGAGTTTAACATGTTCCAGGACAGCAAGTTGGAAAGCCATTTAGCAAAACCAGGGACTTGTTTCAAAAAGCAGGATTTCTCGCTTAGCCAGATAAGTTGTTGGAATTAATTTACCCCAGTTTAAATGGCCTTTATCTTCGTTCTCTTACATTTAGCCCAGATTAGCTTAAATCCAACTAGTTATCCAGCTAAGCAAGAAATCCTGCTTTCTGAAATAGGCCCAAGTTTTGTGCATCAAAAAACCACAGTGACTCATCTACAGATAGTGTTTGGTCAGTACTGTGTGTACAACTGATTTAATGAACCACAAATAAGACACAAGTGCCTATAAACAGTACAAAAGTACAGCTTTCACTTCCGTTGATAAAAGGCGCAGCCATCTTGAATCCTGAACTTGGGGTTATGTCGATTTTATCCTCAGAGTTCCGGAATTCCGACTTCAGGGGGCGTTACAGTTGAAATTTCTGTCTAGAAACTCAGAATTTAGATGTTACGAGGTCAAATGGAATGCAGCATTATTACTAAAATCTCATTCTTCTCTATAAGAAAGATCATCTGAAATGTGATGCATTTTGGGATAAAATGACTGCAGAAGTACAGCACCGTGTAGCTCCTGGCATGTATGTACCATCGATCTATATATAGGGCTCATTCAGTGAGACCCATTCATGCTACCTGGCAAATCCGGGAGCATAAGGAATGGGTCTCTAATGATTACATGGCTTTGTACCTTGTTGTATAACCACACTATCTGCCAATGGCCATGTAGCAACAATCCAAGAAATTCAAACCTGAGTGCTTCTATATACATGTTACATTATACTACATTGAAGGAATTGCTATCTGAAATATAAACATTGCATCTCTGTTTTCAGTTAGGCAAGTAATTCAGGAGAGAGAATCACTGTCCACACACACAGGTAATCTAATTCATACTCTCCTTTAGTCTGATGAGCTGTCAGGCGTGCCTCTCAAGAAACTGTAATTGCTTTCTGAAGTTAGTTACATAACATCAACCACCTGTGCCAATATAAGCGCACTGACATTTTACAGATGTTGTGTATTTTGATGAATGAACAATATATGCATTTTTCTACAGATATAAATTAGGATGCATGTTTTTTGTGAAGTTACTTTAACTTTTTTAATTTGCAAAAAAGAAAAAAAAAGTCTTTGTTTTCTCTGTGTAAATGACACGAAGTCTTGCACCCCAAGGCTTGGGAAAATCCGAGATGCCGATTTGAGACGAGTGCGGCATTTCCTCACTAGCCTGCCACAGACAGTGGGAAAATGGAAATACTTAACAGGCAATAAGTCACGCCATAATTCAGATTTAGGGCTTGTAGAGCTGTTTTGATACAAAACTACAAATGTAATTTCATATTAAAGCTAAGTAGTTTAAAGCAATTTATTATTTTATTGCATTTTTTAAAAATCTGACACTGAATGGAATGAATGCCACTTGGAAAAGGGGTGTAATTTGTTTTGGAGGATAACGGTCTGGCTCGTTTCTCTCGCTCCAAGCCATAATCGCTTTCAGATGGTGGTATTTAACATGATACTCTGCTTTACAGATGCGGCAAAACATTATGAAGCAACCAGGAGATGCTGATAAATATCCATCACCTTGAATGTCAGAACAATTTCTTATTATTTCAAAAAATGGCAAGAAACGTATCAAGGAACCAAGGCTGTGGCGCTGAATGCCTTTATGCCTCGTTTAGTCATTTCTCCCCCATTGGTATACAATTTTATTAGTTGGAATTGAGTCCTAACTTTTAGGCATGCGTGATTCACTCGTCACTAACCCTGGTTTGTAATTTGGCAGTCATAGTTAGTTAATATGACTGGTATGTACTAGTGACTGATGAAAGAACATGTGAAAGATCAAGACACATGGGATTACCGTCTCTCTCATCACTGCATAGTTCAAGCAAACGGGATTCAATAAAAAGCTAAATGAAAACGCTTTTATGTTCATAAATTGGCTTTAATTGCATATAATTGACTTGTCAAACCAAAAAAATGCGTATATATGGATTTTTATATTGAACTTTCTTATAATGTACTTAAACTGACTGGCATTGATTTTTAGTTGGATGGCGCGACAACAGTAAACCAGCGCACGCAGTAAAGATTTACTTAGTGCTGTGCATCCTGACCCAAAATAAACTTGAACAAATTAACGTTACCTTTTGGTTTTTCCAAAATTTTAATGGAATAATTAGGTACAGTATTCCTTACTATAATCTCATTTGCCTGCAGTGACACATTATGTTTAATGCATGACTCGGAACTAATGCTAATCCCCTGCTGAAGAATGTGCATCGCGCTTGTTTGAAGCTAAGATCGCCAATAGCTTTGTAAAATAAATAGGTTTGGCTCAAATCCTCTGCCGTTGTTATTGAGTTTATATGCATTCGCATGCAGAGAACACTTCCTTTTGCAAAGAGATCACTTGAAACAGGAGGGCTATTCAGTCTACTAAAAATACATTTTCCCATATTTATTAACAACCTACGAAAACCGCTCAAATGTCAGAAGGTGAGAGGATCAAATGACGTGTGTAATGGGGACGGGAGAGCAGAATGTCCTTCTCATAAGCCGTAATGGGGGTTATCAAAGCTATTCTCTGACGTTCCTTAAATATACAGTATATTTCAAGAAACATCTCACCAGATTTGCTCGTTACCTTTTCAGGAGAAAGTACATACTTATGTGCAAAAGTGATGATAAGAAATAAGTCCGATACACTGTTAAAGGGGCAGCGCTGTTGCCTCGTACCTCGGACCTGGGTTCGAGTCTCCGCCATGGCTCCATGTGTGTGGAGTTTGCATGTTCTCCTCATATCATCATGGGATTTCCACTGGATGATCTGGTTTCTCCCCCACCACCCAAAAACATGCTGAAGTTAACTGGAATTGCCAAATTGCCCATAGGTGTGCATGTATGAGTGACTGGTGTGTGCGTGCACCCTGTGATGGGTTGGTGCCCCATCCTGGGTTGTTCCCTGTCTTGTGCCCATAGGCTCCAGACCCCCCGCGACCCTATATAGGATAAGCGGTTACAGAAGATGGACGGATGGATACTGTCAATAATGATACAATGTCGAGGCCATTTTCCTCTAACCTTCTCGAAAACACTAGGACTAGATATCCAAAAATAAATGGCTGAATCCACGCAGTTTAACCCACCTTAAACAAAATGCAATGGTCATGTTATTCGTTCCAGTGTTTCTAACTGCTGCATAGTTTCCAATATTTTCTTTTTCTATTAGTTTCTGTTAATGCATCTATTCTTGCATTTGAATAACTACCACAGCAAACCGAAATTCTTAGCTATTCTGTGTATCTTCTATGTACAGGACGTAACCCTCCCAAAGGACATTGATTTGAACATAAAGTAAATATTTAATAATGTCAGATTAACATTAAAAACAAGAATTTCCACAATATGAGAGGCACACCCACATCGTCCTCTTATCGACATCAAACCACCGTAATATTTACATTTTTGGGTTTGTAATACTAAATATACTTTCTAGAATGAACTTATTCCTTGTTCTGCCAATATAATCTAATAAGATGAATCCCCGTACCTTTAACACAGCATCAGCATTGGGTACTGTTAGGTATTAATCATCCTGTCAGACACTGAGAGCAGCTAAGATTTCTCTGCACAGAATCACAGTCAAATGTCAAAAGTACCTAACCCACTGACTCCCTTCCTCTGGTTTACTTGTGAACAAAAAAGCAGACAAAAGCTCTCACTTTAGGCTGTTTTGTACAGACAATCGACAATTTAGAAAGAATGGCAGTTGTAGATGATTATAATTTAAATGTATCATATTTAGAAGGGGTGTGTGTGCGTGTGTGTGTGTGTGTGTGTGTGTGTTTTTCCAGGGAAACGCAATTGACCCGCCAGTTGTAGAGAAGGAGCAGGGCGGAGCTTCTGGGGACCAGCTGGACATTTCAGTGAAGCTCTTCTTAAATTGTAGCATAATACAGTCTGCATGTATCTATTTACTACCTTTTGGGGATGTTGCCCTGCCAGGGACCTTTTACTTAAATATTCTGTTGGAAGGGTTCTACACTCTGAAACTCTTTCCAGGATAAGTGGTTAGAAAACAGAGGGATGGAATATATACCATTAATATTATGTTGTTGGTCGGTATAACCGAAAGTGGATTCCAAATTTAAATTAGGTTTATGTCTTTATCTGTTAATAATAAGTTGGACGGGAAAGACCACTGGTAGCTCTTCCGTAGTAGAATAATGCTTCATGTGTAATACTTTCATTTTAGCTTTAGAACTTCATACAAAATTCATGTTTCTAATTATTAAGCCCCAAGACATCATTAATTCTCTCAAATGAGTTATTTTCATCCCAGCAAAACAAACACCTTAAACCATTTTAAATTTTTAATACGAAAACTTAAAATAGTCCTTTCTGTAGCAGTTTGCATAAATTAACAAGTTGGAAAAAGTTCTGGAAGCCTTGTTCTAGGACTTCCCAGCTGTTGGATTCCACTTCCCACATCTGTTCTGCTCTGAAGAAAAAATGTATGCAATGTTATTTATGAAAGCATGTTAGCATTTCGCAACATTAAGTATTATCATATGCTGGGGAGTTTGCATCACAGAATCATAATGCATTGGAGACTCATACTCATTGTGGAGTCCTCAGTGTATAGGAAGACTGACTAACTAAGGAATCTGTGATTGATGGTGCACTTTAAATTGGGGTTAAAAGACATCCACACAGCTCTGAACTCATCTGAACTTCATTGAAATATTCGTTTCATAAATATGTATGGTTTGTAGGGGAATATACCAGAATTATAAGAACTATTTCTACAATATATTTATCAAGAAAATCATGATTAAGTTAACAATCGAGTGTGGAAATGCCTGTGAAGGTGGATGAGAGGCCATCTTGGATATTTACACGTACTATTTGCAAACATTTACATTCAATAGTCCGTGGTATTTTTAAAAAGTATCATAAATTCGAACAAATTTATATGGTAACAAATGAAGGCACATTGAACGTGCTAAAGCTGGGGGAGTCGGGCATGTATGCAGTATAAAGACCTCACACGTGTCACAAGCCTGGGGCATTCCCAGAATAGATGTGAACGAGCCCTGAATGAGCTGTTCTAATAAGTGCTCTCAGTCTGAGGATTCCATACATCACGACAGTCCTGGGCTGTTTCTCCCACAATCTTTGTCGTGCTACAGTCAACATGACTTCAGAAAGTGAGAATTCATATAGCATTCATATCTTACATAGCATGAAATCCTCATTATGTACAGATATCTATCATTTTGGTCTTTTGGGGGGGGGGGAGCTCAGACAGATAAGGTCTCTGGACTAAACACCTGATGTCGTAACATCCTGGCAATGCCCGTGGGAGACACTACAGTATAAGTACTTGTGTGTTCCTCTGTTCAGTGTGAATTAGGTTTAGGGAAACGTGTAACGACATCTGGCACTCGGAGCCTCTTCATTATAGACATAAGACTTTCAATCCCACATCTAAGGTATTAAGATACATCCTTACGCATGATAACAGACCTGGCAAGACATGAATTATTACAAAAATGTTATTAAGATTAATGTGTTCCCTTCTTTTAAAGAACACTGACATTCAGCTTCCTAATGTTGGTTTTAGGGTGCTTGTGTTCATTTTTTTAATCTGCAATAAAGGTTAATAATAATAATGTTTCCATTTGACTTTACTCATATTTATGATAAATGACTGTCTTCCAACCATAATTACATTAAGGACCTAGAAATGCCTCCCAGCCTGCTTTGCGTAATGCTTGTATTAATAAAGGAACAGATGCACGACAAAGCAGGAACGAATAGATTAAACTGTGATATCTATCACAAAGAACCGCTATTGGCTACATTTTCCTTGGAGAATAGTCAAATCAATATGGCGCACATTGACTAAACGTTGAACCATAGCAAGTCCTCCTTCAAATCAATTTCATATTACCTGGAAAGGCCACCTGTCTGCTTTGGGTCGATGCAGAAATTCAAGGTTTGTTTGCAAAAATTAGTGCAGAAGGAAAATGTTGAACAAAGTGCTGGAGGCAAATACAGATTCAAACTCTTTATCTGTGTTTTGTTTACTTTCTTTAACAAGCATTTTAGAGGAAACATCTGAAGGTATATCTGAGTGTATTGTCCCTTGTGTTGTGTAACATCGTAGTGGGTATACAGAATTGCAGTATTTTAATTACGTTATGGTCAGGAAGTGGTTAACATCTTGCATCACCCCAGTTTCCATTTCAGATTTAACATATTGCAAAGGTGTTATTGAATGTCTATGTGGGGGTACCTGTGCATCTTCCAGCTGCTTATCCAGTAAAGGCCAATGGGCCTGGATCCTATCCTATCCCTTGTAGCACAGCACAGAAGGCAAGGTTTTCCCACTGAAACTCTCAGCAAATAAATGTGCTGCTCAAACATAACAGCAGAGGCCTTCGGCCCTGACTCAGCTGTACTGGTGTTGATTGTGCATTGAATGGAAACAGACACTCGTATGGTTATAAAAGATTTTAACTTAAGGTGCTTGACTTGGATTTCAAATTTTTCAAAGCATTTTTCAAGGTTTGCTTGCATAATTGATTCATGCATCATTAATGTTTTAAGTGAAATGTCTTCAAATACGAGAGAAAAAAAACTCATTCAATATCATTCGATATTATTTTACTTTCTACCTGCAATGTTATGCAAGGTTATTAGTTTAATATTGTAAAATCATGGTCTCAGGAAGCAGCTGTAGTTTTATTGTAAGTAGTTTGTTCATGGTGTTGCAGTTCATGGGGGTTCCCCTAGGGGGCGGAATGATTGATGGGATGAGTAATGATTGGGGGGACTGTAACACCCCCAACCATGGGGTTGGCGCCACTGAGGAAGGCCATAAGGGTGTGTTTCATGGGTGTTCACTCTCTCGGTGTCCTGCTCGCATTTGTAAGGCCTGACTATGGCCTACAACAGCCATTTTGAAAGTGGTAAAAGTGGTAAAAATTTGAAATCCAAGTCAAGCACCTTAAGTTAAAATCTTTTGTAACCAAATGTTTTTTGTTTTTTTTTGCGGGAATGCAACAGTGTTAATCGACATCAGGGGAGTAGCTAGACATTCTGGGTCCATTGACAAAATGTCACCTTGGGCACCCCATCCCCTTTTCATTATACAATTTTTATGTGTTAAAGGGCCCCTGTAAAGTGCTGGGCCCCCTGAATCTGTCAGGGCACCCATGCCTCTCCCACTCCCCTGATCAACATTCTCTGGCTATTATTTGAGCGCTATTCTCTCTGTGAACTTGGATCAATGAGAACTCATCAGTTTCCATGAAAAAAAGAACCAAAAGGTCTTGTCATCTCCTAAACCTACATTACGTATCATTTTGATCTCCCCAATGAGCGTCTCCAGGCGTAGTAGCGCACAGTATGTTCCTGCCCATTAGGACTTGCTCTAAGTTTGTTCTAATGTCAGCTCTGCAGTCAAGATAAAAATACTTCCATTAGGTAGCTTGAAAAGGTCATGAGGGTTCTTTGAGGAAACAAACACAGACTTCAAGATCAACTGAGGGTATCCATGACTAAATTTTTCATAGAATTGTAGAAGTAGGTATTGCTGTTAGCTTTACTGCTTAGTAAGGTTCCCTATACTGCTGACATACAATATAATATATATACAATATTCTACTTTACTTAACTGATTTTATATAAATCTATTCAGCAACATGCAAAGAGCAGTAGAGCAAACATCCTAAAGTGAAATGGTAGCTGGAAGAGAGAACACGTTTGGCATTTGGCCATGGTGGATGTACCATATGGGAACATCACGCTAAACTGCAGGTAGGCATAGTAGTGGGTGGAAGCAAAGAGCTCAGCACTGACTCTTGTCCTCAATAGAGGAAAATGCATAGTTACCATTCTGTGACAGTGTCATACTTATGCAGTGACCGTACGACCCTGCATCCCAACCCTGTCGCTGATGTTCACCCAATTCCGGGCAGAACTCCTGCTCTTTGCTAATGTCAGGCAATGTAATGTTGTGAAGATGCGTTATACAAATAAAATTTAATTGAAATTGAATAACTACACATATATATATATATATATAAAGTACTTACTGTGCAAAAGTTAAAAACAATGTTTACAGTTATTTCCCTGGGTAGAAAGGGTATATTTCCTCAGAGAAAAGCTGTTCATCATTAGAATATATGCAAATGAACAATAAAACATAACTTGAATTTCTACCCTATTCTCCAAAAAAAGAGCAAAAGACCAGCACACTTAATTAGTTAATGTAATTAGTTAAATAACTTGATGGGATATTAATTAGCCAAGAATGGTGTGCTAGTGATCGAGTCAACAAATACATGGGGATATTGAAACGTTACTCAAAATACGAGGGATTGACTTCAGGAGAAGTTTAGAACTGGCTAAGCTGGGATACTTTAACAGAAATAATACGATTGTTTTACACAAATATGAAGACCGCCCATCCATCTTCTATACCCACTTGCCCTAAGCAGGATTGCGGGGGTCTGGAGCCCATCTCAGAAGCTAAGGCTGCAAAGCAGGGAACAACCCAGGACGGGACGCCAACCCATCCATCCATCCATTTTCTATAACCGCTTATCCCATACGGGGTCACGGGGGGTCCAGAGCCTATCCCAGAGGCTGCGGGCGCAAGGCAGGGAACAACCCATCGCAGGGCATATAGTCACAGTTTTTGACATTTGTCATAATGGACAATTAGACAACTTAAGTCACCTTAGCGTGCTTTTGGGCTGTGGTGGAGAAACCAGAGTACCTGGAGGAAACACCATGACGACATGGGGAGAACATGCAAACTCCACACACAGGAAGCCATGGCAGAGACTCAAATACCTGAGGTGTGAGGCAAGAGTGTTAACCGTGTAGCCACTGTGCCACCCCGTGACAAGATCATGTAAAAATAATGTACAATCTGTGTAACTATTGTTAGCTGTTTTGTTTTTTTTTGTATATTTTCTGTAAGTAATGCTACAAACAGCTACTCCATTTCTCACGATTTTGCACGTTAAAATGTCAAACTGCACTTTATTGTTTGAGTGCTTGCCTTTAATTGATGACAATAAAGTTGAATCTAATCTAATCTAATCTAAATCTGGGCTTAACACTCATCACTATTGCTAGCAATAAAGTGAGCCTGCAGCGTGTCCTAGGAAACACAGGGCACAAAAAAGACTGCATCTTGATGCCAGCGTGCTGCAGGTGCATAGTCACACACATACTATGGGCACCTCAGCAGCACCAGCTCACTGCAGGTGCGTACTCAGACACATACTACGGGTGCGTGTACATATAAAATGTTTTACATAAATGCAGTTAATATATCTTTAATATAGAGCACGTCAAATTTATTATTTTCCAAATAATCCCCTGGGCGTAATGAGTCGGCTGCATGTGTTTTGCCATTCTGTGATATAATTGCTTCCCATTTATTTACTTCTGTCATGAGGAAATATTGATCATAGCAATTATATGTTGAAATATCATCCTAATATATTCATCACCGGGTAGCAAATGAGTCAGATCTTTATATTACCAGCTGTTCTGTATACTCTGCTTTCTGCGCATCAGTCTAATATGAAAAATACACACTATTGAATCTGTGGATGAGATATTTTGCTCCTTACACTATAAAGGGAAATGAATCAAAGAAGGTTGCATGTTTTCAGATTTCCACATCTCTGCCAGTGGAATATAAGAATGAATATAACTTGTCTGAGCATAACCTTAGTTCCCTGTTCTCCGTGAGGTACAGAGCAGTGATCCGAATGAAGAACTGAAAACATAAATTACATTCAAGTGAAATCTGTCCAGAGGGCAGTGCTCGCTTGACAATATTGATTAAGGAAGACTGGATAAATTCAACCCCTTTCAAATGATCCTATTCATTTTTAATTAATATCCTCCAGCAAATGTATCACAGTTGGGCGTTGACTAAATTGTCACTTTGTCAAAGTGGATGTGGTGAGCAAATGTAATGTATAAAGCATTTTTAAGACAAACAGGTTACATATATTTATGGTCACACATTCTCAGTCTTCCTTCATTTTTTTTTCTTTACTCTAATTTAATGAATTGTGCTGTGTATTATAAATATATTTATCCCATATCCCAGTTCATGTTTTGTATTTTGAAAGACATTCGTGCCCCCTCCAATATAAACATGACGTAACACCGATGATTCAGCAGTGATACCTTTATTGGATTATAGTACTACAGTCGGGGGGGGGGGGGGTCAACATCATTGCCTGTAATGTAACTGTTACAATCTGTTCTGTGTTTAGTGTTATAATGAACTTCAGATAATTGGAAATCCACAGAAGCATCCTATATACTAAATGACTATTTTTGCTTGAGTCAATCATCTGGAGTTCATTTTCTCTGAGGGTAGGGATAATTGGATTAAGGTTGAGATGTGTGATAATTTGAGCATGCATGATTTTATGAAAGCTCTTGTCTCAGACCACCGGCAAACTACTGTTCGAGAAGAAGTTTCCAGACCTGTTGTTTGTTCCACAGTAAAAGCAGACGACAGCAGAGTTTTGTCGACCTCCAGGCCCCTTTTTCCTTCAAAACTCTGGTGTGATTCATTTATAAATGACCATATTGTAATAATTCTATCATTTAGGTGGCATCCAGCTCTATGTATCTGACTGCATAGCAGTATAAACACATTTCTTTTTTAATGATTAGGCGCCTTGGTGCCATTTCTAAAGCAAATACCAGCTCATAATGTAAAAATGCTGTACTCAGTGTATTGGTAATGAGTATTGTTAATAAGCATTGCCAATAAAGACAATGAGAAGTACTGAGGTTTTGAACTGCATTAAGGTGTCTGAGATAATTCCAGTGTCTCGTTATGAACCTCCTTCTGCAGTTTTGATTGTGAGAGCAAGAGATATATAGGGGACTGTGGGCAATATTTTTAATATCATCTCCATTGTTGCCAAAAGGCAGACAAAACAAGTAGTGCAATATAACGTCTGAAAATTATTGTAAGGGAATTGGAAAGCTAAGCCGTCATGATCTGCATGGGAACAGACCCATACCATCACATGAGGATGGGCACTTTGTTTTTGTTTTGAGATATGAGGTTGCCAAAATGGACAGGGCTGGGGTCAACACAACAAAGCAGATGGAAGCTGATGAGAAAAAATATAAGTATTGTTTGCAGCAGAATGGAAAAAGACAGAAATTAACCCTTGTAGGCTTTGGGAAAGTGAATGATGATATGAGTGGCAGTTCAGGTGTGGGGTCAGTTTAGTAGGACAACAGAAAAACCGAAGGGAAGTATTTATGAGAGCTGTGCTTGAGTCCACCTTATTGAGTTCGAGTGAGGACCGAACAAGGGTTGAGTACATTTTACTGAGTTCTAGTCAGGACCAAATCCAACAAGGGATGAGTCCACCTTATCTAGTTCGAGTTACAGTAGGACCAAGTCCTAGAAGGGGCAAGTTCACCTTGTCTAATACGAGTCAGAACCAAGTCCAAGAAGGGGCAAGTGCACCTTATCAAGTTTGAGTCAGAACCAAGTCCAATACAAGACTGAGTCCAGGAAAACACAAGTTCAATTTTATGCTATGAATCGGAATTTAAAAACAATAAATTGCAAACTAAATAAATATCCAGTTTTTTACATCGTTTTTAAATAATGTATAAATATTTATTAAAAAAAAGTTTATTTTTCAGCTAAAAAATAACTGATTTATCAAACACAAAGGTAACAGAGACACACCTCTACTGCATCCTACAGTAAATATAAAATTTATTGTAACGTGCCTGTATCCTGTTGAACACGTTTAAAATTGGCTCTGGAATAGAGTGACCACCTAATCCATGCCATGAGGGACACTATGAGCCATGACAGGGTTTCTTAGCTACCATTCTGTTCATCTGCTCATAACTTATGGACAGAATTTCTAAGAGCAGTGAATGGATGAAGGGCGTCTTTGCTTTTTCCAGACGTGTTCATAGAGCAGTGACCTCCAGCATGCCGTGGGCGGTTTGCAACCAAGCCTGAAGCCACCAGGATGAGGATTAACACTCTCTGTTGGAGGCCATGGTTCTCGACCGGAAAAGGGTGGCTTGCCCCCTTTTGGATGGGAATGAGTTGTAAGTGCAGGAGTCTAAATATCTCGGGTTATTGTTTATGAGTGAGGGAAGAAGGGAGTGGGAGATGGACAGGCGGATCGGTGCAGCGTCGGCCGTAATGCAGAGGCTGTACTGGTCTGTCACGGTGAAGAGGGAGCTGAACCAGAAAGTGAAGCCTTCAATTTACTGGTCGATCTACATTCCTGTCCTCACCTATGGTCATGAGCTCTGGATAGTGACTGAAAGAATGAGATCACGGATACAAGCGGCAGAAATGAGTTTCCTCCGCAGGGTGTCTGGGCTCAGCCTTAGAGAGGGTGGGGAGCTCAGGCATTCGGGAGGAGCTCAAAGTAGAGCTGCATCGATAGGTGGTTTGGCATCTGTCTGGGATTTCTTCTGGATGCCTCCCTGGGGACAAGCTTTGGGCATGTCCAGCTAGGAAGAGAACCCAGGGCAGACCCAAGACATGCTGGAGAGATTATATCTCTCGACTGACCTGGGAACTCTGGGGAGAGGGAGGTCTGGGCATTTCTGCTTAGACTGCTGCATGCCCCTGCAAAGTGGACCTGGGTGAGCGGTGGAACATGGATGGATGGATGCATGGATGGATGAATGAATGGATGAATGAATGAATGGATGAATGGTCTGCTCTACTTACCAAACGGCAGAAGTTCTTGTTACCTATGTTTTGTGATATTCTACTGTGTTCCGGGTTCTTAATATTTTTAAAAAGTCTTAAAATGTAATTCAAGGGTCTGTTAAACAACTTCTTTGTATGTGCATATTCATGACACCATGAATTATGCAGAAGGTATACGGACTGAGACACGTAAATGAATAATGCAGAACACAGACCTGCAGAGACGGGTGAATTGGAAATTCGAAAAAAAACCCTAAATCCTTAAAAGTTACCTGTTTTGAGACAAACCACAAAGCATGTTTAGTGTGTTATGTTCTCAATAACACCCTAACCCTACCACAGTTACCCTGTGTGCGCCCCCTACGACATAAAGTTACCTTCATTTACTGCTCTGATGTGCTGATTATTTGGGGTATCCTGCAGTAGTTAGTGGACAAGTGCTTTCTGAGATAGATCTCCTGGAATTTGAGCTGCAGAAAAGAGTCTGGGACATTACAGGTTTTATTACTCATGATTCAGTGTTCCATGGACAGCAGTGGCTCAGAACAGGAGGCGTAATGCAGTGCACACAGGGGCCTAAACACAGAGACCAGAATCAGAGAGACTATTGATTTTTTCACCATGTCGTTAAGCATTTTAATCAGTGTTTATCTCTGTGTCTCTTTTCAGATTAGTTTCTGACCATGGAAGTCGCTCTCTGTTGTTGTTTAAAAGCAAACGGAAAGAAATTATTTTAAAGTTGTGTCCACCGGGTACTTTTAGGTCTCAAAATATCATCTTGCAAATCTATATTTTGTTTTTCCCTCTCATAAGTGCCAGATGATCCTAAGACTAGAACATTCCTGAATGTGTTCTCATGAAAAGCGATTTTGGTGCATGTCAAAGGGGAAATTCCATCTGAAGATAACAGTCTTTGTTTTGTTCATAACCGGGCACTTTTATGAGCATCCATAGGAAATGGTCTTATACACAGCAACATAAACAGAGAACTGGTCCAGTCTATTGTCAGTATCAACGCCAGTATTGCTGGTCATCTTGTGTCAGTCAGTTGATCTTATCGTATTTTTTATTAAGGGAGAGCTACTCAGAGCACCTGCTGATTTCTGAATTTCTAGTGGGTTTCGCCTTTAAGAATATCCCCTCTCACATCAGCCTAATGTATGTCTGTAATAACTGCTTAAATCTAGTAAAAGGTTTCTCTTGAGTGGGGATATAAAACAGATGGAAAATTTGCTTTGTATTATTCTTTATGTTGTATGTGAAGGAATTGCAACGTCGTAATGCCGACGTGGTGTAATATTTACTATGGTAATATAATGCATAATAAGCTATTAATCAGGTTTCTTACTTCATGGTAATACAGAAATCGTTAATCTACTGATACCAAATGAATGCCCATAGTCCAAAATTGCATGAGCGCTACTAAACAAAAGTGATTCCCTCGTTCTCCCAGAATGTCTCATTTGCTGTATGTTAGTTGTCTATTTTATCATATCTGTTTCCATGATATGGCATGATGTTGAACTGTAATTTGCCTCTTATTTCCCAACAGAGTGAGGTGCATCTGAGTGAACTTAATGAATGTTGTGCCTTTCGCGATCCGCGTGAGGACAGTCCTATCACAGATGTTTAACTAACGTATTACATAATGCATATTAAAAGCTCTGTGCCGCCTCAATGGCTCCCTGCATTGAAAGTGTAGATTTGCAACCTGCTTTTGATTTCCTGGCCTGTTTGGTGCAAGTTCACAGCCTACAGTGAGAAACAGTAAAAATTCCGCGGCTTTATATGTTTTCATAACTCTGAACCTATTCAACAAGGGTCAAATGGTTTAAGTCGCAGTTTTTTAAACAAGCAAAACCATTTTCTAAACTGGGTGAGAGAGAATAAACAGGATTTTTTAATTTAGTATTTATATTGTGTATTATATGATTATATGGGTTAGTTAATTCAACTGTTATAGATAACATTTATGGAATCGAAGATAAATGCATTGATAATGGATGGATTGCATTGTAATATTTAAATGATGGTCTTATTACTTATTGAAACCAAGGTATGATAACATGTGAATTCTTCAATTATGAATATAATGAAATATTCGTCGTCCCGCTGCTTTCGATTGGAATTTCTGTATGTTTTCAAATTTGCAGTAACATGTAGGAGTTGCTAATCTAGAGCACAACCATTCATATTGTTTGCGATTTCCAGTGACACATATAGGTAATGGAAATCTCAGAGGCTCAGAGATGCTGCATCTCTCAGCATGTCATCCCAAAATGTGATACAGAAGCTGTATTCTTGATTCCCTTGAATTTTTTTTCATTTTAGACTGATGTGTATTTTCACTGCCTGTCTGGTTCGGGCGTGAGGTGTGGCTGGCTGAAATGAGGAGTCGAAGACCATTTCATCTGCTTCAGCAAAGCTACAGTTTCTCTCAGCAGGTACCATCGGTAGCAAGTCACAATCTCCAGTTTGCACTCACAAGACCCTGAAAGTTTTTATGACGTGATTCTACATTATGTGCAGCTTTCTGTGTGGCTGTAAGGCTCCGCATCCCTCTTGTAAGTGAGGCATACTGTGAGTAATAAGCTGAAAGCTTTACAGCAACTTCAACAAAACTTTTTCACTGGACTAATATCTGCCTCCAGATGATGGCCGTAGACATTTTTTTCTACTTGCAACTCCAGGACACTTACGCTTCTGGTTTTAATTTTATTTTACCTTTAAAAAAAATCCAGGATTGTGAATCTACCTGCTTCGAGAAAAAACCCTGTACAGTCTGCCTGCAAGCTTCAGTTAAAAACTTCATTGCCGCCTCGTTCAGTGGGGCTGGCATGTGTGGAATTAACGGCCATGCACCACATCGTGAGTATATGCTAATTAAAAATGCAATATTTGAATGTGGAAATCAGCCTCAAATTGATGGTTTGTTTTCCTCCTCATAGCTAGAAGGATGTAAATTAATTGATCATTTGACCTGTCAATGCATGCGCTTGCAGAATCGTGGGGCGGATTGAGCGGTAATAAACTGGCTGTGTGAATTGTGAAAGATACGAACATACATGCTGTCTGCCTCTGCTCTTTCGTTCCCAAACTATTTTAAAGGCAGAATTAGTGTATTGGACCCAATTATAAGCTATTTTTACATGGTCCCAGAAAGACTCGCACAAATATATGTACATATATCAGCTATACACATACTGTATATACTGAATCTAAATTAAAAATTGAAATATCTGTGAACAAGGCTATATGCAAGTGACTGGTGTGTAAATTGTAATAAACGCATCTGGACGTTCTTTCTATGTGTGCATAAGCTTCAGTTAACTTTGAAACTGCAGTGAAGGTGGTCTGTGGAAATTGCTATCCAGTCATGAGGAACTGTCTCAAAGGTGTTTTTTTTTGCCAAAGGAATAAGAAGGAAAGACACCATCACTGAGGTGGGTCACCAGCTCTCTGAGTCATTTAGAAAGGCAAGAACATAACTTCTCTACTCAGAAATGCACCTGTGAATCCACTGTAGAAGAACAAGCAGAAAAGCTTTATAGAGACATGCCCTGTGAGCATATATGCATGGAATATCGGCATAATACTTAGCAGAATAGGTGGTTGATATGTTCTGGCAAAGTGCTCATCACCTTGTTCTAAGCTGAAGCATGTTAGCACATGTGGCGATACCACAATAAATGGAACGCTCCAATTGATTGGTCCCGGCCTTTACTGTCATCTCCCTGTTTGGCCAGCTGGTGTCACTGGCCATCCCATTCTGTGTTCCCCTAGTGCCCCTTGGTTTCAGCTCCTAACGTGTTCTCCCCGGACTGCCTCGCCAGAGTCCCCAAGCCCCGGCCCAGAAGGGGCCGCTGCACTTACTTAGCCCATTTAGCAAAGAAGTGATCCAGGGAACAGGAGAACACATTAGTAGCTAAAACCAAAGGGCGAAGAATGGGATAGCCAGCAACACCAGCTGGCCAAACAAGGAAACAACAGACAATGCCAAGATAGATCCTTACAGGTTCCAATTGTGACATATTAATGATGTTGTGCTCATTTGCTTTGTGTGACCTGGATCCATTTATACTATTAAAGGACAGATGTAATGCACTCAGTCCCATGGTGGGAAAGGTGTGGTCTAGCATAAAAACACCACGGACCACAATGCACCTCTTTAAACTGCTACCCAAGGCTTGGTGGGATGCCCCGGGGAGGAGTCGACAAGAGTGGAGTCCTCCTCCATCAAACTGGCATAAATTAGAGGCATTCCTAGTGGGGAATCGGGCCAGAATCCTGGCAGTGTCTTTGGACAGTGTGCTTCCGAAACACTCTCATGAATAAACTCCTATATTCAGGAATTACATCATGTTTTGCTATTTTTTCTTCTCCCTGTTGTAGCAACAGCCCACTCCTCCTTTCATTCTGAATAATCTTTTTCAGGATGGTTTATAGCTGTATATTTTTTAATTTTGGGAGTAATACATAGATACATATCCACATATATTGCTAAAGTAATTCAGGATAAGGTCCCCTTCTGGGATTCGAACCTACACCCACTAGATTTCAAATATATGTTCTTAATTACCTGCCACTGCACACTGTTCTACTAGCATTCCTTGTGGCGTATTGGCGGATCAGAAGCCCTACAGACAGCAAACCCAGACCTATTTTCTTCCTTCAAAGCCAGTGTTATATGCCATAAACTACAGTTATGCTTGACACTGTGCCAGCGTGCGCCTTGTTATTGAATCCGCTGAAGATCTTTTTTTTCCCCAAGTCCTTTGTTAAGGGAGGACTGACTGGGCTGTTCTGTATATCCAAACCACCTTGGGGGGCGCTTAGTATTTCCACGCTCTGTGTTCAGTGTCACACGCTCCTTATGTGTGAGGCAGTCAGACCACGAGCCAGGAGCAATGACATTTACTGTAGGCTTCCACCGTGTCACATGCAGCCGAAAGCCTCAGCCCTAGAGTTTTGGGTCGGAGTAATATGTGTGTTTGGGACCTGGTGGGAGTCAAGACCAATGTTATCAATGGTACGCAGAGAAAAAAAATACGTAGTTTCATCTTTGCAGTAAAACCCAGAGACCTTCTGCAAGAAAAACATCACATAGGAGTGTAATCTGTCTGAGAGGGAAGACAGTCTCCTGTCAGTGCCCTACAGATGAGTTCTGCGGGTGACGGGCACCCCGTGCCCCATTCACTCTGATACATGACTGCTTTGCTTTTTCTTGGTAATTCTCTGTACTGTAGCATCAAATAACACACCTTACATGTGGTAATTATCGTAGGCCTAAAACTATACAAAACGCTACTAGTACTAATTCAGCATTTGACTGGAGTGGAGATGACAAAATACTGAGTAAGGATGAAGAACAAATGGCAATTCCGCTGAAGCTGGCTCCTCAGTGTGCCATAGTGCCAAGGCTGCCCCAGAACGTAAAAGCAAAGCGGTAAACATTTCTAAGCGTCAGCCCAGCTACTCTAGTAACGATATATCTATGTAGCTGCTCCAAAGAAAAGCACAATACAGTGATCCCTCCTCGATCGCGGGGGTTGCGTTACAGAACCCCCTGTGAAAGCTGAAAATCCGCAAAGTAAAAATCATATGTTTATATGGTTATTTTTGTATATTTTAAGCCCTTATAAACCCCTTATATTCTCTTATATATTAGGTAAGATTCGTTGAAATTATGTATGTAAACACACAGTTTATTTACTATGCACAAATTACATATCGTATATCTTTGAGTTTTATTTAATACGTAATACAGTTGTAAACACATTGTAATAATACATATTTTAACAAAAATAATTTTATATT
>JAAGVU020000035.1:22557543-22588230 GCA_011763525.2 Mormyrus iriodes | reverse complement strand
ATGATTATTCCTTTAATATTAGTATCATATTTCTAAAATACGAACACTGCAGTCATGCTCATTTGCATTCTGGCGCTCTGATTGGGTAGCTTCTCAGCCATCCGCCAATAGCGTCCCGTGTAAGAAATCAACGGGGCAAGCCAGCTGAGGAAGCATGTGCCAGAAATAAACAGACCCATCCTCCGCAGAAATCCGCAAACCAGCGAAAAATCCGCCATATATATTTAGATATGTTTGCATATAAGGTCCGCGATAGGGCGAAGCCGCGAATGTCGAAGCGCGATATAGCGAGGGATTACTGTACATTAAAATATTTCTTATTAAAAAACAGACAATGAAGGCTTTATAACATACTATTCACTATGTACCGTGGCTTAGTGTTCTGTACATTGATTTGAGGAAGCCTGAATATCTCAGACGTTTCTTTCCTTGTGTTTTATATGTTTACTGTAGAGACATATTTGAAATATGTGCAGTGTTCTCTGAAGGCTCGTTAGACTGACGTGAGGAGCACAAAGGTGAATATACACCTAAAAACATGAAATGCAGTGAAATAGGTGTCCCACGGGAGTACATATGTTCCTGTTTCGAACATGTGCTCACTACATCTTCCAACCCATTTTACAGGAATCAGGACAATGTGAAATGAAAACTCCACCCACCAGTGTCAGATCACGGGACGGACACGCGTGGCACATCTCCACTTATATATACCCTCAGTGGCCAGTTTATTAGGTATAGCTGTTTGTTAATGCAAACGGCTCCAGCTGGATACATACAGCAAGGTCAAAAGGTTTGGTTTCGGTTCGGCTAAGCATTATATGCGTGGATGTGCGTGATCTAAGCGGTTCTGAACGTGGGGTGCTTCTTGGTGCCAGATGTGGTCGTGCGAGCCTGTCCAAAGCAGCTACCCTCCTGAGATGTTCTCCTGCCATAGTTTCTACAACAAAGTGTAATGGTGCAATAAACACAATAAAAACAACATCCAGTCAGCAGCAGGTCTGTATGTGAGACGTCTCGTTAATGAGGGAGGTCAGAGGAGAATGGCCAGGCTCGTTAATGCCAACAGGAAGGCCAAACGTCACGGCTAGGCTGGACAGTGGTCTGCAGAAAGGCTGCTGAGATTCAGCTCTGGAGGTGGATACTAACTAGGTGTACTTATTAAACTGGCCACCATGGGGAAATGCGTCTATATTTCCGTTGCGCAAGTCGATTGAACATGACATCAGGACACTGTTAATTTTCTGTAAAAATGACAAAATGTATCTGTTTTTGTAATCCGTTATGTCCAGAAGACACAGACACAGCACTGCTCTTGCTGGCTATACCAAACCCTCAGTGAGACCTCTGGGTACGCTGTTGATAGTGAACTTATGTCTGTACAACAGCTAGTTATTTTTTTCCACTGACATGTCGCAGTGGATAACAGCTTTAAAAGTAGCGCGCGTAAGTTTCATACGTGTTAAGCTGGTGTCCAGCCTCATGTTAGTATTTACTTAACCTGCCGCGATGAACCTGCCAGAATAGCACAAGTAAAACAAATGATAGACACTGCACTTATACATGCCCTGTGGCCATGGACAGCATAAACGTCTGGAAGATGGATGAAAATGTTTGTGTGGAGCTGAGGTGCAAAAAAATAAAATAAAATAAAAACAATAGGAGCCATATTCTTATGATTTATGAATATTTCGGTTGCCAGAATTAAAATAAGGTCCTCGCTTCAAGACGGCCGGTTTATTTGGTTATCGAGAATAACGATGCAATCGGCAGATTGGTTGAATATTTCATGACAGCACGTTGAATGAAGTCCGGTCCGTGTCTGTGACGGCGAGCGACGCCGGTATGTGGACTCCGTTCCGCGTTTTGCGCAGCGCTCGGACTCGGAGCCCCGGCAATGCTGGCTGAATATATCTGGCTCCGGAGGATCCCTAGTCTCCTCTCATAGATGTAGTACATTATCTCCGTATGTGGGAGAAGTTGACAGGACACTGCGTGTGGTGGTGCCTCTCCAGTCGGATTTATATAGGTCTGAATCGCTCATTTCCAAACAAAACAGAGGAGCTCGCTTCATTGGTGGCAAAGTAAAAAGTGTGCTTTCTGACTGACAGATATTTGCCCAGTCTGCACGGCAAGAACAAAGTGGGAAGCCGCTGAGCGCCCTGTTACCATCCGAGCCACGGGGGCTGCGCCGCTGCCTGGATTTGCTTGAACCCTGGATCTTTCGTGGAGCAGAATCGGATTTACCGGAGAAGTGCACAATGTCGAGAATGCAAGCCGTTTTTTACACTTTCTCCGTGCTCTGCCTGTCTGTCGGAGCGGATCTGAAAGCGCGGAGCTGCGGCGAGGTTCGGCAAGCCTACGCTGCCAAAGGCTTCGGTCTCCTCAATGTACCACACCAGGAAATATCAGGTACGCGTAAAACGGGTGCATTTACCAGGCTGACCCCCGAATATATCCGACACAGTCCAGAGCGCTATATTTATATGTGTCTTTTATTTATTTTTTAATTTATATGTATATATATGTATGTATATACGTTTTTCCCTGTTGCACTTCCTTTATATTGATTGATACCATTAATGTGGTTACTGGTAACGTGGAAAAAAAAATATACCTGTTGTCATCCTATTCGTCTAGAGAAAATTCATCAGGAAATTAAATACTAGCAGTTATTCAAGGGCCGTTAAACTTGTCAGAACTTGACCATAGTAGTTTAAGGGTTTTCGACACTCATATTATCCGCAAATACCTAGGCGCTCAGATCTATCTCTCATCCCAACGAACGTGACTAATATTAGCATTATATATATGCAGGATATTCATGTTGTCATAAATCTTGTATATATGAATAGATGGTATGAGTAGTCTGTGCACTGTAGGTGCCTGCCATAAAACTTGTCCAGATATTGTTTTCTGAACTATTTAATATAAACTTTTCCCCTCTCCTAAGATGCCGATTAAGTGGCAGGATGAAATTATCGCACATAACAGTAACATTTATATATTGCAATGATCTCGGTATGAAGGCGAAGGGCGAGACTTTGCCTGGCCAGAGCGGCTCTTTCGTGGGGTAATTGCTGTTCGAATGAGATCCCCTGTTGGTTAATTAGTTATGGATTGGACCATCAATGCAACTCCTGATCTATCTATGATAAGCTGAAAAGGTTAATTAATTTACTGCGCGCTAAAAGCATAAGATAAGACAATAAGGTTGGCCTACCGCAAGAACAACATTGATCTTAGATTGAGTACCAAAAATCAGTCAGTCACATGTTGCTTGTGATAACATTTTTGCTACCCAGTGTCACCAAAACAAGCCAGCAAAGTAATATATAGTCAGTTTACAGGAAATGATTTTTGAGACATCAATAGAAATTAACGCAAAATTTCATTATTGGCTGTAACTAGTTGGAAAACTGTATAAACTTTAGCAAGTTAAAAGTAATACTGTAAGTCTGCACAACAAAGTTCAATTTTTTAAATCTCTGCTTAATTCGGTACAGCACTGACGATGTCAATGACACACTCGGTGACACGATAGACATCTTTCTGTCTACTAAGAAAATCTGACAGCCCTTTTCCTTTATATGTTTTTAAAAAGATTTTGGAGAATTCATATTATTAATATTAATAATAAGCCTACTAATAATATCATGTGTGGGTTTTACTCGATAATTACACAAGTTAATTCCACAAGTCAACTTAAAGGAGATAGAACAATGACCTTTCTAGTCTGTTATTTTATTAAGGATTTAAAAAACCAAAACGTAGTTTGTTTGTATGCAAATACAACAGCACAACAGTGCTTAGTTTCCATATAAATGTTCAACTATGACTATCATTCATAAATATAAACGTAAGATATATATTATAATATTGAATCAGCTTATCGCGAACATTTTTTTCCCCCAAATCTGTCTGCCCTTCTACAAGCATGTAAGTCCCTCCATGCATATCTTTTCGTTGCTATGTCAATTAACCTCTAGATCTATCCTGATGGTAAATGAGTAACATTCATGCGATTATTATAAGTGCTGCCGTGTTTAGGAGCTGCTTTCCCTGGCGGAGCCCCGCTTTCCACGGCTCCGCCGGAAAGATGCTCCCTGTCCGTTAGAGGGCTCTGTATCCGCGGCAAACGCGAGCATTCGTGCGATGGACAGACGCGTGATGTTCCTCCTCAAAGTTTTATTACTATTTGTGAACGAATGGCAATTCTCAGATATGCATTCACGTGCTTGTAAAATCAACCGTGAAACTGGATTTGCGTTTACATAATAAATAATGAGAAATCGGGAGATCAGAACTAGTTTCTAACATAGCCTAGGATTAATGCGGGTTTTATGTTCCAGTCCAAACGCTTCACTTCCAATGAAAGGGAATTTATGAAGGGATAAACGTGGCAGAAATCTTTCCTGTGAAAGGGGTGGCAACTGATGTTTTAATTTTTATGATGTATATTTTCTTTGTATAAAGCCTCTGTATTCAAAATAGTTTGATGGGTCCGCTTAGTAAAGAAATGGACTGCGTTAGCAAACTAAGGGAACTTGATGCTGATTGTATTTTGTCTGACATATAGCATCTATTAACAGCCAATTAACAGCAGGTGCTTCCCTGCAGGTGCGATTCCTGGGTTAATTAAATAATCAGTACCCTATCATGCTTCGGGCCATCTATAAAAATTCTGGAAAGAGCTATCTGTCTAATGTGGATACAGTGGCTAAGGGAAGAGATGGCAGGAAGAGCAGCTGAGTTTAGCTTCACCTATGGCAGGGTTTCAGTGATTGGCTGCTCTGGATAATTAACCAGTACTAATAGTGATTAGGTTTGCCTGGGAATATGTGGGAAAGATATCAGTCGTGGCCCAAAGTGTGTACTTTTACACCGTAAAGTGCCATTCATTAGTTCAGATGCAGATGCTCTGAATTTGTCTTCTGCAGGCATCGTGTGAGGTACAGTCTGCCGCGTGTGGACTCTGGATTGTGAGTTAAGAAGGTTTTGATAGTGAACCTGTGACCAGTGCTTAATCAGGCTTATGTCTGGTGGATATTATACAAAGTTTGAGTCTGATTCTGAGGTTATTTTCCATTTCAGTACCACATTTAATGTAAACCATTAAGGCGATATCAGTACACGTACCTGAACCTGAAATGTTTTTTTTTTTTTTTTGGAAATTAATGACTTTTTTTTTGCCTTCGGCCGTGTAAGAGTAACACAGGGGTAATTACAGTAGGCTGACTTCACAGCCCAGAATGGCTAAATTACTGTCCTCCTTCTGTCATTATAATTAGCTTTCACACACTCGAAATAGGTTAGCATTTCACGCTGCGAGTTTCGCTTTTTCTTTTGTATTTTAAACTGTTTATACATATTTCAGCATGCTAATGGTGCATTCATCAGCACCAGTATTTGAAAGAAACATACATTTTGCCTTAAAACCTTTCAGTAAAACAAAGGTGTTTTTTTTTTTTTTTTTTTCCTTTTGAAGGCACCTAACTCTGCCATCTAGTTCACTAATGGAGGTTAGGATGAGAATCGATGGTGTCCCATGCTAGGAAAGTCTCTGTGGGCTCGAAATGTACAGATTTGCCTCATTCTGCTTTAGCAGCACAGGGGAGACTAGTTAAATGTTCAACGAAAGGGAGGTCAGCTTGGTACTGATGGAAAGACGTTGTAAGGGGACGTCTAGAAGTTACCAACCCAAAAGAGCATAATGATGATAATTAACTTCTCATTTTGGAAGGGGTTACTCATAGGTGTAAAATCAAGGTGACAAAGGTTACTGTTATGATGAAATGTATGTATTCAGAACATTTGGAGATTTGTGATTAAACACTTGGTTCACAAATAATAACGGAAAAATCTACTGGATGTCATATAGCAGTATGTCCCTTTTACGTAGCAGGTTAATTTTTCATGCAATGGTCTGCTTAGGCCAGAAGGCTTTACATCAGTACTAAGAGTCAAAGGCACCCTTTATATGAACTTAGTTAGTTGCTGTTTATATGGCATGCTCTGATATTAAGGAGGAGCGTCTGCAAAGTATTTCTCATTTAAAATATTCTTTAGTGCTATCAGTAAACAAAAATGTGAAGCTTATTCAAAGACAATTATAGTGGTAGATGTGTTTTTAAAGAAACGGCCGTAATAAACAAGCATATAATAAAATCTGTTTATATGGCATTTGCTGTAATTGGAAAAAGTATTCCAGCTGTACGGATAACTAGAAATTTAACAGCATGTAGATGTGTGTGTGATATATAAAGCATGCAAATTTACCGTGGTTGGTAGTATTAACTGGCAAAATACTACCACCATGAAGAATATTTCAATTCCCTGGTGACTGTACAGATTAGCTGTTTGGTAAGGTGGACTAAGACCAATAAAATTAAACTTCAGGCTTTTCTAAGATTCCAAAAAGGGTGGATCACAGCTCATCACTGAAATATCTGAAATTAAGAAAACCTTTGCCATTATATAGAGATGGTAAAACCGCATTATGATGATCTACAGAGAACTCTGTTGCTGCATTTTTGTAGAAATGTTGCATTTGGTCTGATTTTGTATGAAATCAAAGAAACTTAAATCTTACTGTTTAACAATTTATGCATAAACATATTGTAATTGTAGTGCCAGTATTACATTTTTTAAAGGTTTTTTTTTTTTAGCCATTTTTGTTTTAATGTTTCAATGCCATTGTTTATTTTCTTTTTAAATTGTTACCTTTAATTTAAAAATAAAGGTAGAATGTGCAACATTCTCTTGACGAGAGTTTCAATGAGTAATTGAGGAAGGGGTTCACTTATATAATTCTCCATGAACCCTTGATAACGATATTGCCTTTTTTTCTGCTGGCACAGCTGTGAGGGAAAAGTCCTCTGTCTGCAGCTGAGGAAAGTGACACTGCTGTGATGGTCTGTTAATATTAAATTTAAATTCTTTTAGGGGTGATGTCAGGTTTTATTACTGTATGGGCAACTAACCGGAAAATTGACCTTAAGAATGGCATCTGTTAAAAGTGTCCTTTAATAAATAGAAAGTTGCATTTTAGCAGTTTATTTGACGCACCCTTGTTCCTAGAGGCCGTGTACATCTCTCATTGGTTCACTCAGTGCCTGTGTTTGATCCGTCAGATGAGGAAATACATATTCTGATAGCAGTATCGTCTAAGTGTGTCTAAGTGCTGAATGTTTGTCTGTATTCCTTCCTGTTGTGGTCTGAAATGCATCAAACTGGTCTGCAGAAAAAAAAAGTCGTACCTCTGAACTTTAGTTGTTCACTTTTGAGACGCTCCCTAATTTGCTTTTATGTATGTGTCTATAAATGTTAGGGCCCAATCTGCTTTAATGGCAGATTTACTTTTTGGGCGATAGTTCCCTCATCATTATTAGTCTACATTTTATGGGAAGGTTATGCTCATCATAATTGCCCAATATCTCGCTTTCTCCCCTTGGTGCCCATAATCGCTTGGTACCCAGGCGGAAACTGAGATTCCTGTCTGTCACTGCCTAGAGGACAAGGGGCGAGGTACGCGTTTAGTGTTAAGGCTGCTCTCCTGGTGTCAGGCACGTAGCCGACACACTGCTGTTATGTAGACTCCAGAATAGCTTAATTCTCTCATGACGACCTTTCCTTGCCGTGATCCTTTCGAAGTCCCACCTCCTCATTTTCTGTCATTCCGCAGGTGTGCCTGAAAAGCCAGCCCTCATATAAAGGCTGATTGTTTAATAGCAGGTCCACCTGTTTGCAGATCCTGGGGTTAACTGATTGAATAGCCCAGATCTGTGTTTCTCTCTTTGTCTGAAATCACTCAACATAATGAAAAACTCAAGCTTCTACATATCTAAATGTCACAGCTGAATGAAAGGTGCTTGATCATAGCTAGCAGTAGGCTGTCCTGGTTATCCCGTACGCAAGGTAATGAATGACATCTGCCTGGAAGGCGTTCCGTTACCTGAAATCGCTTCACATTTAGAGCTTTGCGTTGAACTCGCACACAAAACAGGTGTGCTGGTATTTATCGTTCCCTTCATCACTTTCACTTGCATTTGAATTCGATTTAAATGCAGGTAAATTGAATGTGTTATTTATCAAGGAAATAGGTGCAAAAAATTACAACCACAGAAGAGGATAAAATTGTAATTAATGTGAGACACATTTTTCATGAATAGAATCTGTGTGTGTTTATTTAATACATTTCATATATGTAGATTTACTTTAGTCTTTTGTTCTCATTATGTGGCGGATGTCAGTTTCCTTGAGCGCTAATTCTCAGTCCTATGATGTGTAGGCTAAGTGATTGGGCTGTTGTTTTGGGCTACAGTCTATTTTGATGTAGCATTTTGGTAAATCTCCCTGAGGCTGTGTGACTCACAAACCTAAGAGAAAAGGTGACCTCTGTTGTAAAAGGTTTGTTTTGTCTGTGCAAAGTATGCAAGTCAAATGTGGTGGAACAAACTGATGGTTTTGATTATCACGGCCGCTGGGCTCACTCCGTGGGCAAAAAGAGATTTGAAGCCTTCCTTTCTGTGGAACTTCTTGACCACACGTCAGATTTTGTAGCTTTAAGAGCACCGAGAATGATTACGTGTGCAACTGGGAAAGTGTTCATCGTTGGACTGCCAAAGAAATACACCATGGGGTTCGGGTCTCAGTTGGAATTGCATGATATTGCATGATATTTCACCTTAGTGAACGTACTGGAAGGTCCTAGCTGTAATTTAGAAAATATTAAATGACGATAAAAAAGAATGAAATTCCTGCATTTGGGGTCTCAAAATATCGCCAAATGCAGTCAGGCTAATGTGCTGCATTCTGTTGATGATGCAGAAAATTAAGTTAATCGCATAAGAAATATGACTGCTCCTTGCTTCACAGTGACCCTGGCCCTGCATCCCCCATTACCCTATCACTCCATTTTCCTTTGCCCCACTAAAAGGGGGGGGGGGTACTGATAATGGTCAGGCGACTTATTTGAATGAGGCTGCCATGAGAAATATATTTAAATGTTATTAGCTGAAATTCAGAGGGTATTTCCATTAAGGGGGCAGAGTAGCTACTGGGTGGGAGGCTTACTGACAAGTCTAAGCTGCTTGTGTATACATCCACTCTCTTTGTTGTGAGACATAATAAATGCAGTTATGTAAATGAAATACACCACATCTTTCTGATTTACATAACCGAAAGTGCTTTCAGTCGGCAGCAGGGTGTGTTTAGCTGTGAGACACGGCTCACGGTAAGGCACACTTCGTAGTTACTGTTACACAGACGTGCTGAAGGTCCATTAAACTATTTACTTTCAGTTTATTAGCCAGGGGTGAGAGTTTGGACTTCAGTGTCTTTATTGTGCTGCTCAGTCATCCTTTACCCAGAAGTTAGCCTATTTATTAAGGATGTGGCCTGATAACTCGACAATAGCTGGGCCTGATCCAAGGAGGGCCCTTCTACAGGAGCCTTGCCCAGAGTATTTAACGGCGTAAAAGCTTAAATGAAGTGTCATTGGAATTCCAGGCAGCTATAACGTCAAGTATTCTATCATTAAAAATTCAGTGAAAAAACATTATTATTTACATATCACTTTTAATATTATGTAACTATATCCTGGGCTGTTTCCTGCTATGAATATTGGTTTGTGAAAAACAATGTAATTTTCATGTTTTTGCATCACTTTTGAAAACGTGCAGCTGACGATTTTACCGCTGAAGGAAATGATATGGAACATGTCGGGGGGATGGGTACTGGAGATGATGGAGGTACTGCGGATACTCAGGGGTGCTCGGGGATGCTTGGGGTGGGAGTGGTGCAGGGGGGGCTGGGGGTGCAGGAGGTGCTGGGGGTGCCACAGAGTCAGGACTGTAGCCAGGTGGGCCGCATGAGCATTGCTCTGTGGTTACTGTGGAGAATTGCAGTTGGAGTTTGTTCATCTGTGAGATATTGTGTGCACAGGCCTGACCTGTGGTTTTGTGGAAGCGGTCCAGGTATCAGATGTACTTGTCTAGCAATTCTTTCTAATAATTTTCATCTGCTTTTTATTTTCATCTGTGATGATGTTCAAGCTAAAATTAATCCATGTCATGCATGTAATCAGCTGTGATACATGAAATGTACATTCCAGGCTTGATCTTTGCCCCACTTTCAGGCATCTTTGTTGTTTTTTGTTGTAATTAAGTAAATTTCATCAAGGGATCAAATCTTCCTGCGGCTTTCCTAAATAAAACCGTGTCCTTTCAGCCGCTTCCACCTGGGAGGTTTAAAAATGGCTGTGCTCCCTTTTCCATCGCGCTCATTTGACTTAAATTGACACGTCTCACTTATATGATCTGACTGTGAGAGACTGAGAGCCTTCGAGGAGACCTTGTGACTTTTGTGGGATCGCATGCACCTACAGAGAGTCATTAGTCAGAATTCAATGATACAATTAAAGCCATGTGTACATGAATTGTGCTTTTGCCTATTGAACAATGACGGGTGTAGACCTTGTTAAAATTCAGTCTCTATAATACATAATTGGGGTTTCAATACCTTGAAATAACCTTTACATAAATACTTCAGAAAGTATCTGCCTCGGGAGGACTTCTGCGGAATCGCACTCTCCTTTTACCTAATTAGCACTGGCATTTCCAGAAAGTGAGGCATCGTTTGGGCCCCAGACTAGACAGTAACATGAATATTTATCTTTCAATCCAATTCCACCTCTGCCCTCCTGATCAGATCATGCTCAAAATTAATAAAACAAAGTGGTATTAATTACAGCCTGAATACTTTGATTTGCATAAGTTGATTATTTTGACAGCTTTGGGAGAATCCAATTTGCCCAGGTTATTAGCAGAGAGGAAAGACATTTTTGACTGGGTTGAAACTGGAAGTGGGAAGCCAAATGGGTATAAAGACAGTTTTGCTCTATTTAAACTGCCCACCTTTTCCTGCCCATTCCTTGGGTGTAGATGTTAATCAGTTCTGTTCAGACCTTTCAGTTTCACTCTAGAGGTGAAGATGCTGTATTATCTGTTTCGATCCTTTAGGAGTGTTCCCATGACTTGCGCATGTCCCTGCTGGGAGGTTAGACTGGCAATTCTTTTCTTTTTGCCTACTTTCATAATGCTGTAATTTCTCATTTTCTCAACTAACTTCATTGCAGTTCTGCTTATTTTTATTATTATGGTTCATTGGATGCTTTTTTCGATATGTTAACATGCATTCTATATTTCTTCCAGCTCAGTCTACACCCAGTATGTTTAACTGGTCTATATCTGAGGATCAGACTGACCCATATGTAAGGACTGGGTCTGAGGACAAAGGCCATCCTGCACCGTAGGCCCTGAGTCAGGAGGACCAGGTTTGATGTCGGCTCTGAGGGTCAGCAGTATCGACAGGAATGCTGCTTTAAGCCAGGGCCAAGAAGTACTTTTGGCAGAGCGGGGCCTGTGTGTCCAGCCTGTGGGGGCGGGCCACACCCGCTAAGAGGCTGTCAGCAGCCTGCTGGAACATGCCGGCCAGAGCACTAGCAGAGCAGGCCTGTCAGGCTCCAGACCTACTGGGCTCACAGCCGAGCCAAATCGTTCCGGCTCCTGTGGCCGAGGACTGGGACCGACTGTCAAGGAGTTTATTGCATGCGGACCCACCTGCAATCATGCAGAACCCTGAGCTAGGGAGCCGCACCTGCGCCGGCGGGCGCCTGGATCTCAGCCCGCCTTTCGGGAAGCGCGGGGGCCGAGGGCGTTCGATTAAGGCGGACTCGCATGGGAACGCGTGCTGGAAGGCAGAAATGTGCCTCACCCTCTGTGCTGCCTTCTCGCTGTTAGTTTCTGCAGCCATTAAACAGGGTCGGGAGACCTGAGGGTTTCTGTAGGGGGCTTGCAGAAAGGCATCTGGCATCTAACTCATGAATCATCAGCTATGGCTGAAAGGCATTTGCATGTTTAGCAAAATTTATTTATCCAAAGTACCATACAATTGAAAGCAGATATAGACAGTCCCTAGAGCAACTGGGGTTAAGGGCCTTGTTTAAGGGACTAATAATGAAATTTCCTCTACCTACACTGGGATCTGAACCTACAACCTGCTGCTCGCAGGCATAGTGTTCTGAACTGCTGAGCCACACATGCTCATACAGGCAGGCCGGATATTTCTGTGGTGAAACACAAGATTAGTAAAACCACAAGCCTTGTGTCTCTCATTTTAGGAAGGGGCAGAGGTGGGGGGGGGGGTGGCGATCTATGAAGCTTCCGGTGTGCTTAAGAGAACCGACATGATAATGTGTTAAGCCACCCTTTCCTGTGCTCTGTCACTCGTGGGCAGGTCGTCACGGCTCAGCAGCATCTGGTTTCACCAGGTGGGGAGGGGTGGAGCCGTGCTTTATCGAAGAGGGGAGATTAACTGTAATGACAGCCCAGAGTGGTAAATATTGGTTCCAGGAACAGAGGCACGCAGGGGGTGTCTGTAGCAGGCCGGCGCTGGATTTTCTAGTTCTTTTCTCTGCCAAAATAGATCCATTTGAATACCTCCTACATCTTCTCCCCATTAAGCATAGCCACCAAAGCCAAACTGCTGCGTGATGAGCTTTTTCAACAGGCCTGTCCCTCCCCGCTCTGGGCAGAAAGGCGACCCCCCCTGGTGTGAGTGCTTTGGTGTCTCGCTGAGACTACTGAAGCAGTGCTCCATGGCAAATTAACAAACTGCGACAGATCGGGGAGCTGGGACACCCACCAGTCCACATCTGTTATCGGGGAGCTGAATCTGACAAGGGCTGTGCTGCTGTTCCGTCTTCCGTCCCTCACAATAAAAACGCGGCTGCAGGTAATGGATCTTTCTGCATAAACAAGGACGCTGCACTTCACACGTTTCCCACTGGTTGCAGAGACCTTTCCCTGTGCTCCCAGAGTACCTCTCGATATGCTGAAAGCGACTTCAGCAACTAGGGAACGAAGACCGTATCATTATCATATTAGGTCATTGTCAGTCATCGCTTAAGTGCACACTTGAATATATAAGTATGTATCCTGGCAAGCATGAGGAAACATCTGCTCTGGGAAAGACCGTGTGATGCTACTTGGCAGGTCCAGGATCAGTTTCCTGGCCCTGCATTAACAATCCTAATTTTAACTGTAGGCAGAGCTAATCTTAGATCAGCAGTAAGTTCCTGTAGATACGTGCAGTATAACAGGTGAGGTCCAGTTCCTTTCCCTTGGCGCCAGTCTTTCTATTCGCTGGTGTCCAACATCTTAATCAACGTATAGCTTTGCACAGGAGCGTGCGGACCTGGTGCGATGAATATGCTGATGTTTGGAAGTGTATGTTTGGGCCATCGTGGTTAAAGAACGTGGACTTGCTGACTTCGTACAGGTGGGTGTCTAGTGGGTATTTCAGTGACAAGAAGCAAACGATGGGCAGTATAAGAACTTGAAGCTCTTAGCCAAGATAGGAGGCTAAACGCAGTGAATGACGGACAAATCAAGGTCAACCAAAGGGGGGCAGAAGGGAATTTCAAAGGCTTCGAGAATGTAGGTGGGCAGTTGTGGATATACAAAACATCCATCCATTCACGTATCCATCCATCCATTCATCCATCCATCCTCCAGCCGTTTATCAAGCATAGGAATGGTGCGTATGGACCCTGTCCAGGGAATGGATGCCATTCCATTGCAGAGAGTTGACCTTGAGTGCTGACAGGATTTGATTGTTAATTGTACAGACGTCATACAAAAAACGAAAACAAGCTCAGGAGTCCCCTTCCCATGCCAGAGGACATATAACACACCCAGGAGAGAAGAGCCACACTGAGGTTAGGAGGACTTGGTTACAGAGCACAGCTGTGACTGAATCGTAAGGTACAATGTGCTGTTTAATAAGGTTTGAATGAAAGTCCGAGGGGTTTCAAGAACTTCAAAAGGGAATTCCTGAGTCTCCAAACCAGGAACATTCAGAAAGGCTGAGTAGGGATGTCAGTATTCCGTGGGATATAGTTGTGCAATGTGCCTCATTTAACTATGGAAATGCATGTAAGGAAGAGGCCAGATGAATGTGGAGACCGGAGACTAAAGTAACATCTGCAAGGTTTTGGAGAGCTGAAATCCGGGGTGACAAATTCTAAATTATTCAAGTGCATTATTTTTTACATTTAAACAAAAATACTTTAAAATGCTCATATAGCAGTGATTACACTGGTTTTGTGAGTTCCTGGATGCCTAAATCAAGGAATTCATAATTCTTTCCTAATTCTCTTATGTTCCCTTTAGTAAGGTTTTTTTTTTTTTTTTTGCTACAGCCCAGGGGAGAGAGACAGAAGAAAAATGGGCGGCCAGTCTATAAACCTGGAAACCTTGTCTGTGGTCAAGGGCGCCAGTGGATCACTACCTGCTTGATGTTTTTATGAGGAAGTGCACCTGGCAGTTTACTGTAATGCTGCTTAAATTGGAAGTAGAGAGTACTCTATAAAAAATAACTCGCATTTCCAATGCTGTTACTATTTCATATCCTATGTGGCTACATATTAAATAAATATGTCAAAGCATTTTCAAAGTTATGCATCAATTTTTCACCTCTGAAATGATTACTGTATAATCTGATTCTCCCATCATGTGGGCCTTCCCAGATTCGGTTTCCCGGCCTTTTGTGAAGTGGAAACTGTTTCGGGATTACTTTCTGCTCCACTTGGACTCAAAGCCAATGTCATTGTTTAAATATTATTCTCCTTTCATATGCATGGTGCTGGAAAGTGGACGTTACTCTTTCTGTACCCATTTACGTTTGTCCTCATACTCCCGTTGGCTTTTAAAAATTAATGGCGTGTGAATTTTCCATCTGATGCGCTGGCTTTTTTACCCCTCTGTTTTTCTCTCCTACTCCTCCTCCTCGGAGGGTCGGGGAACATGTCAGTCTGCATATGCAGAGGCACTTCTTTCCGAAACTGCTTAAGTGATACGCTGTACTGTGGATGGGAGAGCGTGTAGGATGATTTGCTGACAAATGCCAGCACTCAGCAAACAGGTCGACCAGCTCACCTTCCCTGCATTTGTAAGCTCAAGACAGGAGAGATACAGTTATTATAACCTGCCAGTTAGCACCCTTTACATATATACCAGTCTCATCCATCCATCTTCTCCCAGCTTATCCTGATCAGGCTCATGGGGGCCTGGAGCCTGTGCTAGGCAGCATAGGGCACAGGCTGGGGTACACCTTGGGCGGGATGCCAGCCCATCGCAGGGCACAAGGCTGGGGTACACCCCGGATGTGAGGCCAGTCCATCACAGGGCGCAGGGCTGGAGTACACCTAGGATGGGAACCCAGTCCATCGCAGGCCCACTATCATACTCGCAGGCCCAGTATCATAATTAACTTAGACACCAGCTAGCCGAACTTTGGACTGCAGGCAGACACCAGAGTACCGACATGAAAGTTGTACAACATGGAGAAGCATGCAGACTGTATACACGGTGTGGAGATGGGATTTAAACTAACAACCATGGAGACCTGAACCACCATGTCTCCCTAGATCTCATCTGACTGTGTAATATAAAACAATAAAAGTAGTTTTTGTTAATGGCAAGCATTCATATTTATATGCAAAATAATAACTCAGAACTGATATTTATCAAATCAGAGTGTCAGTGTCTTAAGATAAATTAATGCCAGAACTCACTCAAGATATTTTCTACAGATTTGTTTTCTGCCAATGATTTTGACATGAAAATGTAGTTAGCAGTCAACACTTTCTGAAGCCTTAGTAAATCATTTCAAGTGAGAAAACATCAAATGAATGACAGTGAGTAAGCTTGCTGCAGGCCATATCAGACGCGCGAGGCTCTAGACAGAAAACTGCTGAGACAAAATATCACTGCTGACTTCTCAGATTGTAGTGCAAATAAATACAGTGATGGCCACCAACCTGTTGGTGAGCCATTGCTGGCCCCCATCACGTCTCCATTTCTAGTAAACCCCTGTAAGATGTAAGAGGAGACCCTGTGTCCAATTTGGGAGTCTCATATCAAATGGAAATAATCTACAGTGCCCAAATTTAAATGTGGAGAAATACCTAGTCTCAAAACTATTTATAAATAAAGAATTTGTTGTGGGGGCAGCATGGTGACTCAGTGGATGGCACCGTTACCGTGCCGCTCGGGGTGGGGAGGCTCAGATCTGGCCTTGGAAGGTTCTCCCTGTCTTTGATAGATTTTCTCCTACAGTCAGAAGCCATGCAGTTAGGATAACTGGTATCTATAAATTGCTCATGGTGTGTATGTGCCCAGTGATGGACAGGCATCCCCCCCCCCCATGGTGTGTATATGTGCCCAGTGATGGACGGGCATCCCCCCCATGGTGTGTGTATGTGCCCAGTGATGGACGGGCATCCCCCCCATGGTGTGTATGTGCCCAGTGATGGACGGGCATCCCCCCCCATGGTGTGTATGTGCCCAGTGATGGACGGGCATCCCCCCCCGTGGTGTGTCTCTGCTGACTGGGAGGCTTTAGACCCTCTGCTGGGACCATAACTGGAACAAGCAATTGGAGGATGGATGGAATTTGTTTCAATTTGCAATTCCTGATAATCAGTAATCAATTTCAAAGTTTCTGTAACATGCTGTGTGTGTGTGTGTGTGTGTGTGTGTGTGTGTGTTTTGTGTGTGTGTGTGTGTTTGTGTTTTGTGTGTGTGTGTGTTTTGTGTGAGTGTGTGTGTGAATTGAATTTGCTCAAAATGAGAACAAAGGTAATAGTGTCTTCATATCTGCTCATGATCACTTAAATTAAGTGCATAATCACCTCATATCACATTACAGAATATTCATCACGTACATCTCATTTTGCTGCCTTCATTCTCAGATCCTTCACTAACTTTCTCTTCCCTGATATGTTAAATTGTATTGACTGATCAAAGATGAGTCAGATCACAGTCTTTGTTTTGGGGGGCGTGGGTGAAAAACACACTGATGTTAAAATGAAATTAGCACCTGTACTTTGTGAAGAAGGTGAGAACATCACTGACTTCTGATTGGTGTCTGAATCTCCCTCCCTTGCATCTTTGTCATTTTCAACTCGGGGGAAATTATAGTGGATCAACTTAACATCTACTGGCTGTTAGCCTTGCAAAAAGTCACTAGGTCATGCATATTATCACCTTTGTGGTCAACCCCACCAAGAGATTATCGTCTGCTGTCGCATGCTTATTCGGCCTTGTATTTAGACTGCATTCGCTCCCTGTCTGTGAGACACGTTTTAATTGGGTTACTCCTGACAGATTCTAAGGCACCTAGGTGACCCGAATCGTGTCAGGCTTTCACAGTTTGAAGCCCCTTATGGCATCACGATATGCCAACCAAAAGATACAACTCTTACACCTGGGCAACGTAAAACGTTTCCATGGTAATCAAGCATTTGCTTCGTACTGTTTACCTGTTTCTGGAAACCGGTGCCTAATTTCATCAAGCGTGTTATGTTCCTGTTGTAAACAGACTTTTATGGTTCTGCAGTCACAGTTAATGAGCAGCACAAATGCACTTCTATGGTCTAGTGTACAGTGTATTTATGTGCCTTGTATGAACACTGTGCGCACATTCTCTAATTGCCTGCGTGTCAGTAGCTGTCTGTTACCAAAAATGAAAACTACAGAGTTCCAACATATACTCCTTCGTTACAAGACCTGAGGGAAAGCTGCACCTTTACCTCAACCATTAGCGGGGGCGGGCAATCCGGCAGGCCAGAGTTTTTATTGTCTTTTGATTGTGGGGCTACTGGGGGAAAGAGCACCGCTGTGAATGAAATGCGGCTCAGTCCTCCATCCATCCACCTTATCCTGTCGGCATCATGGGAGATGTAAATAACATGAACTTCCTTTGTCCGACCTCCCAAAAGGGAATGTTTCCCCGCTTAATTGCTATGTTATTTTGCAGTTTTTCTTTAAATTTTTGTTAAAAAGAAAATTTCCATCTTGCCACTTATATTTCACTACTTTCCATTTGTAAAAAGTCCCATAAATGTGCTGGGAGCAGAGGATGGCGGTGCCTGTGGTCTCCGTGGTGACGCCGACAGGGTGCCAGCAGTCCGCGTTCGCTCTCGTACGGTCAAACGAGCTCGTTAATTGCATTTCGTTCGAAATGCTGCGCGATGTATTTTTGCAGCTGGGCGTTTCTGCGCACGTCTTCGGGCAGATGCCAGCTGCCGAGTTTATTAAAACTTATCAGTTAAATTGGAAAATTACTGAAAGTTTGGAATTGGATCCAACAGAAAGAGCAGGAAAGCAGAAGCCATCATATTATGGAATTTTGTTAAATTTGAATAATATTATTTTATACATACAATAATATATTCCCCAGTTCCTTTAGAGATACTCTCTGGCTGCTCTCTCAGTTTTATTTTCATATAATGGAATGTAAAGTTCATTAAGACAGACTTGTCTCTGACATTAACTCTCAGTAAATGCAAGTTTTACGGTTTTCATTCAGCCTTGGTAATAATTTTTTTTAAGAATACAATTTTAACAATTTTATTAGCTATTCTGGACCAAATGTATTTAACCTGAGATTGACATCAGCGTGTACGTTAACCCGAGAACCGCACAAGTTAATACTGGAACCACAGAAACGGTCAGACTCTACTTTTTCCGGAAGTCAGTCCAGCCATTAGTCTCCAGTTTCCCTGGAGAAATGAATGATTTCTGAAACTGAAGAAGAAAATAGAGTGGAATCAAATGAGTGACTGAATGGGGGGGTGGGGGGGGTATAATCTGATAACAGATCAACGATTGTTCTGGATGTGGCTGTCATGCTCTGTTCTCTGGGAGACCTTTAGAAGCTCCTGATAGATAAAGTGGCGCTATGTCAACATACAGAGGATTGCTCCGTTTTTTTCTAAATTTTGGTGTATGTCTGCGCTTATGGCCCCTTAGATATGGGAGAAAGTATATATTTTAAAGAGAATATGGAATGGTCCATTGATAAAATTCAGGAGGACAGGCTGTTGTCTTGTGGCACTTGGCAAAACCGGATTGGCCGTGATGAGGCATTGAAAATCAGCCCTTACCCTCCTTTATAATTTCAACAGTGGGTTTGCTTAGTTGGGTGATTCTATTATTATGAACATTTTTCATTCGTCCTGCAGCCCTGAGCAGGATAAGTGCTTGGAAGATGGATCAGTGTTTTTGCTCATTTGATAAACTGTTTATATGCCTTCTCTGTTCCTAACCTTCTATAAAACGGCACAGTTTTTGCTGTAAAAACCGAAATGAGTAAAGATCACACTCATACGCCAAGATTTTACTCTCAAGATGGCATGTCTGCTGGAACAGAAACATTAAGTGTCTCCTTGCTGCTTATTAGGGTGTCAGTAGTGCGTCTCGAGTTTTACTGTTATTGACAAAGCAGGACTGATAGCACGCCCCCGATGCGCCCGCAGAAGGCGCCCCCGACAGCCTGGTTTTTATTAGTGTGGAGCAAACGGGCACTGCCACTGTGGCTCCCTTTCTCGAGCCAGCGCCACCGAGGTTGGATGGAGGCCGTCAGAGGTTCCTCTATCGCTATACTCTTGTGCTAATGAAAGCGAGCACCCCCCTGAAAGTAGGCCATAAATGACGAGTGAAAGATAATGATTAGTGAAGGCCTTGGGGGTCTTTCTGGCTCAGACTCTCCACCAGCTGCTACCTGTGGTACTCTGCCAATGCTCCAGTTAGCGGGGCGGGAGCAGTACCGCTTCCCAGGCACGCGGGCCCGTAGCCTTTATCAAACGCTGACGACAGCCGCTCTACTCTTTCCACGGTCATCGTATTCCCTCTCCCCTTTGCCTGGAGTCGAAGCCAGGTGAGATCAGGCACCATTAAGAAGGAGTCAGGGACTGGTGCAGCCGGTGGCGGTTAGCGCGGTGAAGCCCCATCACCCGGGGCTAATGACGATTCTCAGTTGTGACGTTTAAAGGTCTTTTAGGGGCCTGGAGGCCTGGACTGTGTCTGGGTTTGGCTGCCTTTGCCGGGACATGGTTTAAAAATACAGAGAGACAAAACACAGCCATTCTATGGACATCCTGATGAAAGAAAAATGCCTTTTTACAACTTCATTAAAAAATGATTAAAAATGTCACAGTTGATCTATTTTTGAGTTTTGTTGGAATGAGGTGTGAAATAATTAATTGCCTCAAAATTCCCCACAAAAATGCCGGCATGGTGTGTATGTATGTGTGTGTAAGCATGTGAAAGACTGCATGATTTTATGAGTAGGACTGTGTTAAGGTGACAAGGATTGATTATAAATATACCAATTACCCTGCTAGGCTTGTTTTGTTGACATGCTTTTGTTTTTCCTTTGTCATTGTCTCTGTTGTCTGGCAGAATTTTATCGTCTATTATCCATTACTGTACATTGCCTTTTGTAACGCTGCAGTTGTGAGTATTCTGCGTGCATGAAAACTCCCAAAGCCTCACAGGTATTAGTACTGTAACATTTTAATGGCCCAAACGCCCAGCTGCTGAACACAGCCAGCAAGCCGGCTGACGTCTGAAGCCGTAGTTGGCGGCCCCTTACGATGCGCTCGTGGCGAGTCTGCCGACGGAGTCTAACATCTAATTAACGCTCAACGAGCTTTCGGTGGGCATCGGAAATGACTCGCGAGGCCGCCGTTTTACAATAACGAGCCCTGAATTACGGGACGGTGGAGAGCCGCGATATAATGCGCGATGCACCTTGGGTCTTGTGCAAGATTTTTTGCAGGATGATGAGCAGAAATGCCATTTGAATTCCCACTGGCCGCAGCTCTCATGCTGTGGACCGGTGGACCATAATTTAAATTAGTCCAGAGTTATTTCTCCCTTGTTTTCCCTCTAAAGGTGAATTGAGAAGGCTTATGAAGCCCAAGCCCTCGGCACTGTTATCTTAATAGACCTCTGCCGTGCTTCTTTCTAAATTCTATTTTATGTTTTGTTAATCTTAAAGGCATTACACTAGTTACCCTGGAAACATTTTAAGTAGAATTTAAGTAGAATTTCTGTTAACTTTCTGAATTTCTATATGCACTTCAGGTGCTGACTGTCACAGCAAAGTTGTATTAAAGGAACCATTTTTGAGAAACAGACTGGTATGAAACACATCCTATCTTGAATGTTATTACATGCTTTGTAATTACTCCCAAAAGCTCATTCCATCGTGACATAAATGTTGGAACAAGATGGATGTTAAAATAAACAAAACAATAACCTATAATGTTCCGTTGATCTCCTATTTTACAGCGGCTGTAAAGTACTTAGAATTCGCCCTTAGCTGTGACTATAAGACTTGCCCCCGGTGTGATGGTGAGGAGATCCGGTTGGAACAAAACAGTGCGCAGGATTGAAAACAAAACACCATTTTGGCATTAGCACAACGGAAACACACCGTTGGCTTGAGGTCTGATTGTCTGCATTGTGGCTTGAGAGGGGGGAAAATAATTATTTTTATCTGACTGGTAATTAAGTGTAAGTGAATGACTGCTCTCATCCCCTGACTTACCCCGGGATGTGTATGCCCCGCCCCTTCTAACAGCACTTTATTTACTTACGTTATACAACGGTCGATACTGTTTAGAGGTACTATTAATTAACTGTTGGCATGTTGCTGTCTTCATTGTTGACCGACTTGTACCATTTTGGTTGATAGCAGACGTTCCGATTCCTTTTTTCCTTCCCTTTCGTAAAAAATGGCCCCTATGGATACCCACAGCTCGGCAATCACTTTGAAGATCAGAGGGCAGGCTCAACATCCATATTTTTTCGGCTAGCAGCTGAAGGGTTTCTGTTGCATTGTAAAAAGATCTTACCGTAGAAACACTCACACACATATATACATTTATATGTGTGTATATACACACACACACACACACACACATACTCATACACAAGTCCTCATTAATGTCAACGCAGATGATGATATTTGGGGTCATTACAAAGTTATCCAAACCTTAGTTGGGCTTTGGGGCGTATGACATATGGTTGAGCAGGGCTTGGGAATTAGGCATCTAGTTTGGATTGATTTAAGTTGCTTGTTTAAGTAGGATGTTCATCATTCCAGATAGATCCCACGGGACACTGTTAAGCAGGATGTTCTGGAGGTGAAATGGGAGTAGAGATGGCATGGCCGATGTTTTGATATGCTGCCGTTTGCCGTTCCAGGCCCGTCTGTAAATGCTGGTAATATAGAACCCAACGATAAACGGAAGCCGTTATTCTTGTACTAGTGGGAAATCATTGCAAACGGTACCGTAGATTTGATTTGCCTAAGAGTGTAAGCAGGCGTATGCTGCTGTTCGCAGTGTATTTACCTGCGCGATGCTGTGCCATGCTGATCGCCGTACGCTATGGTACAAATTACAAGATGGTAGGAATTATTTTGTCTTTTTCATTACTGTTCATAGCAAACTAGTAATAAATTCTGAGACCAAGATGCTCTATGTACTGGGGATTCTTACAGAATCTCTGCACACAAACCTGCCTATTAGCTTGCAGGTGTCAGACGAGATGAAGAAAAATCATGCCACGGACACAGTGGCACACAGCGAAACCCATGGGCAAGGGGGACTAAAGCACTCTTGTATTTTTGATAAGCCTTTTCTTGCCTTGGGGTACCAGTCTACTATCCTATAGGCCACATCAGCCTGATTGAGGTCTTCATTTGAGTGCCTGACCACAGAGTGAGAGTCATGGCTTGTTCAACATGCCAAGGAGACAAGAGTCTTTTTTTTTCTGCTGAGGACGGGTAAAGCGGCCACCTGTCTCTCCGCTGTGCTGTCCGTGGTACTGAATTCGGGTTTGTTGGTAGATCAGCCTACTTCCAGAGGCGGGCCTCAGCAACATCCTTTATCCTCGAATAGCACCTAAGAGCAACCGTATCCGCAATGCTCCAAATTGTGGTAAAGTGAGTAAATAACATTGCATTTGCTGCAATCAACTGGGGAATATGAAAATGCAGGAGAGGCATTCCCAGGTGCCTCGTGACTCAGTCTGGGCCTGCAGTTATTTGCTTAGCCCACACATTTTTCTGAAGGATCTGAACACTTTTAACCTTTAACATGACTGGATATCTGTACATAACCTGAAAAGATGCTACAGGGACTGAGACTAAGGCACTGATTACATTGCAGTGGGTTTACAAATAACCTTTTTCAGGTTACGTCCTTAACTGCTACGCTGACGGCCGCCTCGCATGCAGCACCGCATTCGTTGTCACGGTGCTGCTTTCATTTGTCTTCCAGCACAAAGGCCTGATTATTAGTCATAAGAAAAAGGTGCTGCTTTGTGACACTCTCGGCTTTCCTAACGAGCTGTGAGGTTAATTCCGCGGTAGCCGAAAGACAGAGTGAACTTTCTTGGTGGGGGAAACATCTGCCAGCTCCAGATCTGTTCCACCCATTTGGCCTGCAGTGTGAATTTTAATAAGTTAATGGAACACATGAGCAACCGAAATCAATGGAGAGAGACAGGGCATTAGACGCATAGCAGAACATGTTTGGGTGGTGCGTGAGTAATGCTACTCCGCGCATAATGTGCCCGTCGCGTCACCCTCCTGTGCTGCGTGGGGCTGTGGCCCCAGCAAGGGCGTATCTGATGCTGGATCGATGTCATCAAGGGTAATTTATTCAGCCAGAGTGTGCACTGCAGTGCACATTCAGTGCGGAGGTTTGGCATGGTGTGAAAACATGAGTCGCGGGGTGGGACTTGTGTAATAATGGCCTTGGTTCCACTTGTATCCACATTTTTAGTCACAGAATAATGACTCTTTTGCTGCGGGTGTTTGCAGGTAGGGGGTGACCCTCCAGGAACAGGAGGTCCACAAAAGACGTTACCCACAGCATGCCCCTTCTCCACCCTAAGACAAACTAGTAAAAAAACAACAAAGTTGTTAAACTATGAATCACTTCCTCTCCAGTCCACCACAACAGTCACGCACAGCTGTATATATCTCAGGCATTTCTCTTCTATTTGTTTGTGGGCATATATATATATATATATATATATGTAATTACATTTTCTGATCTTATAGAATAGTTGGTTTAAATATTCGTTTTATTTATAAAGTTTGGCAGGGGTGGCTAGGAGATCTGGCAACTATCACTGTAAATGTGTTGTAGGCCCCAGTTGCCAGGTACGCTAATGAATACTACAGAGACTTGGTCCAACTTTCCTGGCTTGGATTCCTGCAGTGGGTTCCTAATTCCCCACCTCCTCTTAATGCCTGTGCACCATCACTTTACAGGTAGGCAGAGAAAATAAGTCATTTTGCATACTGGCATAGAGAACCAGAAACTTATGAGGGGCAGAGCATTTGGCAACGATTCAGCTCAGTGGTAATTATGGCCCCGGTGGCGATTTTGCTGGAGCATTGGGTTTATTGGATCTAGCCTTTCAGATAAGCCTTTGGATATTTAATGACCAATATGAGTCAGGACCCTGGATAAGGTCTTCAACTGAAATATGAGAATCTACTTTATCACAGTCCATTGTCCGGAAAAAACAGCCTTTTCTGAGAAGCTCTGATCCTTCAATCATCCGTTGCTTCAAAGATAGTTTCCAGTTATGGAATTGCATAAACGTTATTATGGGAGGAATGGATTTTTTTTATGTTAATATGCATATGAAATACATTCAAACATAAGGGTTTTGGTCAGTCAGGAACACATTAACATTTAACTGATGTTTTTGAAAAAAGGGTCTACTTGTATGGGATAAATATGTTGTCCTGTCCACGCCCTGAGATTCCCATTGTATATGAAGTTACATAAATGTGAAAAATGTCTCCCATGGCGCTGGCCGTGATGATAATGTATAACAGGCTTATTTGGTGGGAGGGGCAGGTCCTGCACTGAATGCCTGTGGTATGAGTTAAGCCCTGCTTTCTTGCTGGTCTTTCCCATCTTTGACAGAGGGGAGACGGGTTTTCTTTCGGGATGGTGCATATATCATGAGAACGACGGGTCTCTTTGGGCGACAATCTGCCATAAACAAGCCCGCATGCCGGCCGCCCCCCCCAGCCGGCGCGCGCCTCCAGCGCCGTTCCCTGTCAGTGCTTATTGGGGGGCGTCTGGGACTGCCAGGTCCTGCAGGATAACGGAAGATATACGTTATTGATCCCAGGGCGAAGTGCCTGTGTGTACAGCAGCGAGGCGCATAAAATGCACCGGATGCAAACGTCTAGTGCAAAACAAAGACAGAATGCAAAGAGGTGCGCACACAATGCAAACAGGTACTCAGTGCATACAAAGAATATCCTAAAAGCACAATACGGTTCAGCAAATAAATGTAAATAAAAAAAAAAATTACGCATGTATATATGCAATTAAAAACAGCCGGTCTGCGTTACAGACGCGGTTTTTTTGTGACGTGTTTGGCTGGGGGATATTCTGTTTCCCCCTTCGCCCTTGTCCTAAACTGTATATTAAAAGAAAAATGAAAGAGGCGAGTATAAATAACGGCGAGCGACGCAGGTTTCCCGTACGCAGAGCTGAAGGTAAGCCCTCGCCATTCGGGGGAGATGTTGTGATCCATGCCTAACTTAATTACAACGCTGGGACAGGCAGGAAGTAATTGCAACTCAAGAAGGCAGGTCAGGTACCTGCAGATGTAACGCTTAATAAATGCATTCTCCTCATTACAGCGCTCAGTCTCTGTATGTGTTCAAGGCTTCAGTGAGAAATCAGTATGCCCGGGCACGGCTGTCTGCTAGCGGGCAGAACCTTAATGCCGCGCGTCCTGCCCACAGCATGAACCAACAGCAACTTAATGCCATCCACTAGTTCTTGCAGATACGTTCTCAAAAGGACCCATGACGTTCACAGCCTTTAGAAGATACAGATGAGAAAGACAGGTTAATTTCACGAGTGACATCTGCGCATCTTCCATAAAGGTTTATCCAGTGCAGAGTCACACTAAGCTATTAAGTCTGACTTTTTATTTTCCATCAAGATCACAAATGTCAGACTTTGGTTATTGATCTCAGTTAACTTTTCTTTTAACTATTATATGTTCTTGTATTTTACAACTAAGCAAACTAAAAATTATTTTTATGATGTGTGGTGTGCATTGTAGATTTTAATTCAAGTTTATAAACTTAATGTTAAGGTAGGGGCTGGGTAGGGGTTGAGCTTGTCATTGTTGGGATTAGTGTGTATGTGTGTAAAATACCGAAATCTCTGGCAGGCTGCACCCTGGATGCCTCGATGGTCTGTTTTGGGCTTCATTAACACCAGACATAAAATCCTCTTCCACAGAGCGTGATAAGGACCCAGATACATTTGCTATAGAAACACAGCATTTAAACTTTTTTTTTCCTATTTGATCATTTATTGTTTACAGTAAAATATGGGTAGTGGTCTGTATCTTTATCAATTATTTTGTTCCCATTTCAATAATAACAGCAGAAATTACACAAGTGTGGCACATGCTGAATGACGGAGCCAGTGTGATGTTTGCTTACTTGACCACCATCGGTCATGCGGAGTATGGGATTACAGCAATTTCCCTTAGCCAACTGCTATTTTTCTGTCTCTAATGGGTGTCTCCCACCCACAAGTACCACAGCAAACAACAACAGGGATGTAGGCAGCACAATCACGCTCATATTACAATTAATGAACCTTAAGATTTGGGCACCGGAGGCTTGCATATCTCCCTAAATGACAAGCGCAGAAAAATGTATTGTTTATCTGTAATGCGAAACCGTTTGCAGTGCACTTACAATGTTTTTGAATTTTTTTTTTGTTTCCTCAAATTTTGCCTAATTGAATGTCTAGATAGTACAACATTAACCTCAGTGTCTGCACTGAATATTGAGCGCCTGAAGCCTTGAGACAGATGAGGCTTGTGAAACAGCCCTATGTTGCATTTTAAAAGGAATTTTTCCTGAGAGCTCACAGTCTCTCAGTGTGGAAGCCTGAAGGTATGGTAGTGTTTTGCTTTTTTAACATATAAGTTCCAAATCCCTTGAGGAAAGGCAATCGCTTACTTCCAAACACAATGCTCATTCAATATGACATCTAGGAAGCTCAGTAATTTTTTCTCTCACATTGGCTTTTTGGATCATAGCCCAACTGCGTCAGCCAATGGGTGGATGGTCTGTCCTCCCGTGCAATTCTGTGATACAGGGCTGAATTTAAGGCTCCTTCAAAGGCACAGCATCCATCGCCGTGTAGCAAAGCACCCTCAAACATGACACTATCACCACAGTTCCTGGCAGGTGGCCTGGGAACCTTACTGTGCAGTATGGTGTATGTGTTTTCTCACCAGGCATGATGGCTTTTTGTCAACCACCCTCAAAGTTCCACTTGAGGGCTATAAGTGCAGTTGTGTTTCAAACCCAAACAAGCGTTGTTGTTCTTCTTAGTCAGCGTTTATTTCTGCATTATCGACACGTCTGCCTTGAATCAGTGATGAGGATGTTTTTTCTCCATATTCTTTCTAAACACCAGATATCCCCCGCAGCCCCAAGGGCGTGATGAGACACCCTCCTTTCAGCAGGATCAGACGGCTGACATTTTTTCTTTTGTGATTATTTATTCCTTACAGCTTAAAGATAATGTTGTCCTGTCTTACACCTGAAATCTTAAACACTTGCTTTATGAGTTTTGTACGTCACTTTTGAAATATGGCAATATTACTATCACATGTACTAATAGTACATTTTATTTGTAGTATTAGCTACTTGATATACTTGAAATTATTTCTTTGCTCTTCAAAGAAATCTCATGTATTGAAATGTAGTGTTTTGTTCTAATTAAACATGAATATTAGATTTAAGACACTTAACACGAATATGAGATGTTTATTGTTGAACTCTTCATAGTCTGTCACTTTGATTTACGCTTGTTTTCCCAATGGCTGTTTCACATTTTACTGTGATTGTTTTTGTCTTGGTAAATGTGTGTGGTTTTTTTTCTGAGCCTATTGAGAATCCGAACCCTGAGACGAGGATTATCTTTTGTCAGGTTTTTAACTACTCAAAAAATTAAATCCAAACAAATTAAGGCAAGCATCAAATTAATACCTGTTTGAAATACAAAAGGAAGCCTTGAAACCTTGATGGAATGAAATGCTTTGAACGACAGGTAGCTATGGATGAATGGTGGCTCAAAAAATGCCTCAGATCTCTAGCATTGATTAAGAATTATGATCAATTGTAAGATTATATTGCAAATGTGCGTTTGTGAACAGAGACTCACTGTTGTCTTTGTTCAGGGCTAAATAACTGTCAAATCAGATCCCGCTACAGTGCCCTACGACGCTCTACGTATCGCTCACTATAATGGCCAAATTTGTGTCACCTTGGGAATGTTGAGATTTGATGGCAGCATTACAGCCCTGATAATCTTCTGAGCAGCTCCTGAGGTAAAGAAGCCCTTAAGCTCACCTGTAAGCCGTGCTCTTCTTAGCTTTAATGAGAGGCGTCTCTGGGCTGTGAGATGGCCTTATAAGCCTTTTCTGTAACATTCACCTAGCCACTAACTAATTTTAAGTGACACGGTGCCCTGTGGAAGTCGCTAGCCCCTTGTCCGCGGACAGCGTGTCGGTGAGGAGGAATGGGCTGACATGCGTGATGGAGAGCTGTGATCCGGCGATGAGTTGGAGGGACTGACGCATTCCTGACGTTGTCCGTTCCGCCCCTTCTAAGGGCCAGTCCGGGGCCCTGCCCCCCTAAGGCAGCAGTCTGACAGAGATGGATGGCGTGTAGCAGTTTCTGGGCAGATGGAGCTGCCAGCTTTCGCTTGCTGCCACAGTGGAGATCCTGCCGATCACCCGACACTGTGAGCAACAGGCTCCACTTCACAGGTGTTTTTCTTCTCCTGGTTCTGTGGAGCTGGATCTTTCCAGAAATCTCCCATGTGTCCGAGAATCTAAAGCACCGTTCAGAATGCCGAGCTCAGTCATTAGCCTGAAACGCGCTCGTTTATTCTCTGCTGTACGGATTTTTTGTTCGTTGTTGTTGCTGTAAATACAGCAGCAGCATGAGGGGCCCTCGCATGACCTTGGTCCAACAGCAGAGGATACGGGGTGGGGGGGGAGGTCTTCCTCTGTCACCTCCAAGAAAAACCTAATTTATTTTCACACACTTGCCTCCTGTTACCAAACGCAATAAAGGGCTTAATGAGAATGACTTTCAGCAGGCAATACCTCCAAAGCAAATCCATTTTTAACTGATCTTACATGATAATTGAGAGAACAGGCCTGCCTTGTGCTGACCTGTTTATAAAAGGGTTTTGACTGTTAAATCTACAGAAGTCTGTCGGTATTTTGCACCATTTGACATAGACTTCTGCCTTTCTGTATATCATACTTGTTGTTGTGTTGCTTTGACCCAAACTGAAAGCAGCATTACCAAGGGTGGGGGGGGGGGTATTATTCTGTACTTCAAGGCTCACTGCATGATTTGAAACACCTTTTGCCTGCATGTACATTAATTGAGTGCATTTGTGAAGATAATGTACTTGGCAGCATGTAGCAAACATAACATGATTCAATTTAAATATTTAAGAAATGAGAACATAATTTTGTAATTATACACTGAGCTGAAAAGAGGAAAATTATGGATTTTGCTAATGTTAAGGATAATGCTTGTCTAATTATAGCTCATACTAATGACTTAAAATATGCTTGGTAAATGATGGTAATGTAAGTAATTTTGGTATTAACTATGTGGGCTTTGAAATGAATAAATTAACATATGTACTTGTTTATTACGGTAATACACTCCTGGATAAATTGTTGTTTTTTTTTTTGTAATGTAACATTTTCCTCTGTGTTCCTGTTTTCACAGAGGACAAAAGCCATCAAACTTCGCATTTAGACAATAGCCATTGGAGACGTAGCTGTTTTTTTCTAGAGCAGAATGACATCATGGGTCATTCAGATAACCTTCTGTAATGCATTTTACCGTCCCCATTAAGGTGTTTATCAAGTGTGTATCAATGCTGCACTCTTTTGAATTGTTGCTTGTAGTGTGTATAAATGAATGGATGCCTCTGACATTAAAGGCTGGAATCATATCTCCTGCAGATTTCTAGATTACAACATCAGTTTCAGTAAGTTTATTTAAAATTTAATAGTATACCTCTGTGTATGACACAGGAAGATTGTCAAAATTTACGAAAGTAATATCAACAATTCAGGCAGATACGTAATAAATAAATTGCAAGTGTTTTTAGTGCTTTTTTTAATATGACATTTCAAATATTCATATATGTGAAAAACTATATTTTTAAAATTATGCACTTTGAGCTGTAAAGAGTGACATTGCGCACAGGAATAGTTTCACAAGACTAGTCTCTTCCAAGCATCACACCTTTGGTGCCTTTTTCGTCTTCCTTCATTTAAAAGCTCCCTGATTGAATGTTTACTTTTGCGACTCTAGTGCCAGCAGGGGAACAACAAAGAAAGACTTTATTCGGAGACAAACCTTTGTCATCGACTGATAAATGAAGCCTAGGGTTGGCTCTGGCTGGGGAGCGGCAGGTGAATTTTTCTTCCCTTTGTGTTTACGCGTACCACACGGAGTACAGCCAGCCTGATGCACGCACGTCGCCGGAGAAAGGGAAAAAGACTTTGATGTTCAGCCTCGCTAACATGAACTAAGAAGCCATGAGCTTGGGGGGGCCTCCATGTAAATAATCACCTCGCACACATTCTGTGTCAGTTGCTGGAATCCTGTGGTTTTATATATGTGTGTCTACATATATCTATGTCTATCTATATA
>JAAGVU020000035.1:22543766-22556973 GCA_011763525.2 Mormyrus iriodes | reverse complement strand
GACGACTCATTCCCATGTTGATCAAGCCTCTCCTTGCTGGGAGAACAGTGTTGACATTAAAGCCTTCACTTTCAGTGAGGTGGGAGTGCGTGGGGGGAAAGGGGGGGGGGGGGGGAGGTCATACACACAGCCAGGCCGAAAATCACAGGGAACCATTTAGTTAAGATAATCAGGCTTTGTGATCGCGAGCAGTCGTTTGTTCTGAGGAACCCACGCTGGAGGTGGGAATCCTGATGCCTTAATTAAAATGACTGACAGACCCCATACCCTTGGCTCTTTGCTAGAATCCCTCCAATAACGGGGCCCCATCCCTGTTCAGAATAATGTGCATCAAAATTATGAGCTGACAGGCAGAGCGCAGCGGTCCTAAATGCACTGGACCATTATGCCGCTGAAAATAGCTTTGAGTCATACATTACGAGAGGCGGTGCCTGGAATCGCTCAGACGGCTTCAATTTGTCGAAATCTAAAAATATAAATAATTGAGAAAAAGGATTCAACCTCCTTCGCTAGTTTGCTACGGTTGAACAAGGGCAAAGGTATTTCAACTTAAAAAAAAAACAGACATATTTTTTACCTGTTCAATCGAGCCAAATTGAGAGGCTCATTGTGTTCGTCTGCACAGAATATGAGCTGTGGATTTCATGTTATCACTGCTGTTTTGTGATATGATGGGAGTCTAACTGATCAAACAAACTGAAAGGTGCATTCAATCTACAGTGACTCTAATTTCCCCATCAAGATAGTATATATTTCACTGGAGCTGTTCAGGGATAAATGTGTGTGGCGCCTCTAGGCAAAGTCAATCGTAACTTTACGTTGCATGTCTATGTGATGAACCTCCTTTACATCCTGCTAATCTAATGACTTTTTAGCCGGACAACAAGCATATTTATGTGTTACTTTTAACAAATGTACCTAAAAGTGTTTGTTTCTGAATTAGTAAATTAGTTTAAAAAATTCTGTCTCTTTACATTGCCATATCATACTGGGGAAGTTGGATGGAAGGATGGATGGATGTTGCCTCTATCCTTTTGCCGAACTGTTCTTCGCAAGTTATTTACAGTTTGGCACAAAAAACATGGTGACTTTATTGTGTGGGAATAGCTAATGAAGAAAGATGTGGTGCTGTCCCTCAGGAGATGAAAAATACTATGCGAGAAGGATAAGAGGCCATGTCCGTTACAATAAAAACCTTGCTTTTGACACATATTGCGTAGGGTGCAGTGCTACTTTTAATAATATATCAGGAAGGACGGAATCGATTAATGTTCTTCATAGTCATCTGAATAAATGCGCTGAATCTTAACTGTACTTTTTATATTATTCTGTGTCCATGGACTTGTTCACACCGTATTAAAGTAATTTACATAAAATTTGGAAAATGAGACCTTGAAATGTATCGCTGCGGTGATACTGAGTCTTTTGTTAAAACCGGAACACGCGGGAACATTTGAAATGAGAATGAAACACGCCGTGGAGAGAGATCTGGAACTAAAAGGCAGCATTTTGTAATTTTGAAAACATGCATAAAAATCGCACATTGGTCTAAATTGGTCTGATGGGTGTAATGATTCGTGGCTCTCTGAAGAGGTATGATTTTTTTTAATTTAAAAAAATTTCACATGGCGCACTGCACTTCACTGCGATGCTGTTGAAAGATGCGTACATCCATTAAATGGCATTCTAATGTAAAAAATCCATATCAGGCTACCGCTTGTCTTCAGTAATTGCATAGATGTTCTTTTGCAATTCCCTGTTTCCCAGCCTCTCTGGTTCTAAGATACAGAAATGAAATTAATTCCGGGACAAAAGGAAAGAATTACGCAATTGGCTGATTAACTGAGAGCTGTCAAGCTGTAAATGGAGGTTACAAAAAGGTGACAAACTACGTGAATATTATCCTCATGTCCATCTATTTATTTATGTATTGACTATTGTATATTTGCTATTCCGGTGGTTTGCCAAAGTATGATCATTAAACGGGTGGGTAATGATGTCTGACATTGCATCAGCATTTTCTTTGATATCGCATTATCGCAATCAAAGGCCACCGCTCACCTAAGCGCCAAGTCGTATGTCATGTCAACGCGATCATTAGCAGAAGCACATTCTTAATGTCGAAATAAATGCAAGCAATTTGTTTGACTGTCACTTTTTGAAAGATCACTGGCCAGAACTGGATGCTGTTAGGGAGAAATTGAGCTCCCTCGGAAGTACGCTTTCTCAGGCAGGCTTTGCTTTCCTGTTACGATTGTTTACTGGAGAGCAGGTTTTCCTTTACAAAAGCATTAACATTCCCGTAGAACTATATGATCATAAATCTATGGATAAAATAAGCCATGGTGATGTCACTAAAATAAAAGGGTGAGCAGGGCTACAGGAAGGAAAAAATGCAAACACGGTTAGAAAAAGGACCTGGGACTTTGATCACTCTGGAATGTTCCACTAGAGACTGTAGAGCTTCCTGTAGGATGAAGGATGGAGTTTGCTTGTTTTATCTGTCCCACCAGTTAATTATGCAAGACTTCTGAAAGGCAGTAGGGTCACTGTGCCCCCCCCCCTCACAGGGAACAGGAATTTTACCGAGTGAATTAAGTGGCAACGTGTCTGTTTAAATTATTGTGTTCGGTTTCTCAGAGTACATTCTATAAAACAGATTTTAACTGACCATAGAAAGAATGTCTATCAGAAGAAGGATTTTGTTTCATCTATCTGATAATCAATCCACCAACCTTAATGCAGGGGTATTCGTTTGTGTGAGACAAAATCCACAGGACATATTGCTCAAATGACCTCATTCCCTTTACAAATTTAATTATTTAAAATTACTTATGCGGTGTGAGATGTATTTTCTAGGAGATATATTGCCAGTTGCTGCATGTGGATTCTTATTGGATGGATGTGCTGTGTTTACAACTCTGCAGAAATCACTCTGCCAGATTCATCAGCTGTCAAGAAAAGAAATATTTTTTTCCAAATAATATAATTAAAGCTTTGTTTCCTAGATCCCCTTTAACTTTATTCTTATTTGTTAATAATTCAGTTATCTGTCTTCTAATAACTTATCTTGGTCAGGGAAAGGCCTGGAGCCTATCCCAAGGCACAGGGTTGGGGTACGCCCAGTCCACCCAGTCCATCCAGTGCATCACAGGGCACAGGGCTGGGGTACGCCCAGTCCATCCAGTGCATCACAGGGCAGAGGGCTGGGATACGCCCAGTCCATCCGGTGCATCACAGGGCACAGGGCTGGGGTACGCCCAGTCCATCCAATACATCACAGGGCACAGGGCTAGGGTACGCCCAGTCCATCCAGTGCGTTACAGGGCACGGGTACACCCAGGATGAGATGCCAGTCTATCACAGGGCACAAGGCTGGGGTACCCCTTGGTTGGGATACCAGTCCATCAGATGGCACTCACACCATCAGACAGTATGAGTAGTATGGAAATTTCCTAACTGCATATTTCTGGACTGCAGGAAAAAAGCCCTATAATTCAGGGAGAATATGCAAACTCCATACACTCACTGACATAGTAAAACCAAAAGTTTATGGCGCAGCTCTGGAGATGTGAGGTGAGAATGGCACTCAGTGAGGCACCTCTGTTTCGCTAATAGTGCTTTTTCTTCATCGGAAGCTTAGCTTTAAATTACCAGCTTTAAGCGTGACATTTTATTCAGACAAATAAAGCATGTACAACAGTCTAAATCATCTTCTGACATTCGCTATAAAATATCCAGATTTCAGTTCCTTTTTTCAAAATCCACTTACAATAAGGAGGAACTTGACTGAATACAGTATTCAAAAAGGGGTTTTGTTCAGTTAAATTGCCTGATTCCAATAATCAATGAGTAAATTAGGCGTATCAAGAAATAAAACGTCTTTAACCCCTAGGCTTGTGCTGTTCGTCCACGGGGAGTCGGAGGAGGGGGGCCAACACTTTACAGGGGCCCTTGAACACGTAATATTATATAATGGAGGGAGGGTGGGGGGCCCCAAGGTGACATTTTATCAGGGGGCCCATGGCTACTCTACCGCTCGTGCATGGTTTCATTCTTTGCGTAGAACTCGTGCGGCTAATGTAATTTAATCAGGAGCGTCTCTGGAGATTAATGAGAAGAGGAACTAAGCTTTAACTGGGGTGTAAAGCCACCCCCCACCCATTCCCGCCACTCCTCGAAAGCAGCCCTAGCGACGCCCTTGAATTTAATTAAAGTAAAATCATAATGACATAAAAATATGCATAAGAAACATATTGCATGTTTTATTATATATAAACATAATCGATGCAAGTTACGCAATATAATAAAAAGTAAAACAATACCCTTTTATTAAACACAGACGAGCTCATCAGCTGATGGTAAAATGTCCACCTCCACAAGAATCGATTCACTGCAAGGAATCATCGTTTCCATCAATACGGGAAAGACGTGGTCATCACATTACAGTATATTCTGCAAAAATGACGTGCAGCTGTGGCAAAGGGGACCGACCCATCATCTGCTGTCATTCCCGGACTGAGACGACATGTCATACACTCCAAGAAAGCTGTGTCTATAACAGAACCTGCTCTAAACCTAGACCCTCTAATTCCCGCAGCTAGCTGACCGTACTCTTCCTTTTAAACTATTGCCTTTATTTGTGAAATTGCACGGTGACCTGTAAATCACACACACCTGTGAAATAAACTATTGATTACTTAGATATTTGTTTATTGAACTTCTGCCGGTTAGTTTGGGAACCTGTGGAGGATTGCCACATCTCAAGGTCTCAAACTAATCTTTTGCCCGCGTCTCCCCTGCCCCTTTCACGTTGCACAGCTTATAGCCTGCTAGTGTATTCTGGTTTAAAATAAAGTGTTTGTAGGAGAAACTCCGTGTTTGAACTGTCATAAAAACCTACCGAACGAATACTGTAATCTCTTTTTTTTTTTTTTTTTTAATCATCAACCCCAATTAGTGTAAATTAGATCAGTTACACATGGGAAAAGTGAAACTGGCAAACAGGACCCTGGGTCAACTTGTATATTAAACGAACGTGAGAATGAGGATATCAGACATAGTGGCATAAATAGTACTTTCTGAGAGAGAGAGAGAAAGAGAGAGAGTTTCTTTATTTGGTTGCTTTTCATTGTAATGCGTTGGCTGGCAGTGCTGCCTAGGGCGCTGTTTCCTGAGGAGGGCACCGATTTAGCCAGTCGATCTCACTATGTCTCAGACGCTGGGTGCCGGCAGTGAAGCTCACATAGCTTGTTTCTGTCTTAATAACAAAATCAGTGGATGGTTTTAAAACACAAGGTGAATATGGTCGGCCACTAATAATGTAGTGTGTTATCAGTGGGGGGGTGTCAGGTTTTTTTTTTATCAATTTATATTTTCATGAAGGCATCTAAATTTATCAGGCCCTTACCCAAAAATAAATGTTGTTGAGGGTTTTGCGGACTGGTGGGGTGGGGGTCACTCTCCATAGATTTTAGCTTTATTTCTAATACTCTGGCCGCTCATCGATTTACATCAGTCAGTGTCTGTGGCAGTGATTGCCAGGCCAGGTTCAAGCTAATATTAACTTTTCCCTTCATGACCTGAGAGTGATGTGTGTGTGTGTTTTTTCATGAATTAATGTTTGTTAGCTCTGCCAGTGGTCTAAAGCTGTGCACTGGAAATGGCACTGATAGACTCCTTACAAGGCAGTTAATCATGGAACCAGGAAATATTTTGGGCATTTACTCGGAAACATACTGAAATGTTGAGACAGACAATTCTGACCAAAAAGCTAAACCTATGTTCTGGCTGTTTGCCGAGATTTTGAATTTTATCTTGTTTATCAATGGTTTGTTTGGAATGACCTTGTTTTCTGTTGTAAAATGAGAATCCAATATCCTTTATTAGGTCTTTAGATTGCTAATTTATGAGTCCTGCATAGCACCATTAAAACCATTAAAGATTCTCACCTATCAAGCTCAGTCATGCAAATTTTATGCCTAGGCTACTACAGGGTTAGGCATGGCTGTGTTTACTGTGGTATTCAAAGGCCTCTGACCATTAATTATCTCTTAGTTCTCTCCATTTATAAATGATTGGATACATTTAACAGGAAGACACTTGTCATTGTTTTTATATTTCCATAGTATTCCTAATAGATACATGAGAATATTGACTGGATCCTGTCTCCACAGATCTTACTGCAGTGATATCTATCATTGTCAGTACATGCAGGACCATAGATCTGTTGCACCTGAACTTCCAGGAGATAGAAGCAGATCAGCTTAAAAATATTAAGGACTAATACTGGAGATGTGATTCTCAAAAAGAGAATCCACAAAGCTAGTGTAATGCATAGGTATATTGAGGAAAAAACTAGTTTGGCTGCCAGTAAAAGCATCTAGACACCTTATTTTGCAGTTGAGAGATACCACCCCTGTAGCATTCCAATCAGACTATGCTCAGTTTTGGATTCAGTTCTTTTACAAGGATTATTTTATAAGGGGCTGTTAGTGGGACTTCGTGACAGTAACTCTGCAGTGAGCGGGTAATGGTGAAGTTCTGCGCCCTGGGCTTGATTAGGTGGGTCACATGTATGAATGTGTAGGAAGAAGGCCAGCGGGCTCATGATCCATGTCTGCTGAATATGTACTGAAAATTAATGTACCAGACCTGAGTTACACATCCCTCTCTCTCACTGATATCATTTTTCATGCCTTCAAGGAGTGAAGCTTATTGATTTGTCAAATATATATTCAAGATTTCTTAAAAGGACTTATCGTAAGCAGTTACTGTAAATTCTGCTGAAGAGAGAATGACAGATTTATTTAAATATCAGTTTCCTGCCACGTCTGTATATATTTTCTGTGGCATAGTCTTGCCAATTTCCTTACCTGAGGGCAATGAGGAGAGGTGTAACATCTAGCGAATGAGAAGTGAAAATTTATCAGGTGTGAGTCTATCTCCATGGGGACATTATAACTGACCCGTGTGATGTTCTCACAAGCTAACGGAATTAGGTTTAGGTAGTATATGAGGTGTGGTTGGGCAAAATGGTGAAGAAAGCATCTGTGTTCATGGAAGTCATTAATGGTATTACTAAGTGCAGGACTGAGGCAATGGGAGCCGGTTACCGCGTCCGGGAATGACATGATTGTTTTTGAGGTTGCTGGGGTGAAACAAAACATAATGTAATTTATCAATATTAGGGAGAACAAGGGCCAGTTGGGATTAATCAAGAAACTGAAGCCTTGACTTTCCCTCTTGAGAAGATTATAGCTTGGCCATCCCACCCACATCAGGAATGCAGAATACTTAGCGTGTCCCAGAGCGTCTCATTCCTGCGGCCTGGATGCTGCAGGAGCCAGAGGATACCCCAGCTGTTGATCCCGCAGTTACTTTGTTTGGTGCCGGGAGTCACATTCTTTCACTGCTTGCCATTAACGTTGGCGCTGGTGTTTTCCAGGTGAGCACCTGCGCATCTGTCCGCAGGGATACACCTGCTGCACGTCAGAGATGGAGGACAATCTGAGTCAGCAGAGCAAGCTGGAGTTCGAGAACTTGGTAGATGAGACAAGTCACGACCTGAGGAGCACCTTCGTGTCCAGGCATAAAAAATTTGATGGTAAGGGATCGTTTTGGTTACACACGGCTTCCCCTGTCAGCCCATAAACATTCCAGTATAAAATAGAGCATCTTGCCAAAAGTCTAGACCTGAACATTATTTCAAAGTCCTATTGTCATTTCAAAACAGGTCATCAGATTCATGGTATAAAACCCGTGGGCCCAATTTCTATCTTTTTTAATTGTTATAAAACATCATAACACCCAGATTCCTTAGTTATGCCTTTTTCCCTCTTATGCTCTGCAGCTTCTGGAAGCTGGAGGCCGTACTCGTATACACCAGCAATAAACTTACCTGAGGATGAGTTTGATACATTTTGAGGGATTAAATCTTAGCTACTTCCCATTACTGCTCCTTCCCGCCATGATGACGACACTTTTGTGTGAGGCAGCACTAGATGAGGAACAGTTATCATTAGACCTACTTTGTGTCAGACTTGCTGTAGAAAGAAAAGCTACAAAATCCAATTCAGCCTCCCGTTCTGGGCGGGGTCTAGGAGGTCGTGATTTTAATGTCCATTCCTGATTCAGATGGGGCCGCTATGGCGATCTGTAAGAATGCGCCGATTCTGAAAAATCACGCGGTACACATAGCCATTTGCCCACACAGGCTTTTATTGTGACGTTTTCTGAAATAATATATAGTTTAGCATAGTTACAAATTGAGTATTAGACGGTTTATTTGTGGAATTGTAATTATTTTTGCATCTTGTTATCAAAAGAAATGGGTTGAATTTTGACTTAAGGTTTTTACTTTCTAAAGAGAAGCAGTTCTTTTCCATGTAAAATCAAAGTAAGGGATTTTTTAACGCCAACAAATAATTTAACATATTTAATAAAGCTGCTGTGGCAGGTTGTGGGCTTTATGTCTGCCAGATGGGCAGGTTAACAGCTCAGGTAGTGAATTGTTATGTAGAAAAACAACTTTATTAACAAAAACTTGTAAATATTACGTAGAAAAGACAAAAGATTCAGAAAATCGACGGCTCTAAATGCTCATGGTAGTGTTACTTACACAAAAATCTTTTGAGGGGACAATGAAAAATGAATGGTTCCAAGAGATAACCAATCAGACTGTAGATGAGATGGGTCCAAGCAACTTGAGGTGATGGGACCAAAACATCTGATTGGTTGGTCTCGCCTCCTCTAGTTGCTTGGACCCACCTCCTTTACAATCTGATTGGTTATCTCTCTGAACCAATCATTTTTTTTGTTCTACCTTCAGAACATTTTTTTGTAAGTAAAACTCCCATGAGCGCCCTAAAAAGAAAGCAACTCAGAAAGTTGAAGTTTCAAATCCCCCCCCCCCCAAAAAAAAATCACCGATGCACTAAGCTTTATCTTGCAGGCTTCTCCCTTCTCCACCAAGCTGAAGGTTTCATAAATGTAGCTGTCTATGGGCACAGGACTGGTGATCAATCGCAGTATCGATGTGGAATCACTCTGCCTCCTGCTGGCAAACACTATTCCAAAATAAGTCTTGAACAGTACAGTGTAGTTTGGCTCCCGGACAGGCAGAGTACTGTGAGTAATTACCCACAACAGTGTGCTGTTCATGGGCATTCTGGATCTTTTTATATGTGCTATTTGTTCTTTGAAGTAAGAAAGGCCCATGATCTTTTCTGATCTGTGGATATAATTCAGAAATCATGCTCTGTAATGGCACGCAGTGAAAGCAGCCCTCCCCATTAACACACTGACAAAAAATGTATTAATAATCAAGTCATGTCTTTGTTTCAGTAAAGAACTGAACTATGAGATGTATCCTATTCACACAAGGCCTTCTGTTGAATTAATATATGTGGCCCATCCACTGTGCAGTGACAGAAAGGGCATCAGGCTTCTAAGAGATGTCATTCAATAATGTGGTTGTCAAAATATCTTGATCTGTGATCACTTCTCTCCTTATATGTCTAATGTAATATTATTGTAAGGTTAATTGCCTATATTGCCCCCAATGTACTTGCAGAATCTCTCTGTTTTCTTATTAAATCTGTTTTATTTAAATATCATTTGGGGTTGCTTCAATATCGGAATTAGAGCTTTCACGATTATTCGATTAAACTTGATTACTCGATCATTAAAAAGCATCTATTAAAATTTCCCTTCTGGATTACTTGGCAATATGGCGGAAGGTAGATGACAAATGCAGGATGAGGGTCCAAATAAAGAGCGAAAGTATCATTTATGTGGAAGTGAATGAGAATGCAGTCGTCTGTCAGTATTGCAAAGCAGAACTTGAATATCATCACTGCACGACTGCAATACGAATATATTTTAAAAGAAGACATTCAGGTTTGACGGACTCGCCCAATAATGTGAAGTTAGCCTTAGATATGTGCTTTTTGTGACCAGTTCTTCTTCGCCTTTCTCTCCTTCATTCATTTTTTGCTTAATTTCTCACAAACGCGAGACACGGTCTATGAATCAGTCGAACAGAAAGGACCAAAATAATACGGGGATCGCATGCAGCGGCTGTAAACTTTACACTGATCTTTAAACGTACACTACATAATGCTGAAAAGGAACCATCAGTAAAATTGCAAAGCTTGCTAAGTTTTCTTTCCTGTGACTCTAAGTAAATGTTTTAGCACAATTTATTGATGGTTTGAGTCCAGCAGACTAGCGCGGCCCTTGCAATGTGACGACGGTATGAGCATGAAATGCCATGTTGATATTAACCTCGCACAGCGTAAAAGCCTACAAGTACACGTACAAGTGCCTGAACTGACTGCATGTGTGACTGAGTGTGCATCCTGCAACGTGTGGTTGGTATATTATATTATATTATATTATATTATATGTAAACAATTACTCGATGAATCTTCAGATTAATTGATCGATTGCTCGATTATTAATGTAATCAATAGTGACAGCCCCAATTCTAATTTACGTTATCGTTTATTCCTTCAAAGGATATCTATCGATAAAATCTAAACGTGTTCCTGAATGAGAATACATTTGTGCAGCCCATTTTGCATTTCGCCAACAGTTGTTTGTTGAAACTAGTGGCGTGCAGCCTGTAATTTCCAAAATGCGGTTCACAAGTTTTTATTATGCATCAGTATCTATGTCGCAGGGCAGAGATACCAGGCAGAAAGCTTTACTAACTAATGCAGGTGTAGTAGGTGAAAGCCCCCCTTTTAATCGTGTTTTCAACCAATGACACAAATGCAAGAAGTTCCTAAGTCACAGTTAATTCAACAGTTAAAGCGCTTTTCACCTTTTCCCCTGTTGAAACAGGAGCAGGAAATATCGCCCAAATTATCAGCGCACTGGCAACGGTCATTCATTTATAACTAATCACATAGAAACAATAAGATAGAAAGCTATGTTTTAGTATGCTCTTATTGCTTAGAAGCATGTTTACTCTGTTCGTGTTTAGCTGTGTGTGCAGTGGATATGCAGTGTACCTCGTTTTCTTGGGAGGGTAGCTTATCACACAACTGCAGGCGAAAAAAAAAATATTTTTCTTGCATTTGTCTTTAAATCTGATAACACAGTTTGATCTGGCGAAAATATAATTAGTTGTATCTAACAATAAAAAAAGTCTTTCCACACACATTTTTCATTTATATCGATATAGTTGGGAAAAAATTTAAGGAAAAAACATTATATATTTTAAAAATATTGATTATCTACCCATCCTTATTAAAGACCCTCGTTAGTGGATGAAGCAATATGTAAAGATATTGGTCTAGATGGCCTGGATATTGGTCCTGCTTCTGAAAAGGATCGATTGGCCTGCAGGATCTCTCAGCTTATCAGAATTTCTCAGGACTTCCTTAGGGTAAAATCTGATCATCAGGATTTTATTGTCACTGCTGTAAGGGTTTAGACAATAAAATATATATTCCTAAAGAGCTAAAGTAAACTTTTTTTCTTATTTCTGGTCCTGAGCTGGAAGTTTATGTTTTTTGGTTTTTTTTTTAGTTTAAGACAGATGGTTGAAGCTATTTAAATAGCATGTATATAACATCGCAGGTTTATTTTATTTGACCACTTGAATCATGCATTCAGGACTAAGTTTTTATTAATTTACTTATTTTATATTATTTATATTTGAGATAGTTATTTCTACTGATTGAATACGTACTTTACGTTAATTTGACATATATGGTAAGGGATCCAATGTAAACAAGTGCCTTTCTCTAAGTAACACGTCACACAGCAATTAGTGTGGAAGATAGCACAGGATTTGAGGCCAAATTTTGGCAGCTGTGATTGCTGCATTACTGAATGCTATTTTACATATGGTTCTTCAGAGAACATGCTCGCCTTTGTAAGTGAGTGAGTTGTACAAGTAAGCCAAACTGACATTCTGCTAATCAGCTTAGAAATGTTTGTTTACAAAGAAGTACATGTGATCTGACAATGTGGAGTTCATTTTGTGTAGATGCTCGTTCCTTGCAAATATTCCCTGTGCTGTGTATTTCTGAAACAGTCTCTGAGTCTGCAGGACGCCTACAAGCATTAGAATATTGTATCCTTCAGACTCTGTTAGCTTACCGTAACCCCCTACCCTCGTACCAGCACCTAATTTCCCCATCGGCTGTTGTGTGTGTTTTTAAACCAAAGATCTTGTGTCCGCATTTTCCCCCTATGAAATGTAACCTTGGAACGGTTGGGCTCTTTCACACACGATCACCCAGCTGTGATGTATTACCTGTGGCTGTTTCCTGGAACTCGTCAGAAGTCCAGCGTTGACCTGATTTAAGTCCCACTGAAATAGCTTTGCATCATCTGCATTAGATAAATATGAGAAATCACTGAGTGTTTGAAGTATCAGAACAAAGGCACCTCAAAACTGTTAAGCCTGGGGTTGACTACATCAGGCAGCATTATGAGATCAAATCAAATCAAAGTTTTATTTGTCGCGTACACAGTCATACAGTATGTACAATGTGTAGTGAAATGCTGGTCTGCAATGCTTCGAGGCTGTGGCAGCATAGGGACATAAAGACACGGTAAACATCAGCGAAAGACAAGATTATAGATAACTATAGCTGTGTAAGGAGGGTATAAGGGGGTGTACATAAGCAATGATATAATGTTGGGAGGACATGACCTAGACAGTCCTAGACATTGTCTTCATTTAAGATCTATATCGCCTGAGGGAGGAAGCTCTTCCTCAGTCTTCCACGTGCTGTTGTTGCACAGAGTGACCTGGACCAATCCATCCTCCTGGATTAAGGACGGTTACACCAAGCTGTTTGTTTACACTTGTATACTGTATGTTTCCATAAAGAACAGTCACGCAAGTCTTTTTAAGCTTCTTTTCACACTGTCCAAGTCTGCTGCTATAATCTAGTTCCAGTTGACTGTGAAAGTTATTCTGGTTCTGCATCCTTCTTGGGCATTAAGATCCCAGTTTATGCAGTTCTGCAGTGAACCCACAGCTGTGGAGGGCCCTTAGTCTGTCACTGGATGCCTGTTCTGCTGTAATGGACTGTGGATCCACTACTGCCTACACACCTCTATGCTGCTCGGAGGCAAGAGCTTCTCAGCATATTGGATGACCCCCTTCTCCCCCCCCCCCCCCCTCGCCCCCCCACCACCCCCCCCCCCCCCCAGCCCGCACCCCACCTCCTCCTGGGGCTAA
>JAAGVU020000035.1:22490000-22527710 GCA_011763525.2 Mormyrus iriodes | reverse complement strand
ATGTTGAATGCAGAGGAAATGGACAGGGGTAAGCATCCGAGTGACTCTGGGAGCGGCCAGATCATTATGATCAGACGTCTTGGTCAGAGCAGCTCTGGAACGACAAGCCTGTGGGACGCTCTCGGTCCGCTGTGGTCATTTTGAGTAATGTGTCATGACCTACAGTGCATGGAGCCTTACTGAATGTAATATATGTAAATATACAGTACCTGTCAAAAGTTTGGACACACCTACCCATAGAAAGGTTTATTCAGTCTATTCTCTAAATTTTTTAATAATTATAAAGACATCAAAACTATAAAATAACATATACGAATTATGCACTGACTAAAAAAGTATTAAACAAAAAAAAAATAGTTGAGGGAGGAGGCAGCTTTGTGGGTTGGGACTTAGAAGGTTGCTGGTTCAAATCCCAAGGTTGGCAGAGTGATCCCACCATTGGGCCCTTGAGCGAGGCCCTGAACCTGAAATACTTCAGGGACTTGCTGACCGTATTTTCTCCTCTACACCAGAATCATGAGGTGGCCCCCTGGGATGCTTTTCCAGCTGTCCTGAAGGAGGTCCCACATATGCTGAGCTCTCATTAGCCACTTTTCCTTACCTCTCTGGTCAAACTCCTCCAAACCCGTTTCTGCTGTGTTTAGGTCAGGTGGCCAGGTCATGTGATGCGACACTATCACTCTCCTTTGTAGGCAGTTTGGCGAGTCCAAACTTAATGAAAATGTAACAGAAATGTTCACGCAAAGCAAAGCTGCATGAGAATGCCGCACCATGGTCTCATGTCTTGCTGTGCTGTTTTTGTGCCATTCTCAGTGATGACAAATGAGAACCATCTCCTCCTCCTATTGATATTACATTTACAATGAACGGTTACAGTTTCAATTTAATTTCCGAATCCGACATGCTCAGGGGGCAGCCAGTGCATATGGAAACTGTTAATTTCAGTGTTTATTTACCCATCAATGGCCCAGAAATGTGAATTCTGTTTCTCCAATTACCTTGCAATATGCAAATTTAGCTATTCTGTTTTTTGCAGTTTATAAGCAATATTGTCAGCATGTACTGTAAAAAATGTCAGTTTTCAACTTTGAATGACATTTTTGTAAATACTAGGGAGAATATGAAAATTGCATGTTGTTGGGGGGGGCATGGTGGTTCAACCCTGTGTTCCCTAAGCAGTTGGGAGATGGACACTTTGTATCTCTTACCTTATGTTGCATTTTGAGTCGTATGATGCATAAATGGATTGTCCGTTGGATTGAGAAGCAGTGGCTGGCTCTTCACTGTGGCATGTAGAGTATCTCCTTTGTTCCTCCAAGACACAAATACTCCCACTTGGAGTGACTCACTCACCTCTGTAGCTAAGTCCTGTCCCTATGGATTTGTTGAGATGACACCCCTGATGTTAATATAAGAAATAGCAGGATTCTCCATTTTGATAAAATACTTTCAAGTTTGTGCAACCATATACATCAAATTGTAACGGTATTTTTATGGAATTCTGTGATCTCTTTTCACTCACTGCACATATTATGATTTATGAGTAAAAGTTTTGAAAATGTTAGAAAAGCACTTGATGTTAAGCTATCTTGGCACAGTGCTCTTTATAACATCATAGCAGTCTACCTTTATGGAGTAAGACTTATGTCAGGAACAGATATCGACGAGATGATAAAATCCTGTGTGGATAAGAAAAAATATCTCTGTAAAAATAATGAAGCCATTTTTTTCACCAGAAAAAATGGAGCGGATCTGGGCTTGAATGCAGCTGTGGCCTCCAGCATCACACTGGGGGTCTTACATGCACCTTCTTCTAAAAGTGAATTAAAGGTAGCTCCTATGCCAATATTTCCTACATTTCACATAGACCTATTTTATTTTTCTTTGGAATGACTTTCAGTAATGAAGAAATCCCTTTTTCAGTACTTTTATTTGTTATTGGAGCAGTTAAATGCAGTATTTTCCTTGTCATTGGTGGGTCACTGGGCCTTTATAGAAATGTACCTCTTTAATATCTCCAGGGACCAAGCATGTGGTGTTTTGCTGTATAAAATACACTTTCAGGCATAATCTGTTCGTATTTATAATAGGAATTGCAGTATTCAAACGTCAAAGGCCAAATATAGCAAATTTATGCTCTGATTAATAAGTACCCTAATTAGCCAAGATTCATGATACTGTCTGAGAGACAGGTTGTCAGATTTTTATTATGGGATAGCGATGTCAGAACGCAGCAGACAGAAGCTTAATTGCAGTGTTGGGGGGAAAAATAACAGTGTAAAAATTTTATGAACGTTGACAGCACCGTCCTTTGGAATTGGTCACAGTAGGTGTGACCAAATTGGCAAACGCCAGTCAGATTCACTGCAGATCTGGGGGCGTAGCCACGGAGTTGGGAGCGTAACTACGGAGCTGGGGGCGTAGCCACGGAGTTGGGAGCGTAACTACGGAGCTGGGGGCATGGCCACTGAGTTGGGGCCGTTGCCACAGAGTTGGGGCGTGGCCACCAGCAGTGTTTGTTCCTCTCATTTCACCACCAGAAGAACAAGACCTTTTGTGTGTTTCTGAGGAGTGCGCCAAAGCATCTGAGTCTGCAGACAGGGCATGGAAGTGAATGTTCTTTTTCTACCTCCTTTACCTGTACCGTAAGTGAATTATGACATTACGCATCAGCAATGCCGCATAGCAGAGGGTGTCAATTCTCTGGGCTTCCAGGCCACAGGCTTGAGTGCAGCTCAGGATCTGGAGAAGCGTCACGTGACAGAACCGCTGTGTTGACAAGGGTGATTTAATATCTGCAAGTCCTTCCCAAAAAGCCATTATTCTCTGTATGGTGCTCACCTTCACTTTCTTGTTTATGTCTATGAAAATATGTTACAGTTTTGGGCTTGCATTCTTTTTTTGTTTCTTGATTGTAATTATATAAAAACATGTTTATTCTATAATCTGTGTTAAAATTGTACAGCAGACGGCCCACAGTGGGCTGAAAACTGGAATAAATAATTACATAAGTTCCATAATTCCTTCCCATAACCTTGCTGCCTTCCAGCAGTCAGAAACAAATGCCCTCATCCTCGAGCAGCAACACATTCACCTGAAAAATGAAAGCTGATAAAGAGATGAAAAATGTCCCTGCTTCCTCTAATTCACTCCCATCCTGGCCCAAAAATCTTGCCTTGTCCACGTATAATTAATTTTTCAAGGTCAATTATTCCAAAGCGTTAAAAAAAAAAAAAAATTACAAGAGGAGAAATAATTTATTGTAGAAAGAAAACCCTTCAACATTTTCTTGAAAATGTCTCTGCTAATGGTCCCCATCCGAAGATGATATCAGTTCATAAATTCAACATTTCATTCTTCTATGTTTATGGAAAGATCATTAACAACACAAAGAGTACCAGTACTCATCTTCTCGGGAAAGACCTGACAGTAACGGAAAAAAAGAGGATTTGTCTCTTCAAAATAGTATAGTTTTTTTTTCTGGGAAGTTTTTCTGTGTTTGTCATCAGATAAGGTGTTCTTCCTCACATCAGGAAACATTGTGTGTTCCCACAATAAGGTGTCCCCTCCAGAGAAGCCAGAAGAACAGAGTGACCCCCAGACACACGCAGTGCACTGTGGGTACTTACACAGAGTGAGCTGCGGGGCAGAATCCGTCCAAACGAGCTCTAGCATCCATCTACAGGCACTGGTGCATCTGAATCTCTCCCATCTGTTTACTTAGCTAGGAGACGTACGATGGGCGCTGAGAGAAGGTGGACTGACTGGTTCCGAAAACTGGGAAATCCGGCCAGATCTGATTGGTAGGCAAGGCTGATTGTGCTGGTGCTGGCTGGAGCTTATGTTATTACTGCAACACCATGTTATTTTCCTTTTAGTCATTATAATTTCCACTGAAAAGAAGTATTTTAAGGTAGAATCAGTCTGAGTGCTTATTCAAACATTGCTAAGCGTCCGTTTTTAAAAGTTATTTGGATTTTTATTTTACTTGATATATTCAAATGTGAGATTTAGATTTGCATATTTTTGAAGCTAGGCAAAAATGTATTGACTTCTTTTGATACCCTTTTTCATATGTCATTAATGGCAGTAATGAAAATGTGGTTCAGTCAGTGATTTAAATTAACATATGGAGATTGGCTATTGCAGGCAGTGTGACAGTGAGATCCCACCTTTCAGATTGCCTTATCATTAGGACTGCGCGCCCTGTTCCTGCCATTACCCCCTGTATAATAAGGGCTACATCCAGAGACCCATCTGTCAAAACACCAAAGGTTTGCAGGTGACATCATCCTTGTGGGGCCACAATAACTGATGGAACTGCGGTTGACCATCTCGCACATTGATATATCCTGGAGCACCCTGCTGTCAATACCAGGGGAATGTTAACTGACTTACACATCCACCGCTCCCCTTGGGGAGACGAGACGCAGGCGTCAAGGTGCCACCAGCTCTCCAACACATTCAGATGGGGTGCCAACTTCACCACAGCATGAAGAAAGAACAGCATTGTGCATCTAATTCTAGGACTAACCAAAACAGCTGATCATCACACAGGCCTCTCTAGTTTAAATCTCTAAAGGCTTTACTGAAAGCATTGTCCTTCACCGCTACCTGGTTTGGTTCCACATTTGCCCAGTCTCCCTTCTGCTGAAAAGCTGCACATCTCCAAATCAGCGTTTGAACTATCAGAGCCATCTTCCTGGTCAAGTATCCCCTGAACAACTACACCCCTTCAGTACTCCCCAAATCCTCACATCCACTAATTAGACTTTTCTGTCCGGATGGCATTCATCGTAGACCGATTCCATAGCCGTATGTAGTAAACTGTTGTTCTTCAAATACCACTAAAACTGAATATATAGTTAAGCCCAAAATAATTCATACCTATACTAAGTATTGATCTATAGTGAATTTTTATTTGACCAATAGGTTTCTTCTGGCTGGAAATAGCATAAGCATCTGACAAAAGATGCTCAGACGTGCTAGAGATATAAATGAAAAAAGTTAACGCTTTTGATGTTTATTTTACATTTTAATGAAAAATACCACGTTGAAAATTATTCATACCCTTTCTCAATAATCAAGGGCAACGCCTTTATTTGCCATCATAGCAATCAACCGGTTCTTATAATTGCTACCAAGCTTTTTGCATGTCTCCACTGGAATTTTGGACCATTCTCTTTTGCAAAGATCTCCAGGTCTTTGAGGTTGGAAGGCTCCCTTGCCATCACTCTGGTCTTCAGTTCCCTCCTCAGATTCTCGATGGGATTCAGGTCTGAACTCTGGCTGGGCCACTCCAAAATGCTAATATTGTTTTCTGTTAACCATTTTTTGACCATTTTGGCTGCATGTTTTGAATCATTGTCTTGTTGGAAGATCGAATGCTGGCCAAGGCCAAGTTTTCCTGCAGACTGCCTGATATTTTCCTCCAGAATCTTAATGTAGTCCTCTTTCTTCATGGTGCCATTTACTCTGACAAGGTTGCCTGGCCCATTGGTTGAAAAACAATTCAGTACCAGGTGCCGGTACTCCCCTTGTTATTCAGTGCCAGGTGGTGGTACTCCCCTTGTTATTCTGTGCCAGGTGCCGGTACTCCCCTTGTTATTCTGTGCCAGGTGCCGGTACTCCCCTTGTTATTCAGTACCAGGTGCCGGTACTCCCCTTGTTATTCAGTGCCAGGTGGTGGTACTCCCCTTGTTATTCAGTACCAGGTGCAGGTACTCCCCTCGTTATTCAGTGCCAGGTGCCAGAACTCCCCTTCTTTTTCAGTAACGGCAGGTTCTGGTACTCTGAAGACGATAAACAAAGAAGTTCCAATACTGCATACCAGTGAGTACTGGCCCACATCAAGCACTGTATTTTATACATTCACTCCCATTCAAAAGAAAATAGATGATATTCCTCCCAGAATTCATAGAAATGAGAGAGCTTAATATGCCATTAAGCTTAACCTTCAAATGTGAAAAAAGAGCTTAGCCTTAGCAAACTTAAACATCCACATCCTGTTGACGGGTTTGTCAGCCGCACAGAAGTTCCGCAGTGCGATGACAGGAATCACACAGAGGGTATCACAATGAAACACCACAGATGACACCTTGCGCATCCATGTTTATTACTTCCATGACAAGAAGGGAAGGTCTCCGACTACGTTCATGTCAGCTATCTCTGGCGAATCCCCTGACTTGGAGCCGTGTCGCTGTTAATTTCTGGTTGATCGACTCGCGGCCTGCCGCCGCGGAATAACAAATCGGCCGCTCCGTATCCATCGAGCCGCCCGTGTCCTCATGCCAGGCGACCCACCACCACCGTCCGCTCGCCAGCCTTGCCCGCTAACGGCTTAAGTGCCGTGTCTGCACCTTTAAACAATTCATTTTTCGCATTGCGCTGATCAGGGTTTCAATTTATTTGTCAGTTGTGCTTGTCGTGAGTCACAGCCACTCAGAGCTCACAAATATCACTCTTTGTCGTACATAAAACTAAATATACAGGGTGTTTCTTTGAAGCATATACCTGCCTATGTTATCAGACCTGAGATAATACACACATCCTTACCTCTATCTATCCATTCATTCATCCAGCTTTCCAGTCTAAATCCTGGTCAGTGTTGTGCTGTTCTTTGTGCTGTGTGATTTTTATACATAGAGCTATCCTAGTGCTCAATATGTTGCCTCCCACCTGCAAGATTATGGGTTCAAATCCCACTGTGAAAATTGCATGTTTCCCTGTTATAAGTGGGTTTCTTCCCATACCCCAAAGGCGCGCAGTAATGTGGCTCTAATCTGCTGGCTGTGTTTGCTCTTGCAGGGCTGGCATCCCATCCAGGCTGTACCACGTCCCATATCCGGCGCTAGATAATTTGTCATGGAAGAGAGATCGATATATTTCATAGATTAGGGCAATTATAGTGTTCGGCCTCATGCTCTTAATGTTGATATGTGATATTTTAACAAAAACCTCAGTGAAAAAAAGCTGTGAAATAGCTGATACCATTCTATAATTGAATCAGTGTAACACAGATGCTGTCTAATGGCTTATGGTATTATGATGATGATGCAGATAAGATATTTTCTCTACAACATTTTCACCTCATCCCTGTGACACCGTAACTAAATGCTGTTTTGAATGTCCTGACATTGCTAGGCAATTGACTTCCTAGTTAGTAAACAAAATGTAAAAAGTATGTGTCATAATTAATAGCCCCTTGCCAGAGCACCTTATGTTTTTATGTACTTATTCCATTTTGCTTAAATAGCTGCTGCTTTACGAAGCAAAGAGCTGCTCTCTCACCCAGAAACAGCCACTTATCCCTGTACCAAAGCAATCCAGTCATCTCTCACTCAAGCCCTTTCCTCCAGATCTGCAGTATAGACTCATTTTTGTGATGAAGGGATTTGGAATTGATTAGCCTGTTTTTCCTGGGACACATCTGCCGCAAACCCGGCTTCTAGCCCCATAATGTGCTGCTCTTGATAAGCATCACCTGGATTAATGGGAGAGGGGTGGTGGGGGGGCGGTGGCAGGTTGTTTTCCTACAGCCCAGAGAAATTGAAGGTTTCATGTAGATGTATTAAAGAGAGAGCATCCGTTCCTGCACGTCGAGCCTGGCTAAGCCCCCTCCCCCAAGTATGCCATACTGAGAAACCCAGTGGTGAGTGCCTCTTTCAAAACCTCAAGAGCCAGCTTCACTCCCGATGCACTCAACACTCGCACACGCTGGCATGGCCTGGTATGAAGCCTGGGCTGAAACAAATTACTAGTGTGACCCTGCTCCTTATGTTGAGAAAAATGATTTGCTCCCACAGAAAAATGTGTCCCCTCCGGAGGAGGCAGGGGAGCAAACTGACCCGTGGCCGGACTCGGTGCATCATGGGTATTGGCATAGCGCTGCAGATACTGTCCAACATCCATCATGAGGCATAGGGCTGTCTGAAGGTCCCTCTTCTATTTACTTAGCTAGGACACACATGATGAGTGGGGAGGGAGAAGGTTCTGGGCCTGCCTGGATTTCTAAGAGTATTTATTTCAGGCATTATGGGCTAAGTAATAGGCTGCGTAGCGGTTAAAGGTCTGAGCTGGAAAGTTTAAGGGTTTCACTAGTCGACCTACTGCTTTGTTTTGCTGACAGGCAAATGCCTATGTCAGGCATTTTGTGGGAATGGGATCTTTTTCAAACTTTTTTCTACACGTTCACCACAAAAGGTGCCGATTTTCAGCCATAAAATCGCATTCTTGTTGTTGGTTTTCTGGTTTTGGATCAAGGCTTCATGGGAATAATCCTGAAAAGGCCAATGTGGACGTTTTTAATAACTATCATGACATAAGCACACCAGCTGACAAGATAATCAGGATAAAAAACAGTGCCAGGCTGATGCTGACGTAATACAAGTGTTTATCTTTTTGAAAAACAAGACGCCCACTTGTTCGAGTTGCATGTAATACAATTTGCTTTGGGCATCACCCGGTGATGAATAAAACAAGCTGAAGAGCATTTCGCCTGTAATTTCCCTTTAACCTACATTTGCGCTGCATGTATCTGTATATTGTGGTAATTAAATATGCAGCATTGGCAGGGAAGTGATTTCAGAAGCGACTACGCAACGTGCAGAATGGATGGGGGGGTGGTTAAGAAGAGAAAGAGTTAAATTCCTAAAGAGACACAACTACGTTCTTTCTCGTGTGTGTGTGTGTGTGTGTGTGTGTGTGTGTGTGTGTGTGTGTGTTTGTATGTGTATGTTCTCAGGTTAAAGGGGTTCTGCTAAATGGTGGGTCTGCGAGAAGATTATCACATAAATCAGTCCTGAACAAGCACAGCTGTGGTCTGGTTCTGTTTCTGTGCCGCTAACGAGGTTGTGATGTTGCTTTTGAGAGCCCTCTGTGTTTTGAACGCCTGTCAGACTGCTGCGGGGGGGGAGTGAAGCCGGCCTCCTCCTCACCAGGACCGCCGCTCGGTAGCGCGCTGCCGGGGCCCGGACACCCGCAACGCCCACCACTTCCCGACAATGAACCGACTCATAATTCCACTCCACACGACCCTGTTTTACACATTATGAAATTAGCTGCTCCGTGACAAATAAAATGGCGTCGGGTATGGAAATTAAGAAAATAAACTCCAGCGCTTATGTTTTTAAGCAGCTTGGTTCCAGAGCTTATCCTAATGAGAAGGCCTGGGTTGGAACTGTGACATATTCAGCAATTAGTAATTACAAACCCTTTTTTCAAAAACAGCTTTGTAACGTATGTTTCCAGTCTTTTTTAACGGCAAAAGGCTGTTTTATCATGCTTTCATAGAGCAGACCAGATGCGCCAAAGCTTTGAGCTTTGAGGCCCTGAACCTGAAATACTCGCTGACCCACAAATCATTAGTGTCTGACCCAAAATAAGGAGCTCCGCAAACCGCGTTGAGATTTCGTGTCCAAGGGAAGCCTAAAAACAGTCAGGGACACTCTTTGAAAACACGAGCAGATCATGTTCACCCCTCAGAGACGACAGGCCTCTGCCGCCTGACTGGGAGTGTTGCAGCTCATAAGCCGAAAGCTGACTACCTGTTCTTTGAAGTTATTTAGTGTGACCATCTCATTTAACCTGGGGCCCTAACGTACCTTACTGACCCCAGACAGTGGTAAACACATATCAAAATATTGATGCTGAACTCACAGTGTGTGTTTGCTTTGCCCAGAATGTCATGTGTTTAAACTTCCATTCATCTTCCAGTACAGGATCACGGTGAGTCTGGCGTCTATCGCAGTCAGCAGAGAGTATAAGACAGAGGTCACCCTGTATGGGATGGCAGTCCAAACACACACATACACAGTTTACTTAGCCTCACATCTGCAGGGGGAAATCAGCAGAGCACGTGGGGAACATGCGTACGGGGCAGGGGAAGGATTCAAACTAACAGCACCGGAGGAATGAGGTGGCAGTGAGACTCACTGAGCCGCCATGCTTGAATGACGAGTGTGGAACATCAATCAGCATATTCAAACGCGGATACTGGGGAGAACTTAATGCTGGCTTTGGTCGATGAATGACAGGTGCTAATTTTCTACTGTAGATCTTACTCAATCAACCTGATTAAAAACTGCTCCAAATGTCTGGTGATTAGTAATGTTTTTATTGCTGCAACTTAGACATTACAGACAAACCACTTATAGAATTAATAACCTCCTCTCCCATGGGTCACTGCCGTTTTTTAATTAATAAATTAACCATATTAGGATGTTACCTTGCAGGAAATGTATTTTTGGGAGTGAAAATATCTATAATTTCCAGAATTTTTTACTCATGCAAAATACGGTCTTCGTAATCAGAGTTTTAAAATTACAAATACATTGTTACTTTCTCAAAATTGATCAATTTATGGTTTGCTGCAGAGACACGTGAACATTGTCTCGACAGATGTTTGTTTCATACCACTGTGCCTTCAGGAACAAAAAATGCTCTCAAGTGCTGGACAGCAAAAGGTCTATAAAATTAGGAAAAATGTGAAAGTTAATGGCTTGTGTGTGAAATGGGCCTTTTTATTCCCCTGCCAGGGAGAGCCTTCTCACACCAGTCCCTAGAACCCTCTAGAACAGATGTTTTTAGTTTAGGAACATCGGCAGCGGGTGAAGCTCGCCCCGCTCTCAATCAAAAGGCAATTAAAAATGCTGGAAGACATTAATCCATGTTTATCCATATAGTCTTTGCCTGCAGTTTGCGGGCCCAGTTTGTCATAGTCATTGCTTGTCCTTGGGGCACGGGAACGTGTGGCACAATGACAAAGCCGTCACAAGGTGCAGAGTCGCAGATGGCCTTTTCACAGCTGGAAACGTCGCTGTGCCCCCTGGTTGTCAAGGCCGTCAAGACCTTAGTGATGCAGGGAGAAGCATGTGGCAGACTTACTTTTACAAGTCCTCATGCGTCCTTACTCCTTTGCAACGTTATTTTGGGTTTCTCTTCCTTCCTGATATCAGGGCCCCTGTGAAAGTGTCAGCTAACCTGGCTTACGAAATGTCTCGTTGGAGAATTTTATTTTAAAGCAGCGGTGATTTTGTTGCTAATACCACGTCATCGGAAAAGAATTTACAGCAGATAAATCTGCACTAGTTGCCGCAGATGTGCATATAGAAGCAGCTCGTCACTAACAGGATGTGTGTGCGAGTGGTGTGCTTTCATCTTCTCGTGCGAGCGGCCCCCGCCGCTAAAGGTCACTCTCTGTGGTCTAACACCATACACTCCCTTTTCCTTGACAGCCTCACTGTGAAGAAGGTCAGCACCTTGTAGATTAAAGGGCGCACCTGATTGCAGTGCAGCACCGTGACATCTCTCTGGCATCACTCAGCTCAACTCAGTTTTCTGTATATATTTCCACCACTATGATTTTTATATATGCGCTGTTGCCTCGCCCCCTCAGGGTTAGGGGTACGGATCCCGTCTCCATTCTGTGTGTTTGGAGTTTGCATGCTCTCCCTGTGTTTCCTCCAAGTTCACTAGTTTCCTTTTGCAGTCTCAAAACATGCAGTTAGGATATTTGGGGTCTCTAAATTCCCCAGAGTGTGTATATGGCCCATGGTGGCCTGATATCCCATTCAGCATGTACACTTTGACCCTGTGCTGCTTGGGATGGGCTCCAGGCCCCCCATGACCTTGACCGGGATAAGAGTGACCTTGACTGGGATAAGCAGTGACCTTGACTGGGATAAGAGTGACCTTGACCGGGATAAGAGTGACCTTGACTGGGATAAGAATGACCTCGACTGGGATAAGCAGTGAGAAGATGGATTCTTGTTGTTGTTGCTTTTGGTTACGGACTAAATCTAGAGTTTCCCTCCTGTCTGGTCTTCTTTCCTTGAGTTTATGCCAAGACTTGACGCAGATTTTCCTTTAGTATATCTGTACCACTGTAACACTACTGTTTTCATCCATGTTTACTGCCTCCATTTAAAATCCAGGTTTTAAATGTGATATTTATCCATGTATTTCATGAATACTGGTTATGCTCTAAAAGTTTCCTAAATGGGCCCGGGCGACATACCTGCATGTAGCCTGGGATGTGACATTTCCATAATGGATAAGCTGTGCTGAAAGCGTACGCCTGAGATGATGTACTTGTCTTGTCAGACCTGGGTCCAGTGGAGGATCGTATAGAAGGTCTGTTATAAGCTAAAAGCTTGATAAGAGATGCTAACAGTTTGTGGCACATGTACTGTGCAAAAAAAGGTATAACTAAAAAAAATTGTGTCAGTGTTATATTGAAAACATCCTTATATATCACTCCATTCCAGGCAGGATCGCTCCAGGCGATCCAAGTCTGCGCCTGACATTGTTATGCAGTGTATCTTCCACTTCACAATCCAACCATAAGTTATTCACATATTTTGTAGCAATTATCTCTCCCTGCGAGTAAGAAAGTGACTTGTTAACAATACATAGTCTCACTGTTTTTTGAGTTACTTCAATAGCTATATAAATGTGCAAATGTATAAGCGATATCACTGAATTTAGATTTAGTTTTTCCTCGATAGCTAAAAATAAAATGTATAAAACAATCCCATGAATCTCACGTTAAAAGACTTCTTTTGGCAAATAAAAACGACTTCATGACTGCGGCTGTTTACGCGACTCCGTTAAGACGCATCAGTTCAGCTCCAAATGTTTGTAAACATCTGGTGTTTGAAATAAAAATGTTTTGTGTCTATAAGGTTGTTTTTTTTTTTCGTCAACAGATGCCAACAGATGCTGTAACAGCTACTACTGCCGTCTCGAAATATTTTTGTAAACTGTGCACCTACGCTACATCGAGGCTTTCTTTTTTAAACTGTGGACCTAATAATCAAATAACGTATAATATTAAAATGACTTACAATTTACCCTTTGAGCATATGCCTAAACTGCAAGAACAACAAAGGCATAAGGAAGAAACCGAACCTATCATTTCATACAAATACATAAAACTGGACACTTCAGCCTGTTAAAGTGACACCTTCACCATGGTCCATCAATGGCGCTCGACACATGAACACATACACAGTTGACACTGATAATCATTTCAATCAGTTTTACCTGCACCACCATAATCTTTTATCTCAGCTTTACATACTCAGAAAAAGAGCAAAGATTAGTGCTGAACTATATCAGAGTAAAATGAAAGGATGTCCTAGTTCATTGGCTTTTGCAATAATGTGTGAAAACAAATTACTCTGTACAAATATTTGACCTCTCTGCCTCGAGCGATATGCTGTCCCAGTGGGGGGAGCCTGTGGCCTTCCACTTCATTTAGGCTTGTTGTCCCTTAGTATTGAAGTACCCTTTTCTCGGTGCCTACCCTGGAAACTAGACTGAGCTGTCAAATAACAATCGCACGTTGAGGGAGCAACAGATTTTTTCTTTTTTCCTGTCATGTTGTTAAGTACGAGCTGCTGCTCTGTGATTGATGGGGCCCTATGGAATTGTTTCTGGTTATCACAATGCGCTGCAGCGGAGTGATTTAATTACTTGACCTCTGCATCACTGCTCTTTGTTTCTGCATGATAACACCGCCTGCTTCGCCTTTTGGATAAATCCTGATCCAAATCAGTACACTGGAGCATCACAGGAATATTTTGTCCCAAGGTTTGTAGGACCTGAACTGCGTTGTGTTTTGACTAACCCAAGCAGGTTGCTCTGAGTGTCAGTGAAATGCATCGGTCATCCCGGCCAAGGAGCCTTGCCTCTCCACTCCTCCCAGTCCTGACACGAAGGGACAGGATGGGGGGAGGGCGGGGGGGTCTTTGCGGCGACTCCGGTGACACTGTGCACAGCCGTCTGTTCCTTTGAAAGCGACGTGTCAGCTTGGTGGCGAGCGAGCGTGTCTTTAATGACAGCTTTGAGGGCTGAGTGGTGACACTGTGTGTTTTTAGCCTCGGTGTGTTAGCAGAATAGCGCCTGTGTGAGCTGAAAGAGGCTGTTATGCATCAACCAATGATGCTAACCATCAATCCAAAGCTACCAAACTTCGGTTCCAAGCTCTGATCATCTTCCGTAACCCCTTATAACCCCTGGGTTGCCGTTTCAGCCTGAAAATGGTGAACCACCCCCAGAGGCATCACGCACACAGCTGGGGAGCCCCTTGGATCATCAGCGTGTAATATTATTATTCTTTACTCAAATTCTAATTTTCTTTGAAATATTCTTATTTTTCATGGTTTATTAAGGAGTTACATGTAAAGACATTGTTATGTTATTATCTGGAATTGTTTCCTGCCAAATAAGTTACTATTTTTGTTTGTTCTTCAGGTTCAGTTTAACACTCTGTGATTTCTCCAGCTAGAAGAAGGATGGATGGATGGATGGATGGATGGATGGGTGGGTGGATGGATGGATGGATGGATGGATGGATTAATGAAGCTCTAACAGGCAGAATCACCAAAAAGGCTAAAACGACTGAGCCAACAAGCATGGCGCAGTTCGGCTGTCAGTGTGATGAAACGTGGCGGGTCGCAGGGTTTGGGTTCGTGGTGGCGGACCGGACAGAGACAGGAAATGTAAAAGGCGGGGGGGGGGGATCCAGTTACAGAGCCAGGGGCAAAAAGGCAGCGTAGGGTTTCATGTGCCCAAATAGATGTAAGCGTATGGGCAGATGCCTGCACTGCATCTGTCTGCTCAGGGTTAAACCAGGACAAGCTGCTGGGCAGACGGCAGATTCAGGGCAGCATGTGGGCAGACATAATGGAGGCGGGGGGCACGGCATTAAGCTAACGTTCTGTTAATGACAGCTGCTGGGAAGTGCATGTGTCTGTGCGCTTATTAATAAATGTATCAGTACTGAAGAATACCGCCCCGGTAAATGATGCACTCCTGCATTTTTACAGGTTTCTATTAATCCACATGTTGTAGCTGGTTATCCTGGTCAAAGTCACGGGGTACACAGGTAGCTACATTTTTTTCAAATATTTTTGATTTAACCTTGCGTGTATGAAAGTTGATTTGTTTGATTTGCAATTTGTTTAAAAATGCGGCTTGAAATGATCACATTTATTGTGCAGTCCTGGTTTGGAATTTTAAGGTTATTTGCATTTTATTTATTTTTTTTATCATTGATCCATTTCTCAAAAGCGCGTAGCTAGTGAGGCTCACAGCAGCGTGGCCTGGAAAGGCGGGATACTCTGTTGCAGGCGCCTGGCGGTTCTCAGCAGCTGCCATTAAAGGTCCGTACCTAGTGACTGGCTGGAGGGCTTCAGGTGTGAGGCTGAGTCTCACCTGCATTTGTGCCACAGGGACGGTAACGAGCTTCAGATACATTCCCGAGACAGGCTTTAACGAATGACCAGATATCTAGCTGGGTGCCCCTCCCAGTGCCCCCCCAGGCTGGGCCCCATTGGCAAAACTTCCTTCAGCTGGTAAGAGGAACTCATTGCCCACAACCTTCAAAGCACCCCGGTTTATGTGTTGGCATGATGTAGAGTGTGTCTTATATACTACAGCTATATAAGGGGTCTTGAGTTATATAAATCAGAGTGTATTTTAAGTGCATATAAATGTCTATCTGTGGCAGGCCGTCATAGCTTTCACATGTAGAATAGTCTTTATGCATAAGTGGAGCAGCTAGACACACATTAGTAGAGCAGACTGAGAGCGAGCTTTCTGTCTGAATCGCATTCTTGTTTGAGAACATGTGGGTGGGTAAGTGGGAGTCCGTCGCTTGTTTAAGCGGGTGATTCTCATGCAGAATGGCACACAAAAAGCTGGTAGGTACTGGATTCTTCTTGCTTTGTAGACTGATCTTCTCTCTGTAAACTTCCATAACAGAAAATAATTATCTTCAGTCAGGCAGTATTGAGGAACCTAGCAATCCACCGTCCCATACTACTGGATCATTGTCCTCGGATCAATGTCATCAAGAGCTTGCAGCCTCTCATTAAGTCAGACCTCTTAATTAGTAGGATTTATTGAGCTTTTAATTGAGCTAAGCCCTAAATTCGGGATTGTCAGAAGGACCTGTAGCTGGCCTGTCGGAAAATGCTAAAGCCTCTCGATGATGTCATCGTCATGTCACATAAAATTATATTTTACGAAGGATTATGCTCATGTTTATGTTAATGATTGATTCTAAATGTTGTGAAATGAACAGGTGAGATCATCACAGTTCCAATTACAGCTGCCACTAACGAGGGCTGATGTATATCAGCCAGACCATCGTGGTGATGATGCCTCTTCAAAATAGCACATTGGCTGATAAACACAGTCATTGCTGGTAAGAGGAGCGTTCATGTAGAATGGGCTTTTAATGGAGATGATTCCAAGCAGTGATAGTGCCCCCCCCCCCCCATCAATGGTGCCTGTAGAGAATACACGGCAAATCTTGCGTCTGCCTGAATTAGTTTTCCAGTTTCCGTGCTATAGCGTGAGGCTGTGTAATCAAATATTTAAGTGTTCTGATTTTTAGTTGTGATTGACAAATGTTAAAGTTGGCTCCTTGGCTTTGGTAGCCTTACGTAAATGCTGCAATTTGAATCCGTCTACTGTGTCAATTATTAATTATTATTCTGGGGAGCCATTTATGCCTTTATGGAAAAATTTTAAGCTAAACAAAGGACTTGTACATTTTTTTTTCAAACCAGTGGCCAAGAAACCTTTGCTATTAAAAATGACAAATTGTTGTCAAAGGGAACTGCTGTGCGTGACTGTTTCGATGCCGGTGACGTTTTTTGCAAGTTCTGTAAGTCTTTACCTCCCACTAAATCCGTATCTTCATCCAATTTCCTGTCTAGCCTTTCGCAGTTGATTGTCAAACAAGCTCGTCAGGTTGCTGCATTTATTCTCACTATGCAATATCCCCGAGTACCAAAAGCAGTCGAGACATACATCACTGTCCTCACCATCGCTAGATTTCACTTATTGCAAGTTCACCCCTGAGTGCTTTTCCTGCTGTTGTGCTTAAGGAAATTCTGTCAAACTCATTCAGGAGTGCAAACAAAATTATTTCAAAAAAGCACAGTATAGCTTATTGTCTTTCCACCTTCCTCCTTAAAATAACACAAAACTATTTACTGTTAAATCTCAATCAAATGCAACATTCAGGTTAATTGTTCCTGGCTCTCTTCACGGGAAAAGCCTTTTATGAAAAGGCAGACTAGCCCTATACAGGTATAATTATACCTTGGTCATCGTAAGCATTGCAATAAGCTGTCTTCAGTGATATACACATTTTATAGAAATGTATGCAAGTTATGTTCTTTGCATTTGAGTTTAATACATTTGTAAAGTTATCCTGTGATTGTGATTTGTCATTCTGCTATTCGCATTTCTTATTGGCTGCATTTAAGTACAATCCAATATCAGCCCTACTTTGCCCATCAGCCACACTGATCTCTAAATAACTTCATGGGCACTGGCCCTTGAAGAACCCATATCGGTCAGCCACTAGCATCGACAGAACAATACAGAAATTATTTAAGTATCTACAAAAATCAAAGTCTTGAGTGAAGGAGCTCATTGAGCACAGCAACGTTAAAAGGTAGGTATTTATTTTCGTATTATTTTAAGGGGCATTGCTCTGGGATAATAAAAGAAAAACACAGTGCTGTTCACTGGAGAGCAACAAAGCCAGCAGACATGGTGCTTGTATATAAACAAACAATCTGAAATGTTATAAGATATAAATGTTTATAGGTCTGCGTCCTTGTGGGTGTTTTTGATTTATGTAGTTTTCCCAAATCAAAACAATGTTTTTTTTTTTTATAAGAGGGGAATATTTATACAGCCCATCTGTCTGCTTTATCCTCCTGTCCACACTTCGAAAGTCCTGCACCACTCTGAGGTCAAAGGCACTGAAATTCTGAAATGTGCTTCCAATGCACAGTACAGGACAAGGACTGAAGCAGTCCTTCTGCATCATCATCGAAGGAATCCTCTTCCTGGTGCAATTTCATGTACAAAACTTGGAAATTGGAATGTGCATTGGGAGCATTCACAAGCTAATCATAATTGCCATGCATTTCCTGGGGAATAAAATCTGTTGTTCCCAGCTGCACATGTAAAATAAAATCAACACTGTATAAATTCTTATCTGTGTATAATAATGATAAACATTATTTTCTTGGAAACAGTAAAAAAAAATATTTCTGAAAATGTTTGGTGAATGTGGCCAGGCTGCATTCCCAGGCTTACAGGAGCTGTGCGGAACATGCACACACTTCATTCGTGTGAGACTTTGCTCCACAGGCTTTTTATTTAATAAACTACAGCGTGTTTCGTACTCTGTGTGTCTCTGGAAGCCGCATTTTGAATCTCAACTGCATTATACAGATGCCTCGGTATTATCAGTCAGAGCCGGCAGGAGTTGCCATGCAGAGTGATTATTCAATATGCATCAAGGTCTCTGAAGTAAGCAGGTGGGAGGGAAAATGATGATTTTGGATGTTTTTATACACAGCTTTGTGTCTTACGTCAGTGTAAGAAAACGGAAGTAATACCAGTCAGACGTTCCACGTATTTCTTGCTGTAAACCAGAACATCGGTAAAAGGAAAGGAAAGACTCCTTGAGGCAATTGATGTCTTAAAGTATCGTTATGATGCCAGACAATAATTGATAGGGTGACAAACGTTATGAAATATGCATGGCAAGACACATTTTCCCAATAATCACAATGAGCGGGTGTCCTGAGTCATTTGCCTGGAATGACTGAAGGCCGGGGCAGTGAATGGGTGTCATTCTTTGATGGACTAATCAATAACCACAACTGGCTGCATTATGACAGTGGTGTTACTGGGCAGCCGTGTGGGTATAGAACTTCACTAGGTTTCTGTATGCTGCCTTGTCAGCAGAATATTACCAAAGACATTTATGAAGCTATTACAATAAGAGGCCTATCGAGACTTTATTGTTTGAGGCGATAAATGACCCTGGGTTTTGCATCCCAATGATTTATTGTCTGATACTATAGGACCATTTTTTAATACATCCTGTAGTCCTTTCCAGTTGTTTTACTTTTAAGAACTTTTCTCACCTAATGATATTTTTAGATTTCACATTCAGAAATAACTTGTTTCTGTACGCTATATCATGATTTAATTTTGTGATTTTTGTGTATTTGTTAACTAGCTATGAAACTCCTGTCATATGAAGAGCACAAAATAAAGTTCAACTCACAACATGTTAATTTGTTCCTTAACAGAGATAACTTTAGTCTACAGTGAACAGAGTCAGGCCCTTGATATGATTAAAGGCCACGTGCAGGTAATGATACCCAGAATAAATTCTGTGCTCTCAATTAACCGATGTGAAGCTCAATTAATTGTCACGGCTGAAGGCGCTCACCCTGTCACTTATTTTAAGTACCCTCCATGTAACTTTTTCCAAGCTATTATACCCTGTGACCCAGATCTTTAGATATGGACGTTTTTGGCTGGTTGAGTCATGTGTACTGAGTCATGTGTACTGACACCTTTAGTCCCAATGGAACAAGTTCCTTAATTCACCTGCAAACAAGAAAGATTGCAGTTGGCGTACTTGCCAGACAACTTGTTGAAGTGGTGATATATAAATATACACACACATAAGCAGAATATTCGGTATTTTTCTTTACCTGTATTGGGTTTTTTTCCAGTTTATGATGTCCTGTGACATGTATGATTCATGTGCTATCATTTGGCAAGAGTGTTTCCTCCTTCTCAGTCATTGCAGTAACGTTTTTATGGAATTAAGTGCTAGCAAAAGGTCACAGACTGGAATCAGAAGTACAAAATTCTCTTCGGCTCCTATAGATAGGTATAAGAGTTTACTTAATCCCTAGTCGTCCTTTATAATGTCATCTTTACTGATTTTTTTTCTTTAAAATAAATTCCTATAAATGGCTAGTTATTGAACAGCCAGCGTCCCCTCCTTTGTTTCTCTGGAGGGCTGTGTTTCTAACAGTAGTTTGATTAAATATTTAACGGGGCCTTTTGATCAAGACACCAGAAGCAGTTGCTTTTTCAACATGATTCTCAGCAACTTTTGATAAATAAATAACAATGGAGTCTGCTCCTAATTTACAGATTTTTTTGGTTCCAAACCAGGTAAATTATATAACTTTATTGTACGTAATAACTGTGCTAGGAATTCTTTGAGCACAATCACAGCAGGCACTGTGAAGTATGTAATGACCATTATTGCCTGAAAACCTACCTGCAATAATCTTTTTGGCAATGCCACTTTTTAGTCAATTCAATGCCTGATTATAATGGACATAGAAATTTTACATTACGTGGAACCGCATAAAACTAATTGCTTATATTTCTTTAGATTTTGTGGCAGGGAAAACTTTATGAAATTTTTTGTAACATTGAAGCTATGGTGGGGGAGGGTTTGCGTGGCCCAATATGAAACACATGAGGGGTACCCTTACTTAATAAGTGAAGATGTAATCACGGGCCTGTCCGTTGCAGTGAAACTAGAATATGTAACTAGGGATTCAGTACTCTTTAATGAGAACACTTGATACACATGTTCAAATCTGGTTCAGTGCAGCTGGAAAGATTGCGTTTGATAAGTAGGTTTTCTTCTTTTGCGAGGGTGGAAGTCCAGTAAAGTGTAGCTCCTAATATTTTAATTTCAAAGGCACTGCTGAGAACTAATGAGCATTTAAAAAAAAAATTAATAAGACCCCTTAGATTTGCTCCAATAAGTCACTGAAGTGTTGCATAAAAGGAGTGATGTGGGGGTGGGGGGGGCATCACTGGTTAGTAAGTATATTCTGAAAGTCACTGAGAAGAGTCAGATGACCTTGACAGATACTGCTTCAGACTGACAGGGAATGCATGCTGCACACGATGGAAGCAACTCAAGTCTCAGAACCAGTACTTCAGAACCAATACTTCTCTTTGATAGAGGACATCCTTTTTGGCTGGGACTCGAGGGTGTGAGTCTGCTCCGGCTTTGGTGGCAGTACAAGGCGCTAGGAGGTGCCAGCCAGCTGAAACTGATGATTAAGACTACCCATTAGTGAAACGGGGGCAGACATCGAAGGAATTTCTAACAGGAACTTATTTAAGTTTAATCAGCTGCTGAACATCTCGTGTCTCTGACCCCATGAAAGGTGACCCGCCCTTCAGTGACAGCATATGGGAGAAGACATTACCACCTCATTTAAGTTACTGGTGACAGAGTGCTGGGAGACTGCCACCTGTACATAGGGAAAGCAGGACAGAGGATGTAAAAGGAGCAGCTGAAGGGCAAGTGCCACTACTGGCCTGTTTAATGCCAAGCTACCCTAGAGCATCGCCGTAGTTGGTTTGAAGAATGTGCTGCAATTATGGGTAGCTCTTAGTTCCCTGAATGCCAGCACTTGGAGTATTTTGCCTGTGGAGTTGTGTACATTAACCACCCAAGGTAACAACAATGTGTCATGTATAAAATTTTAATATTACTGTTGTGTTTCAATACAAAAATAAACAGTTTCCAGCACGGCACTGAGTTCCAGGAAAAGAACAATAAAGAGTTTCCTGCTTGTACACGAATGCCTTTGAACTTTCATTTTAATTTATTTATTCCTTCTTCAGTTTGCGGTAAGCTTTAGTCCCTCTTTGACATTGTCACAGCATGGTAGACACATTTCCAGTCATAAAAGATGATATTCTTTGAGGTTTAACCTCAAGGCAATCAATTTTAAAAAAAGGGATCGCTACCAAACAAATGCTCAGTGGCTGCGCAGTATCATGCTGAAATCGAGCAGGACGGACACAGATCAGCCTATTGGATCTTCTCCGTGTCCTGGAATCCCACGCAGTAAAGGCGATGGCATCAGTGCTGGGAATCAATCACTTTTTTCAAAATTTTATTAGCCAGGAATTGGTGGTATGGAGGCTGAGAATTCAGATCGGGAAGCTTGTTGTATAGTACGATGTAGGTTAAACATATAGTTGCACGGTATGCGTTTTTTCATTTTACTGACCTCATTACCATACCCATTCACAGCATATCAGTGTGTTACATTTCACCAGAATTATATGTAAATTAGAGCGAACTGAACGTTCTAAAGTTAGGAAAAGTACAACGATAGTGCCAACATATCACTCTTAACAAGGAATAATTCTTGTAATGGTCATACCCGTTACATTAGGCTTTGACAGATACGGTATGACAGCTTTCCATATGTTATAGCATATTATTTAAAAAATGTTGTGTATACTATGAAAGATAGACATAATCTGTATCTCTAACTTTCCATATATATATATATATATACTTAATGATGTACATTTTCATGACATCACTTTATTTGGATGATAAAATTCCCTTAAGGTGTGAAGGAATATACCCGTTAATTAATCATGTGCTTAATCTTAATGCAGTTTTTGTCCTTTTCTATTATATAAAAACATTTTTAGCTAATGGCTTGTGTACACGTGTAGGCAATAGCCAGTGCTAATAACAGCCAGCAAACTCCTAATAGCCTTTTATAACAGGAAGATTCTTGCTTGATCAACCATGCTGAAGGACAATTCAACATGTCGCAAAGAGTTCCGAAGAGCAGTGTGGAATAATGGATGTTTCTTGACAGTATCCTGCAGACCCCTGTGGTTCCTCATTATTGCTTTCCAAAACAAATAGCATTAAGCCTTTAAACACAGTGGAGAAGGTCCTCTGTGTTTCATTAAAAGGCCTGTCATTTACTCTGTGCTGTTACACGTTTGTGAACCGGCGAGGTGCATCTGACAGACTTGCACAGGGGACGGCTTTCCGACGAATTCACTGTTTACTCTTGTTTAGAGCACTGTCAGGCATAAACTGTTATTTACATGACAGCGCTGAAAACGGACTGTTTACAGTGTGTGTCTGATGTAAATGTGTGGAGCACTAAGGTGCTGACTTGTAAGGACAGAAACCAAGCAGTGCGGGAAAAATGAAAACATCTTATGCTTATGAGTATGAATAATGTAAGCAAATTAAAATGATGTCGACCAAAAATGTCGCAAGATGCAGATCTGGGGGTGGGGGGGGTTAGGCTTCACGAACCACCAGTAAGTGGCCTACGTTCGCCAGTTCTGCTGTAACATCCTATTAAAATTCATTAACGCTGAAATGTTAGTGTTACCTAATGAGCTTTCAGAAGTCATGAGAATTCACTGAGCTTTACATCTGACACTTTAACGATTTGTCATATCCGTGTTCTCAGACGCATTTACAGTCACACACAGGGTAGTCAGGTGTGTTGCTAAAAGCCTGGCTGCCTCCATTTAGCCAAATTGGGGAAACACACAGCCAGCGCCTCCAGGTAAATGACGTAGTTTTGCCCCTCCGACGTCACCTGTGGACCGCGTTTGACTGGAGCGGGGAAAGGATTCATGTGCCGGTAAATTGTGCAGGATGGTCGTTTATAACAGCAGCTGTGATTAAATTCGGGTAGCGTTTTCGTTCCCCTACATGAGAACCTTTTCATTAATTATTTATGTCGGTAGTCAGCGTATCATTATTTTGGCTAGTTAATTATTTATGGTTGTCCGAGACCGCCTGTTGGAAACGAAGTAATGTCCCGCAGCAGTGCAAAGTTGTGAAATGTTTGTTCACAGGCTAAGCCATTCCTGTCTGTCATAATCGCTGAATTAATTAATGCTTGCAAGGTGGGGGTGGGTGGGGCGTGCTGCAGTTTAAAAGTGACATGATGTACCTAGTTCCCACAGTGCTTGCTAAGTAGTTTGCCTGAAATATAGAAGGACGAGAGTGGCAGGTCAGTGTAGAATTACAGGCATCTCAAGTCCTAAATACTTGCGTCGTGAAATCCAGAAGTGAATAGCAAAACGGCGAGTGCTAGACACTGACAGCGCTGGCTTAAAAATAAATCTGCATGCTCACCACTTAATGTTAGTAACAGAATCTGATGTAAATACCATATGGACAGGCAGTGGCCTTTCAAAAGCCGATAGCAAAACAGAAAAACCGATCCCAAATTTTACAGTGCGGAAATATTAAAAATTAATCTGTCTCATTTATACATAAATCAAAGAACCGAGGTTGGTGTTTTTAGTGGAACTCAATCCCCCTGCTTTGCGATGACTCAAGGCTGGTAAAAATAAAGAAGTACCTTGCAAACTTGTAAAATTAAGTTTATTTCTATATTAAGTGAGATTTTATATACGTGAAAATTAAAGCTAATCTTAGAACAGTGGCTAGGATTATCTATGATTGGTTTTCTGTGCCATGGTCTGTTTTAATAAAACAAGTGGTGGAATGCTTTTTAAAAACAACAGTTGTTTTTGTATTTGACTGACAATATATTGAAATTATTCATAATTATGTATAATGATAAATGAATGTACTACCTCTGTCTATAGTATATTTATGATGATTTTTTAATAAACAAATATAATATGCGCATAGCATTTTTGAGGTTCCAAAATCAATTCATCCAAAAATAATGCTGTGATATCAGTGTTATCTTTCCCTTTGGAGTTACCTTACCCCCTGACAGTTTTTCTCTTTTTTTGTCTGTGAATCATTCCAATGCAGAATTTTTCCTGGAGCTCCTGGAAAACACAGAGAAGTCGCTGAACGACATGTTCGTACGGACCTATGGCAAGTTGTACATGCAGAATTCGGAGGTCTTCCAGGACCTCTTCACAGAGCTCAAGCGCTACTACACAGGTGGCAACGTCAACTTGGAGGAGATGCTGAACGACTTCTGGTCCCGGCTCCTCGAACGCATGTTCCAGCTGCTCAACACTCAGTATCAGTTCACTGATGACTACCTGGAGTGCATCAGCAAGTACACAGATCAGCTGAAGCCCTTCGGAGATGTGCCCCGGAAGCTGAAGGCTCAGGTTACACGTGCCTTTATCGCAGCTCGTACCTTCGTCCAGGGCCTCATGGTTGGCCGAGAGGTGGCCAGTAGAGTCTCTAAGGTAAGCTTACACCAGAAAGATCCTCTCTTCGTCTCTCTTCATTCCTTCACTTGTCAAAATCTGACGTGACCTTATGTGCACAATCGCAACACTTGGAATGAACAGCGTTATGCTAGGCAAAGTGCTGGTGATAGTCTGCCTTTCTTTCTCCTGCATGAAGATTAACTTAATGCCTTTGAAGTCTTGTGGTGCACATCTGTCATACAATATTAATTTGCCATCTGACTCATTGAGGTGTCTATGGTTCTCTTTTTGGGAGTCCCTGAGCTAATGAAAGTGTTTTTTTTCCCCCCGACTTTGGCTTTCTTTACGATTTCTAAGCCAGCATCAATAATAATTTGAAATTCATTTCATGCACTTCGTTCAGAGTATCGCTCTCTTTCATTGGCTGGGAACAGTACTGCACATTTATTAAAAGTGCTTAAGGATTTAGCTGTACTAAGTAATTAAGCTGATATATTAATATGTCCTGGCTTATTATTACAATAAAAATAACTTAGACCTGAAAGATCTAAGTAGCATTTTGCTTGTAAGTAGGTATTTTGAGGCTTTCAGATTGCTTCAGAGTAAATGACTGTATTAATATCTTATACCACTTTAATTGATTGACAATCTGAGACGTGAATACTCAAACTAATATCATATGAACCCCTGGCCAGCTTTGCTTTTGCCTTTGAGGTATGTGTGCAGGAATGCTTGAGGGTGCAGGGCCCTTTCACTCCTGAACGCCCACTCCAAATCCCCAGTGTATTTTTAGTGGGGAAGAAGAATGCCTTTGATTAATCTAATCGCGAAACAATTGCTCAGTGCGTGTTTTACATTTATCACCGAGCCCATTAAGTGAGACGTAAGCGACCGTGTGCCGCCAGCCAAACGTGGTCGCCGTTAGTATTCTGCCGCAACACAGCAACTGGTGTTCGCTATTAGTAGCAATAAAGCTAATTTCCTCACAGATGTGCCCCGGTGCTGAGTACCGGAACGGCTGCAATATTGAGACCTCAGCCTTGTGTGGCTTCCGTCCCCCTGCGCTGATACTCATGTCAGGGAAGACAGGCGTGGATGTCAGAGTGCTGTGGGCCATTTGTTCTGCTGCTCGTCTTCATTTCTGCAGCGCATCCAAGACAAAAGCCCGCGACGTCTAACCCACGAACGAGGAGGAAATTAATGCCCACGAGCGTCATATTTGCAAGGCTTGTTGTCAGTGTCTCCATGGTCTGTCTGGGCAATTAATGTGTCAATCCCCGACTCCCTTTCTAACACTCCATGTGTCATTTAAAATTTCCGAGCTCTCTGTGAAACGTGCATCTAGCTGTTTCAGAGATCTTCAAGGTCTTTGCATATAAAATCAAGGATGTGTGCGTCTCTGCTTATAAGCTGCATGCGCCTTTGAGAGAGCCCAGTACAAACTGCCAAGCAACATGACAGTAGGAGCTGCCTTTTGATGCACTTTCCTGTGCCGTTTTAGATCAGAGTCGGCACCACGAGGACGTTTCAGAATTATGTGCTTTTCATATTGAATGTATTGATCAAAGACTAATGTTCATCTGGAGTCAAACGAAAAGCTTTTTAATCATATTGTTTTCATTCTCTGCCCGCAGCAAAATCCCGACCTTATTATTTTTTTTTCCCATTTGTTGAAAGTTGCGAGTGACAGTGTTGGTTCCTGCTTATCTCGGAGTGTAGGGGCAGGCCTGGGGGCACCTGTCGGTGGATTACGATAAATTACCCCCTTCGGGATAAACAAAGACCTTTTGGAGTCATCCTGAATTTCCCCCACTGCCTGGAAAAAACACGTCTCAAAGCAACTTTTAGACGCAGGTGCCATCTCACATTTTTACAGGTCATTTCAGGAATTCGTTGAAAACATGCTGTGTTGTCTTAATGACCATCAACTCATTATAGCGTGAATATAAATTTCTAAAACACCAATGAGTTCAAAATGAATATTGGACATTTTTACATGTTCGAGCCTCAAAGTAAATTCACAGAGAAAACGTTAGCCTTCACCCGGGCAGAAAAGTTGTTTTTCAGCACGGTAAATATTTTTGAATATACAACACTCCCCACTGTTTATCTGGCATGTGAGTCCAATGTACCAGATGTTGATGCAAGCCTCAACGTAAATTGTCACATATTTCAACTTAACTGTCTTTAGTCATTAAAAAGATTTTTTTGAAATACATTTCAAACTTTTTAGACTATAAAAGTAGTTTAAGTATATAATAAAATGGCATTTAAAATTTTATTTATTGTCTTGCCTGTTGTTAATTCATTGGAACAGTCACAGTATATCTTAAAAAATGCAGATACGTATCTAAAATAAATCAGCTGTTATGTTATATGTAATGACTCCTCCATCTGCCACAGCTGAGTACTGTCCACCCAGATGTCTTCTGTTGGTGGCACAATGTCCTCATAGAGCTACTGAGCAGAATTAAGTGTCACTGACCTTGAACCTTCTGGAATTTTAAACCTCTGTGTGGCAGTCTTCACTTCCTCGTTTCCGTGCACCTTATGCCTTATAAAATACTTTACAAATCAGAGATCTTAAAGATGAAATCTGACGAATTAGTCTGCAAGCTCTGAAATGATCTTTTTCCAAAATTGCATTACTATGCTTAACCAGTTTATATGGAATTTGGCTGAGATCCAGAGGATTCCAGAATTTAGAAAATTCTGTATTATTTGCTAAAGTTTTTCTTGCATATCTCTATAATTTCCCTTCTTTGCTTAATTATTATACAATATAATATCATTACTCTTTTTTATAGTAAATATATAGCTCCAGGATGATGTGAATAATGCATTAGATGATATCATGCCTGGCTGGTTCTGTAGTCTCACACCTCTGAGCCCGTGTGGAGTCTGCATGTCCTTTCATGGTCACGTGCTCATGTTTCCTGTGCGAGTCCCAAAATACGCCGTTTCGGTGACTTTATGTGTTTAAATTGCCCGAAGCGTGTGGCATGTGCCTTGCAGCCAGTGGGCATCCAGGTAGAAGTGCCTGGCTCCCCTGAACCCTGCACTTGATAAGTAGCAATGTAACAAGCATATATGGGCGGATATATATAGTTCAGTTTTCTATCTTGGTTTTTTTTATTACCTGAGGATGCAGTGCTTAGCACTGTTACCTCACATCTCAGGACCCGGGTTTTGAGTATCCGCCAGGGATCCATGCATGTGGAGTTTCCTCCAGGTACTCCGGTTCACACAGTCCAAAAACACGCCGAGGTTAATTGGAGGTACCAAATTGCCCCTAGATGTGCATTTGTGAGAGAATGGTGTGTATGTGTGCCCTCTGATGGGTTGGCATCCTGTCCTGGGTTACTCCCTGCCTTGTGCCCATAGGCTCCAGACCCCCCACGACCCTGAACAGCACGAGCAGTTTCAGAAAATAGATGGATGGGACAATTGTCTTCGACCTTAGAAAATGGTGTGTTTATTGACTTGGTTGGTATTGCCAAGGACACGGATCTCGATGTGCGACGCTGAAACACCATAAATATGTACATTTTGCTTTTGTCACCAATATTATTTCTTTGATGGATGGATTTTTAAAAAATGCACCCAATATTCAGGTATTGAGATGTTAATTTGTCTCACACAGAGACGTTATTTGTGTCTTCAGGTGAGAAGGAATATGTTGTTTTTATTACTAGGCTTGTGTTCACAGTTACTCCACCCCGTATCGCGATCTCATCCATCCCTTTTATTAATAACCTGTATGTTTTACTCTAGGATACTTTCACCGAAACAAAATCCAGTCATTTTAACATAATTACATTATTAATGTCCAATCACCATTGTCACACCTGGCCAAAGCCTCCTGTTAAGATAGTAATGACGGTTCATAGGTCGAGCAATGCATGTCGAGATAATGTATAGATGAGATTTTAAGCATCTTATAGTGCAACAAAATAATTATATTGATGGCTGTTTTACTTTGCATTTGCACAGCAACATTTCATTATGTTGAAATGGCATTGACATATTGCATGACGTCTAGGCTCTTTTGTACAGATGGCATGATATTATTTTTTATGTCCGAGTCTGATCTCGATACCGATATTAAAACTTTGATTATTTGCCAATACTGATACCAATCCATAATTTTTTCCCCTTTATCAGCCACTAAGCACTAAATGAGATATCTATATCGGCATTTAGTGTTGTGGTGGCGTTGAGTTTGCTAAGAACAGGAATATACAATCGTCATGCTGCTCAACAAGCTATGCCACTATGCTACAAGACAAAATCCACGGGCAATATCATTTACAGAAATCTGCTGCTTTCTTTGATTCTGTAACAACATTCACAAAAATGAAGTGCACTCTGTTGCCAATTTAAACATTACAAAGAAATTAATCATAAAAGTATCACTGTATATCCAAATAACCATTTCTAATCAAAAAGTAAACATGAGTTTTTAGGTCAAAATATACAACTGAGCACAGAAAAACTTTTAATTAAGTAGTAAATATTGAAACTTTAGAAGGAATTGTCCCATCCATCTATTTTCTGAAACTGCTCGTGCTGTTCAGGGTCGTGGGGGGTCTGGAGCCTATGGGCACAAGGCAGGGAGTAACCCACCCAGCCGACGTGACACGTCTGACGCACGCGTGCGGCTGAACAGCGCGCCATCACGTGACCCGCACTTCTGTTCACCATTCTAAGGCTACAAGCAGTTTCACGATTTTTCTCTAATGGAAAATCGGATCAGCTTCTTACTCACCCCCCCCCCCCCCCCCATATCCGGTGAAGCATTTCTTCCAGGTGTCAGCAGAAAACATGCTTATACATGTTGAATACTGGTGTGAAAAAGACACTTTGTGCTAGAAGTGATCTTGAAGGCCTATCGTAATGGCTGAGGGTTTGCGAGCTGCACCTCATAGTCTATAAGAATTTGTATTATGCACCCATATGCATTCTCTTTGTGGCTTTTGGGGGGACGGGGGGTAAAAACAGACTTTAGTGTCTTTCAAGTGAGAAGACCATCTGTCTGGCCATCTTCTGTAGCCTCCTGGCAAAGAAATACTGACAAATGACTGTTATCATTATGCCCTCCTTGGGACCTGTAGCCCAGTCCGCAGTAAGCTGGCCAGACATTCCGCATTAAAAATGCCAGCCCTTTGGCTGCGATTTCATCCAAGCCTCAATAACACAAAACAGTAAATGGCTAAAATGATACAGATTGGGATTATTTTGGTTTTTGTGCTGGGATTATGATTGCATCTGCGATTAAGCTCAGAAAATCCCCCAGATTAAAATGAATCTTAAAATTTATCTTTTATATTCCTGTTCTGTCTTTTATACTCAGGTCTCAAATGAGTTTGTCCCGAAATAGTTTTTAAATTACTGTTTGATGGTGGTTTATATTCTACAGCGATGTAATCTGTAGCTAAAAAGGTCAGCTCAAATTTATATATATAATATTATAGTTATACATTACATAATATTATATATATATATATATATATGATATTTATATGCATGAAAGGAATCAGACTTTCCCATATGTCAGGCCTACTGTGAGCTCATTTCCTGCTAAATGAGTTGTGTGTAATTTTAGAAAGATTCAAAATGAAGTCCACTCCTGTCTTTGGCCGGATCTCATATGAACATCTTTTATTTAGTGCTGTTGACCTGGGGAGAGGGGAGCAGCCCTGATACCTGCAGTGGCTGCAGCTGTATGCTGCGCACAGCAAGAGGCCGGTAGTGACCAGGCCTCAGGCATGTTGACGTGCCTCCGTAGGTACCAAGGTTCGTTTTGGTCATCCACATGCGGTGGTAGGAGTAAGTGTAATAAATCAGAGTGAATACAGAAATCAGGAATAATTCATCTTTTTTTATTTTCACTAGAAATACAAGCGACGGAAATGAATTTCCTCCGCAGGGTGTCTGGGCTCAACCTTAGAGAGGGTGGGGAGCTCGGACATTCTGGAGGAGCTCAAAGTAGAGCTGCATCGAAAGGAGCCAGTTGAGGTGGTTTGGGCATCTATCAGGGATTCCTCCTGGACGGCTCCCTGGGGAGGTGTCCTGGGCATGCCCAGCTGGGAGGAGGCCTTGGGGCAGACCTAGAGCACACTGGAAAGATTATATCTCTTGGCTGGCCTAGGAACGCCTTGGTATTCCCCCAGAGGAGCTGGTGGAGGTGGCTGGTAAGACGGAGATCTGGGCATCCCTGCTTAGACTGTTGCTCCTGCGACCCGACCCCCGATAAGCGGCAGATAATGGATGGATGGATGGATGGATGGATAAAAATTATTTTGTCGTAAATGGCACTTGCACATCTGAGGCCCGCTACTGCTTTTGATCGGCTTATACATATTTTATAAAAACAGCACCAAGGCCTCTCTTTGGCTTAGAGGTTTTAACCTCTGGGTCATAAGGCATGAACCACAAAGCGTTCCCTGCCCTCATAAAGATGAGGAGAATAAGTGTTTTTTTTTTTTTTAGCCCCAACTCCCCCCCACACTGCACGGGCATCTAGGCGGGCAGCTCAAGTGCTCTGTTGCAAGGCCTCGATCCTCCTGGGTCTTCCCTATGCCATCCCGGCCCTGCTGTGCTCTGTGCTGCACAGATTGGCATGCACAGGTCACCACCATCTACGCTCAGGTGGACAGATGGCTCCTGGCCCTGACGGGTAGCAGGCGCACTTGACGTTTTTTCATGTGCTGCGGACAGCAGAAGCTTTTCTGCTGCCAGATGTTGTATCTCCAGCAAATTCTTACTGTCGCTGGTTCTCCTTTCGTTTCTCATAAAATAAACCTTTCATTATAACAAGTATTTCCCTCTATCCTCTATGAACCCAACATCGCAGTGATTACCATTGATATCTTTGTTATGCTGTCAGTAATTACTGCTTTTATTAAATGCCCCCAATAAAAGACAGATAAAAATCCTGATAGGTGTCATATTGTGCTACTGATTATGTGGCGTGGTGGGGGGGGGGGGTTATTCAGTACATAACATAAGAAGTTCTTCACTTTTCCTGGAGGTGTGCAGTTTTATAAACACTTCAATAGTGTCAGTGTCAGTTTTATGCCTCTTCAAGTCCAGCATTGTTTGGTTGCAGTGGACATCAAAAGATTAAATAAATCATTTCGGTAATGAATGCCATGTCCGTAAGAATCTACGCACACATTCACAACACATCGTAATGTATTCTTTGAGTAAACAAAAAAGATCCCTATTGGTATCCTGTGTCATGTACTTATTTTGTGATAGGTGGATTGTCAGAAGAAAATTCTTATAAAATCACATCTTCTGTGTATATTTCAACAGAAAGTAATAAAATTACTCTTTACATAACCCTGTGTTTATTATCTTAATAACAGGTATACAACTGTTACTTTTACACGTTAAGAAAATAAGGTTATTAACTTATGGACCAAAACCTTCAGAGCCATTTCTTTTATATGTATGTTAATTTATATTACTGCATTTGAGTTGTAAAAAACAAATAAAATATAATTTCACCATAAGGTGTTTAAAAAAAGCTGGATAATGCATTTATTTTATATTACAGGATGGCTGTCCAGATTGAAGGTGACTCTGATGATAATATATAATTGAACAGTCCAGGTATTTTTAAACAAATGATCAATTACCTCATTAAACTACACGTAGAAGGGTACAACAGAGAGCCTGAAAAATGAAATAACACCAGAAGAAAATAATTAATAGGTCAATATTATTGCGTGTCCCAGAGGTGACAAGGAAGAGTAATTGTCACTGTTGTACCACTGGACCTAAAAATGGTCCTTGCCAGCTGTTATGTGCAATTTGAGCAGACCTTCCTCCGCCTGGGAAGATCCCCTATGACCGCTTCTGATTACACTGGATGCCTACAACCCACAATGCACTCCATGCACATTGAACTTCACTGAAGGACTTAAGTGTCGGACAGTAAACGGGAGAGAGGAGAGATCTTCTCTGCAATGTCCCGGGCATCATTCTAGGATTCACACTCTTTAACGTTGTGGGTTTGTGACAGTTTAGCTATTATGACATTCTGTGGATTGAAAATGAACTGACAGACAGTCTGACAGAATAATGAAACCGTCCTAAATTTTGTACATGCCAGTACCTGGTATCCAGTCCACAGCCTTCAGTCAGTGTTTCTCCAATGTTTATGTTGTGGTGTCAGAATAAATAGATTGTATTTATTTAAGTAATTAGCTATCTTGCGTTTTTTTCTGTATCTCATTGCTTGTCCATTGAATTCTCTAAAGAATTCAGTAATATTTTCTTTATACTATGCACTTAAAAAAAGTCTTCATTAACCAAATGATTTTTCTATTTTCATTGGACCTTGCAGATACTTTCTATGATTTAGAGGGGAGCAGGAGAGGTTTTTGAAGTGGGGGGGGACCAAACAGTGATCAAAAGATCTCCAATCTTAAGCGTATCCAGCCAGGCTTGGTGAGGCATTCGGCCTGATTTAATATACTAAACATTTTGATTGACACTGGCCGACATACATACAATGTTACACTGTTTTTTGGTATGGAATTGCCGATCACCCAGAAATGGCCTTTTGGGCAACAGCATAAACAACAAATTTCTCTACAACTTGTTGCAAGTTAGTTTGTTGCAAGGGTGTGAAGGACAGAAATGGTAGGCAACCCTGATCCTGGAGTGCCGGTATCCAGCAGGTTTTCCATCCTGCCTGGTCTCTGATGAACCACACCTGATCTCAAGCAGATAGTAACTCACCGGGTAGTATAGAAAATCTGCTTGGTACAGGCACTCCGGGATCAGGGCTGCCTATCCCTGAATTAGACCCCGGCAGTGGGGAAGATGGAACATCCCCTATGTGGTTGGGAAGGAGCCTGACCTATTGCATTCGATGGAAAGGTATTGGCTAGATAGATTCTCCTTTACCCACATGCCTAGTGTGGGCTCTGCTACGATGATCTCTCGATAGGGGGAGGAGTCTCTGCTACCCTGGAGTTCCCCATGAAGAATGACCTGAGCTGGGTGTGGGATACTCACAGGATGAGGGCCCTGCAGCTGGCTATTCCCAGCGGATATGAGGGTGGCTTCCCTGTCAGCTGCAGAGGGAAATCCTCCGTGTATGCAACCAAACGGCGCTGAGAGTACCCAGCCGTCTCATGGAAAATAGGTGCGGAACACTACAGTGCTCCTGTAACACTGTGCCGAGGCAGCGATGAATTGTTATCGGACTTTTGTGAAAGCCATGCTTGAACACAAGGACATTTATAAGTGTTCATGGTACCAGTGCACCCTAGGCCAAAGGTCACGACAGACTTTATGGTTGTATCAGCTGTGTTGATGCTGTGTGCTTTGGACACTCAGGTGTGAAATGGGGCAGAGTTATCAATTAATCACCACGCGGTATGAGCTGGATTTGGGGGCCTGTGGCAGAGGTTAGATGGACCACAATGACCCAGAGAAACAGTCAGGGTTTGCTGGGGGCATCTGGGTGAAGTTTTTGTGTGAGATGAATTCACCTCTGCATCTCTAGAATAACTTCTCCTGTGCCCCAAGTGAGGCTGGGGACATTCTGCATGCGGCTCACTCAAGGCCTCGATCATCGTGCTCTGAATCCTCATCCACGGTCATGAAATGTGGGTAAAGACAAAAAATACAATTTTGGGAGTTACAAGCAGCCAAACTGAGGTCTCTCCACTGGCCTCCTTCTCTGTGCCAGGGTCAGAGTTCAGAGATGCAAAGGGACCTCGAAATAGACCCACTGCTCCTTCAGATCAGGGGGAGTCAGTCGAGGTGGCCGGCCATCTTATAAGGATGCCACCTGGACGACTCCCAAGGGAGCTGTTCCAGGCATTGGGCTGAGGCTTCAGGGAAGACCCAACACATGCGGGAGGGATTATAGCTCCTAGCTGACTTTGGAAAGTCTAGGGATCCCCTAGAACAAGCCAAAATCTTTGGCTCTGGAAAAAGACCTCTGATCTGACCTGCTCAGCATTGCGTCCTTTACCAGGAAAAGCGGAGGTGGAATGGTGACCACCGTACAATACTCAGCCTTCCGGCAAACCTGCCACACCCCAAAGCACGAGCTTTTGTTTCCCTTTAGTCACTTACTGCTTAATTAGCTGTAATTATTATGTGTTGTAGACCACAATTGTCTTTCCTCTTAAGGTATCCAGCAGGTACAGTCTCCAGCCATAGTTAGTTCATTTTCTATACAAGAGAAAGGAGAATCACATTGTTCAACAGGATAATTCCTGTAGAGGGTGTGGAGAGTAAAGCTTATTTTAGGCGTTACTTGCGAGCCACCCCCAGTCCAGATTTTGCCCTTTCAATCTCTGAGGCATTCATGCGTGATGAACAAAGTGCAATAAAAAATTAAGTTTAAAAATAGACAGGATGAGTCTGACTGGCATGAAAAAAACGCAGTCACTAAATAAGTTATTCTTGACTGTATTTTCATCTACTGGTGGTTTTTGGTGCCAAACTGAAAAAGAAAATTACACTGTGGTCTGGTTCAGTCTCTGTTTTGTCTTTTGAGGTGGGAATTCTTAATAAAGGTCAAACAAGGTGAACATTTTCATGAACTTTATATCAGGAGCTTGTTTTTTCCAATCTTTTTTTTTTTTTCTTTTACTGTACTTAAACTTCTTTTACTGTAGGATGCTTGCAACACTGAAAATTGATGATGAAACAAGCATGAAACCACAAGTTTCACAAGAGTCCCAGCCTGCCATAGATTCTTACACAGTTCGAAGAATATATTCGGAAAAAAAACATGCCTGACACATTATATATTATGCAGCGCTAGACTTTTAAAATGGTGAGAACATTGAATGAAGCTTAAAAATTCAATGCAGTCTTATATGAGGGCAACTGATTGGAGTCGTACAGCTGATATTACAACCCGCTGGTCTTATAAAGCAGACTTATAACCAGCAGGAAGGAATTTGCTTAAAGAACAATTCAAAGACATTGAAAAATGTGTATAATCAGTATTTTTGAAGTGAAATGTGTCTGAATGACAGCTAGACTTGTGGCAGTAAATGCTTTTGTCCCAGACTTTAAAATCACTTTGAGTAGAAGCAGCCTTCAAGCATAACTTTCTTATCCATTTACAGTCGTAAATTAAGAAAAAATCTTGATAAAATGAAGAACTGTAATGAAAATAGTCAGTAAAGCAGAGCGGATCAGGCATGTCCCTTACCTAAAGTGGGGAGGGCATCTTATTTATACCAGCCCTCTGGGCTGGATGTTAGCATACTCATGGCGACATTCTTGGCAGCCCCAACCTAGACGATGAACCCATGACATTTCAAATGGACCTGGGCCCCTGGGATCAAATAAAGATGCCTGTTAGCGTGACATTTTTATCAAAGAAGCGTCGAAGGGGGAGAAGAGCTGTGGCTCCAGTATGACGACACAAGCCAGTTGTGATCGTCAAAGGGCGCCCCCTGGAGGAAGGTGTCTGTTACAGCAGCTTTGCTGGTGACTAATCATTGTTTACAGACTCGCTGCTCAGTGTAAGTCACAAAATCTGCAGCAGTACCAGACACCAACATCAGCTGCCTTGGCACAGTGTTACAGGAGGATTTCAGCAAATCTCCAGAGCACCTCAGCCTCCTTTCTTTTTCTAAGTTCTTCGACTTGTGTAAGACATCATCTTGGCCTTCATGGGCTGGTGTTACTGGCCGTACATTATTGAAAGGCTGCCGATCTTCTGTCGAATAGTGATGAGAAGCTTGTGACACAAGAATGGCCAGAGAATCTCAAGTTATTACAGTGCGGCACAAGACTGCTTCAGCACCATAGGAGAGCAAACAGGGAAATTGAAGGAGCTGAACGACTCCAGTGAAAAAAACACAGTGAAACAGAAGAGCAGTAAAAACTCCAAATCCGTAACCAGAAGGTTTTGAAAATCCAAGTCAGTGGCTGAAGTTGAATAGCACAAACCAATTTATCCCTCATCAACAGGAGAACCCCAAGTAGCCTGACCCCCACCCCCTTCAAAAAATCTGATTTGAGCTCATTTTGTGTCTGTATGGCACACTTTCCAACAGACTTAACATAACATAAAAGCTCTTGAATCATTGTGTCCAAGTCCTGATCCTCAGTCTGAAATGCATGTACAAATGCGCAGTGAATCCCCAGGACAGAGGCTGTGTCATTTACAACATTGCGTGCTGCTCCGCTCCTCCACCTTCTCAGATTTCTCTTCCTTACATAAGCTTATTTGATTAAGATGCCTTCATTGAAACGCTGTGCAGAAGTCGCTACAGCTAAAAGGAGCATCTGAACAGCATAATTACTCGTGCAAAACAAATTATAGAAGATAATAAGAAACAGTGAAGCTTCTTAATAAATCAGGTAAATATGGCGTTGCGAGCATCAGATGAAGCTCTGCAAGGCAAGACAAGGCAAGATCTCTGTGCAAGCTCATACCAAGCTTCATACAAGTCATTATAGTCATGAAACATGCAAGTGCATGATATACCGGCTAACACATTGGTCCCAGCAGATTTTTGGTAAAAATCAAGATGTCGGCATCAATCCGACGTGTCCATCTTTATCAATATTCAAAGTTGGCAGAGCTACAGACATGACTAGTGAAATAACAGAGGTGATTGCAGCATCGGACGATCCGCAGTTCTCCGTAGAGGAGGATGAGGGATTTCATCAGTTTATTCACCACTTAGAAGAGGCCTCAATACCGGTTATCGTTACCTGCGGTATTAGGCAAAAATATAGCGGTTATCGGTACCTGCGGCATTAGGCAAAAATATAGCAGTTATCGGTACTTGCGACATTAGGCAAAAATATACCGGCTATCGGTACCCATGGTATTAGGCAAAAATATAGCGGTTATCGTTACCTGCGGTATTAGGCAAAAATATAGCGGTTATCGGTACTTGTGAC
>JAAGVU020000035.1:22414676-22489900 GCA_011763525.2 Mormyrus iriodes | reverse complement strand
CATTAGGCAAAAATATACCGGCTATCGGTACCCACGGTATTAGGCAAAAATATAGCGGTTATCGTTACCTGCGGTATTAGGCAAAAATATAGCGGTTATCGGTACTTGCGGTATTAGGCAAAAATATACCGGCTATCGGTACCCATGGTATTAGGCAAAAATATAGCAGTTATCGGTACCTGTGGCATTAGGCAAAAATATAGCGGTTATCGGTACTTGCGGCATTAGGCAAAAATATACCGGCTATCGGTACCCACGGTATTAGGCAAAAATATAGCGGTTATCGTTACCTGCGGTATTAGGCAAAAATATAGCGGTTATCGGTACTTGCGGCATTAGGCAAAAATATACTGGCTATCGGTACCCATGGTATTAGGCAAAAATATAGCGGTTATCGGTACCTGCGGCATTAGACAAAAATATAGCGGTTATCGGTACTTGCGGCATTAGGCAAAAATGTACCGGTTATCGGTACCTGCGGTATTAGGCAAAAACGTACGGGTTATCGCTATCTGCGGTATTAGGCAAAATTGTACTGGTTATCGCTATCTGCGGTATTAGGCAAAAATATGGTGGTTATCGCTATCTGCGATATTAGACAAAAATATACCGGCTAATGCTATCTGCGATATTAGGCAAAAATATACCAGTTATCACTATCTGCGGTGTCAGACAAAAATATTCAGGTTATCGCTGTCTGCAGTATTGGACATAAATGTACCGGTTATCGCTATCGGACAGATTTCCACGTCGGTGCAGCACCATTTAAGCAGTGTATGTTGTTTGGCATACTGGCTCATGCCTGCAGTATTTACGGTTTGAATCCCACTTACACTGTGTGTGTGGAGTTTGCGTGATCTCCCTGTGGAGTTTACATGATCTCCCTGTGCTGAGACCTTCCCCTGGTTTCCTCCCACAGTCAAAGGGGTTGGGCTAATAGGCCTCCCTGTATTACCTGTGGCGTGTGAGCTTGTGCATCCTGCCACTGGTATCCCTCCCCTGCCATGCCCAGTGCCACCTGCGACCTAGCTTCCCAGCTTCCCAGATCCACCGCTAAGGATAAACTTGTGGAGGAGGGATGGAAACATTATGCCCTGCTGTTTCTTGCTTTAAAAACAGAATTGTATGTACAAGTATGACTTGGCTTCACAAGACTGATGAGTGTATCAAAATCAGAAGCTCACTGATCCAAGGCCAGCCCTGCTGCTGTAAGGGATGCTTTCTAAGAGAGATGATCAGCTTTGATGTCGGTGTGTTTGAATAGCATCATCCAATACGCTGAATGTTTATCTACATTTATCAGAGAGTAAACATTCTGAATTCTTCAATGAAAAAGAAAGTTAGCGTAACAAACAAATATCAGCCAGCTGTAAATGGTATATTCTGTGCAATATTATCCGAACAAATGCACTTATTAAAGGCAGGATCACTGAGTAAATCACACCCATACCAACCATGGCACAGAATAAATTTAATTCCACTGTAACAGCCTTGGTTTTGTGTTCCGAAACTGAAAGTGGAACCATGCAATTTCTTTCCCCTCCTAATACAGAAGCATAGGCTCTGCAGTTACACAACACTCATCTTCATGAAATATACTGCACTCAAATATCAGATTCCATTGTGATAGGTCTTAGCAGACCATAGACGATAGTAGTGTGATATTGTCTTTTTCATCCTCTGCAAATAGCCTGCATGTCCTACATTAGAAATGACCCTGCCTGTCGTATTAAGTGATGGTTGACAGATGACAGGGTGAGTCATTCTTATCTTCTGTGTCAGACCTGATTTTGCCCATGCCATTTGTCTATGCTTAGCTAAACCGACTTCAAAGATTCGGATAGCTGACTTCTATCACACTGGAATCTACTGCAATGCTAGCAGGACTTGCCTTTTATACTAACACTAGCAATCCCAGTAACGTTGAGAATGGAGAGATACTATTGAATGTATTTACTGAAAACTGTTGCTTTATTGACTATACTAATTGCATAGTAATGTGCACGAATTTTGTCGTAGCTCTCTCACTGTTACGCTAATGTCCTCTTTGACTTGTTGACACTTTTTCAGAGCGGCCAGTAATGGGAAATCCCACCCAATAGTGACTATGATGGATCTGATATCACTGGCATTACAAAATATGTTATATTAACCAGATATTGAGGCTTATGTTAAACTGCCGTAACAAACACTTATATATATATGTATATCTTCATAGATGGAAGCTTAATATATTTTAGAGCTTTGTAAGGAGAATAAGAAGTCCGTGATGGATTTAGTAGTATTTGACTTGACTGGGTTTTGGGGCTAATGTGAGCTTAGAGAGAGGTCTGCATATACTGAGGTGGGAGCCACAACATCCTTTGACCGCCATTCATAACAGAAAGACCCCGTTAAGAAACTCTCACCTGGCAAAAAACCTCATAACGGCAATGGGCTATCAGCAGCATCCAGGAAACTCTCCATTAACACAGATTTACAGAGAAGATTTGCTAGACTGTGATTATTTTCCAGCTCGAAGGTTAATCCTCTTTAAGCAATGTTTAATCACCCTTTTGAACACTACAAATCAATGACTAGTGCTCTATCCGAATGAGGATTCTCTTGACAAGAAACATGCTATCTGCTAAATGTCCTGTATGGCTGTACATCCTGCACAGGCTCAGAATGTTTTGGAGATAAGTGAAGTTCTGCCTCAGCTGTAGCCCAAGATCGGCAGACGTTACGCCCGTGTAGCCAGGCTCCCTGTAAATAAGCCGTGCTCCCACAGCCACTATCTGTCCTAATTTGTCTTTTTTTATACATTTTCCAACTTGAACAGGAAGTCATGGATCAATATTATGGGCAATTCTGACATACATTTTGATCAAAATGAAAATTTCATCGCATATGTGATATTGCGAAATGTAGCCTGCATAGTTTTTAACATGGACATAGACGTATCTTGCCATGGACACATGTGTCTGTGTAGGAAACAGGTTGGAAACGTGTTGCTTTTTTATGCATATCCTGATAAGTTCTTTGTTATAATTTATTTGTTGTGTTTTGAGGCTGCTTGACATCATGGTTAGTTTATAATATAAGTGGAGGTCCCTGTCACTTTGGTGTTACTAAGACATACCTCTCCCGTGAGTCACTTTTAACAGTATAGTATATTGACAACTTTTTACCCCACAAGCATTGTTTTGTTCTGATTTGCATTTTTCAAGCTCTTCGATTTCAAAATACATATGTGTACATGTGCAGCGCTTTTGTTATGTATTTTTTTTTCTCCTAGTAGCCCTACAGGAAGAAAACATTTTATTTTTGTCCTTTTTAAGGTTTACTGCCAGTGTGTGTGTTTACCAGTATTCTGCTAACAGAGACAGATGGTGCCCTTGGTTTGTGGGAAACAAGGTTGTCTTTATATGGGAAAAAATGTGGGTTTTTTTTTTTACTTTAAAGTATTTATCTAAATATTTATCCAGTTTTATGTGGGATAAATTCAGCCTCTTTTTGGGTGTTTCGTAGCTGCAAAACAGATCAGGCTAACTAGTCTTCTGCCACTTATTCCTACTGTAGTCACTCGATCGTGTGCTGTGGTCGTTTTCAGGGCTGTTTGAGCCCATCTGGTTAGCTGTGAGGGTAATATTTGGCTAACTTAGTTCCATGCCCTCTGCTCAAGCGCATTGATTTGGCTATGACTGCACAGAGGAAAGCAGAAGGGGCCCTAAAGGCTCTGAGAGGGAGTTCGTCATGATCTGGTGTCTCATGCTACGCAGCGATGGAGCCAGGAGCTGAGCTTGCTCGATGATGCTAGTGTAATCTTTGCTTTGGTTACTCTGAGGATAGCTGAAGGCGTGTTCAATGATACAGTTATTATACACTCAAATGTTGAAGTTAGATCAAGACGTCACCATTATTTTTGTGGTTTCCTTGAGAACTGAAATTTATTTTATAGATTCCTGGATATCTGGGTATTCTGAAATCTCAAAAAAAATAAAAAATTCTAGCAAAAATATTAATTTTTTTTGTGTTTTAACCATGTGGAGTACCGGTCTGTTTTGTATAGTTCAGATATCTGTCAATGTTTTCAGCTCCTGACTTCCCACCTTTGGCAGCTGAGGTTTGTTGTATGTGAAATGAATCCTTTCTCGATACATCTGCCCGGCGGCTGCGGTTTCTCCGGGATCCGTGTGGAGGACACCGAGTTCCAGCGAAGAGAGTCCCCGTTTAAGTCTGATTTGTGGTGTTTTTTCAGATATAACCATAATCCAAGGAAGTGCAGATCTTAAGAATGCTTTTAAATATTTTATTTGTATCGCCTGTGTTTAATAACCGTTTTTGAAAGACGTTAAATCTTAAAGGGTTAAAAAAACATCATTGCTGTTTAATTAAGCTACTGGGCTGGGCATTCCACGAATAATTGGTTAATTAACACAGCTAGTTAGTTACTTAGAGCAGAGACGTGCAGCACATCAGTAGACTTTAATTTCCACTTAAAGTGAAACCAGCTTTGTTATGTAGGGGATTGGGGAGATTAGCGGCACTCCACATGGGGGCTGTACTCTGTCCATCTGCATCTCCCATCCGAACCCATCCTAAACAACAGCTACTTCGGAAAGCCATGGAGTCAATGGAAATAGTTCCTCCCCCAAAAATACATAATGTTCATTGTCAGGTTTGATTGTTCCACATATATATATATATATATATATATATATATATATATATAGTGCTCCTTCTGAAACGAATGGCATTTGTTATTTAAGAACAGTGTCTTCAGGAAGGATTTGGCAGGTACTCCTCACCCGTTTTCAGCAGAAGTTCCTCTGAAAATATGTCTGAGTGAGGTTTAATTAATTTATTTTTTTTCCTCCTTTCAGATTCTCGCTCTAACAGTTTTCAAGGCACCTACAGCATATCTGAATGAGCCCAGCAGTCCTGTCCTTATATCAGGACATGTGAAGCTGCAAGACTTACAACTACAAGCACTGTTTCAGGGCAAAGAAATCAAAAAAGTTTGGTTGTTCCCCTAAAGCTATCAGGGTTGAAGGAGGAAATCTGAGCTATTTAATTCTTAGCGAGCTACTCTTAGCATTAAGCCTTTTTCTTTAAAGTATTTAATATTTTCTTTCTTTTATTTTTCGGAGTGTTAATATTTGAGCCATGGCACGTTTCGCGTGTATAAGCAAATATTTACCCTTTAATTGCAATTCTTATATTTTAGTCAAGGGCATTGAAAAGTTTTACTGTGCCAGGTTATTTGAAACTAGCTGTGAATTACCTAAATACTTGGTAATACAGTATATTCATACAGCTATAATTCAGCTATAAACACAGCCTTGACACGAAACACCCATCACTTTATGTGAATGCTGGTTTTCAAAAGGTACCTGAGTCCTTCGCATTTCCAGCACCTGCCCTGCTGATGGTGTTAATCTCCCGTGCGGCGCACTGAGGGACATTAACGCGCAGTGTCATACAGATGAACTATCTGCTGTAGCTGATACGCCCCGGCTTGTTAAAGGTGAGGTTTCATGCCATTTTGATTGGTTCATTGCTTGTTACGCCCAAAACACGCCTCTGAATAATTGAGAGACCTATGACAAACTTTTGGCGCCTTGTGCTGGCGCAAAGTCTGTGTTTTCCGCCATCAAACCAGCGAAGTGGATTTGGATACGCCCATAAATGTTAGTTGCACTTTGCGCTCGATTGTCAAAATAGAGCCCACTGTCATTCCTGTGTGGGATTTTATCCAAACACATGTTTCCTGGAGTGAGGTGCAAAGACTACTATACTGGACTGCACGTAAAAAGACCTTAATAGTCAAACTTAATCTAGTCCTGTGATGATTATGGTCAGGTGCACACAGTGCTCACAGAAATCCTTGGGACGCTTGCTAAATTCAGTAATATGAATTCTCCTAGGCGAATGTATTGATATTGAAACAAAAATCATCACTTCATTCGTTTGAAAAAAAAAAAACACACACACACATTATATATATATAAAACATTATGCAACAGTCAGTTCCGACCAAGAAATCTGATTGGACGAGATGTGTTCTATGAGTGCTGTTATTAGAGAATAACTGCACTGGGGCATTTCACATCAGAGGAAGACAATAAAAACCATTACTTAAACTAACCCTCGGAGTCGGCGATCTCCACACAGGATCAAACAGAAATCAAATCTGAAAACAAAATCAAACAGAATCATCAAATTGTCTAAAACGCTGCATGAGTTTTTGTCATACAAACATAAAAAAAATATGACCTGAAACCTTAAATGGTCTATTTTTCAAATATATATATATATATATATATATATATAAGTAGAAGCTTAATATATAAAAGAACAAGAGTGACTGACTCAAGTGCCAAGTCACAAAGCAGTCCTGATTGCTCACCCATTCGCAAACAGCGCCATTCATATGATAACAACACGATAATACGGCGGTCATTAAAAACACGTGGAAACGCCCAAAAAGAGGAGCTCAGGCCTGGGTTCCGTTTCCACTGACTGAGGAGCTGCAGGCTTTTGCTTTGTGATGGGGGGGTTGTTTTCACTGAGGAAATGCAGTCAAAATGCGTCTCTTAGATTCACGGATAACTGTGAATTGTGACTTTTTAAATTACAAATGTCACTTTTCTAATTTTGATTGCTACCGTAAAAACTTGTCTTTATAAATATATGAGAACTCTTGATAACTAGGCTGTTCCTTTAACGTTTTTCACTACCTTTGTCAGACTTTCTTTGCAAGCATAAGGCTACATAGCAATTGTTTTATTTAACTTATTATATTTCTCAAAATGTTTGTCGTAAAAAAGCTATACATAGAATGGATTGTATTTGCTGAAAATAAGATATTTTACATGAAACATTAACTTTTGCACTAAAACAACTTGTATAATTCCCATAAATGATGCAACTTACATGTTCTCTGTTCAAAAACGGAAGTGAATTCACAACGCAAAATTAAAAAATAAAAGCAGAGCGGCGTTTCCCACAAGCTGTTCATTAGGTTAGCGACTTCCACGTTTGGAACCATGCACCTGGATGGTTTCAGCGAAGTTGCTAATGGAAGCTTCAGCAGTAACATATTTTGAGAATTATTATATGACAGAAAGTAGCTGGGAGCAAGTGTTTGTGTTGCTTGGCAACAGTCAGCAGTTAGCGGGTGGGAACTTTTCTTTTGTTTTCTCGCGGAGGCCCGTAAATGCTTAATTAAATAATCAAGCCAAGTGATATATTGAAGTACACCTGCACTCCTTCTCATATGTCAAAAACTGGAAGTTTTTAAGTTAAATATTTGTTTCTAGTAGTTATAAATCCATCCATCCATCCATCCATCCATCCATTTTCTATAACCGCTTATTCCATATGCGTCGTGGGGGGTCCGGAGCCTATAGTTATAAATTGAAGCCCAAATTATAGTTCTAAAAGAGCTGTTCTTTGTTAAAACATTCATTGACAAGTCATCTCATTGGATGCTTATTAATTAGAAACACCTTTACAACAACATAAAACATCAAACATTTGTGTTTAGTAACCCTTTGGGAGCCATTAACTACAATTGCAATTAATAGTGAAATGGCAAGAACAGAACTGAATGAGTCAGTCAAAAAAAAAATATGACACTTGATAAAAAGAAAATGTCTTTGTGAATGATATGTGCAGATATGTAAAATATTGCCTTTTGTTATGAAACCAGTGAATTCACAACATTATTACAGAATTAAGCAAGCATCCCAAGACTTTCTGTGAGCACTGTACAGTAGCTCGAAATTCTGGGCCCTCTAACAAATGTCGTCTTGGGCCCCCTGCTTTCAATCTGAGGAAATATTGCCCCCCCCCCCCCCCGGGTAGATTTTGCCCATCGGCAGACCCCGGCGGTGGATTTTGTGGCCCCTATACGGTGCTGGGCCCCCTGACTGTGCCATGTTATCCGTGTCCCTCTTAGCCTCTGAATGCTCCGAGTTTAACAAATTATTTTTTATGATCTATCACCTTTATTAGCCATTTATGAAAACTCCTGCTTTGAAAGTGCACTATGATAATTTGCAGTGCTATCATATTCCTGGAAATCAAGCTGTGTCTCCAGTTTCTTCCATGTCACAAAGCAGAATTGTCACCTTCTTCATTTTTACTCTTAGCTTCTGTTGTGGACGCTGTAGTCAGTCAGTCAGGCAGATGACGCATGCAATAGCAGACTCATTCTGGCCAAAATCATTTCTGCCTGTTGCCTACATAAGCTAGGCACTGATCTGATTATGTTTTTCCTTTATCTAAAAATGTTTTTCTTCTGACCAAGATTAGCGGTTTCAAGATGGATGGATCGTTGCATGAAAATGTTTTTTTTTTGAGGGTTTTAGTTTATTTCTGGGTGTTTTTAAATCTCCTTGGAAATAGTGAATAAAATCATGAAAATAAGACGTCAGAATCCATCCCACAGACTAGTGCTCTAAAGCACAACCCAGCATGTGACAATACATAGAATTTGTGACACGTGACTCAGACTAATTCCCTCCTTAGCAATCATGAGCTGCCTTTCTAAGACGCTTTCCAGCTCTCTAATGCTCCGTGTGACTTGTTTCCAGCTGGAGGCTTTGAATGTTGTCCATTGTGTTTCTCATACATTGTTTGGGCAACAAACAAACTGCCTACTAGAATCTCCTAAAAGAAAAGCCTTTATATTTGCTTTTAGGCTTTAACGTTTTCCACTGCCGTCCAAACTGAAAACCTTGTGTACAATGTGACCAGACAAAACTGGACTGATTTATCAAAATTTAGTCCATTATATCAGACAACACTGAGATAGCCTGTACAGGTGACATTCCCAAGTACCATCACAGTCTGAATTTCTACACATGAAAGTACATGGTCCATTCCAATGGGAGGAACAGCTGCTAATGAAGAGTTGGAATAACATGAAGAAGGGTGTCTTTAGTTAACGGGTACTAACTGGAGTCAAAGCACAACAGGCTAAACGGTAAAGCTAAAGAGGTTACAAGTATGTTCAAAGGGGAATGCTCTTCAGTAGGGTGGTAACAGCTTATCTGGTAACGTACTGTATACATTTCATTTTGTGTGGTTTTATGCTTCAGATGTGATGCCACTATTCATTAGATCCAAAGAATTGGATCTGGAGCATGAGTGAGCCAGGATAAATCGCAGCTGTGTTTTTCTTTCTTTGTTAAGCATATTAATCCTGGGGAAATGTCAATGAACAGATTTGTTTTCTACTAGATAGCATGTCATCTCAATTAGAGGCTATCACGGAATGCCTTTGAGGTTGACATATCTTGAATCAGCTTCAAGCATATTTCTTGCTCATATCATTAAAATTTTGAGGAATTAAATTTTCCTATCACGCTTAATGCAAATTGCTTCCTCAGTCTTTTGCCTGTGCTCTATTATTAATGAAGTGACTGTGTAGTTATTTGAGAGGGGGTCTTGGGTGCTCCACTCACTTTCCTCTTGCTGATTACTGGGTATTGCTGGGATTATGGCTTCAATGACATTCTGGATTTGTCTTTGGGGCCAAAAGTTCAGAAGCAGCCGAATATATTGTCATCCTTTGGCAGAGGGAGGGTGTAAATTGGCAGGGGTATCTCAGCTGACTGCTGCAAGAAGCATCTCCCAGAGCCTTGAGAGTTGGTGGTTGCACGCAGTCAGGGATGCTGTCCTGGCTGAGAAAAGAAGACGGAAGAGGATTGGTAGAGACGCTCAAGGGAATTGTGGTACAGTACATCATCCGTTATTTCCAGGCAGACTTTGGAGAGTCCTCAGCAAAATCTGACAGCAAACTATAAACAAGTAAAACTGCGGGAAAAAGGCTTTGAAATTATTATTTAGACACCCTTGAATTGACATTCAGCAGTTGATAAGGCACATGGTGTGTCAGTGGACCTTTGAGGTATAGATACATTTTCACTTAGTATGCGGCCATAACCACTGTGACCCATCACGTCAGAAACATCAGTCCAAGAAGGGGACTTCCAGCAGCATGCAAAGCACATAAACTTTAAAAGTCAAGTCAAGCTGCGTTAATTTTGGCAATGTTGACATTTTTAATGTAGACTGACCTTCTTCTGGTAAGTCAGGTTATGCGGAAGCTGCGTGCGCACCATCAGCTTACAGTTAGCTTATTACACAGTTAGTGGCATAATTGCCGACATGCTGCAAATACCTCTTTCACACCAAGCCCTCATCGAAGCTGGCGCTGGTGTCAGGCTGGACTTCACATCGGCCGCACCAAAAATCCTCTTGCGTTCGCACTGCACTTGGTGCCGAAAGGGTAGAACGATGACGTTGGTGTGTGCGGGTTGCTGTGGGAGGGGTAGCGTTTCGGAAGTGAAGACAAAAATGGAGGACTGTGCAGGATGTGAGGAACGCAAGACTTTTTTGAATTCATTTTTAAAAATTTTGTTCATGGCTTGCTCTGTTATTCTGAAAACCCCTGTTTTCATGAAGGGCGTGTACATGGCTGACTAATGGCGTTGTGTAAGAAGACGGAACACAAAGGGGAAGATTTAAAAAAAAAATGCAAAAACACACACACCGTCGAAAGCAAAAGCCGAATCCTGGACATTTTTGGCAATTTAGGAATCTTGGCCAGATGTATTTTTTAGGCCCCAAAAAGAGGACAGGCCTAGGAATGTACTGTTGAAACTGAACAACTTTTAAGCAACCAGGTGAAAATCTTTAGTGTTTTATAGGGGTCTGTCTTGTAACATGCAGCATAAACACTTAAAAGAATTTAAAAATAGCTCAACAAAGTTAAAGAAAATTGGAATATGCTGAGGATAAAGTACCAGCATTGCTGCTGGCGTTTGGCTGAACCCCATGTGTGACATCCCCACCCGCCTCCTCCCTGTCCTGGCCCTAACAAGCTACACCTGTCCCTCTTGTCTTGGCTCTTGTTTCCATCCCTCATGTGGAAATCTCTCCCAGTTGCCTCTCGTTATTTCCCACATTCGTCCCATACATACGTGCTTCCCAGTCCTGTGTTCTCCAGTCTGATCATTGATGTTGAACCGTCTTGTTGCCTATGCCCTTCCTAGTTCCACTCCTCCCATATTTGATCCCTCACAATCCCGTTTATTTCCAGTCTCTGTTCTTTCTCTGGTCGTTTCTTCACAATGCCTGCCCTCAAGTCCTTCATCCCTCAAGTCATGACGTTAACCTGTTGAGAATGAAAAATGCATAGACATGTGCCCAGCTGAATCACACGCAACCAGCCAAAGTTATTAATATCTTACTCTTTAAGGAGCAAATCAGGTGACCTGAGTACAAACTTTGAGGCCCAACTGGTGAGATCAGAATCATAGAGCTGTTGTTCGTTGTTATTGGAAAATTGATTTATTGAACCATCTGAACCTATTGCATGGTAGTTCGGGTTTCTGATGCCAATGACAGGAGGTGGTTTTGAAACGTGGAAAATAAACAAGGTCACAAACACATACACACCCCCTCAGACAAAGATCACAGATAAATGCAAAGGGACAATATGTAAGAAGTGGTCGCTGAGAACCATTGGAATTTCAGAGGCCGTGGCGTCTTCTGACAGCTTTCCAGAGCATAGAGCAGAGAAACACTTAATAAACAGCGTAGCTCTAGCGTGAAACAGGGCTTAAAGACAGACGTGCCTTAAGAAGCACGACAAAGCCTGCAGAGGAAGGTGACCTTTTCCTGTTAACCTTAAAATCAGGTCAAATGGGACCCACTAAAGCTCAGTTTCAGTTACAACTGAAATCATACTTATTCCTTGATCCTGGTTGTTTTTTTTTTTTAAAAAAAAGAATTTAATGCTTTGAAATCTTAAGTTTGTCAAACAGTCATTCCTTTGAACGAAATAATCTTATCAACTTACAAGACAATTGTTCTTAGGCTCATTCAGAGTTATCTTTCCGTTTCTTTGTTATCGATGTTTCCGTATCTTTCCTGTTTTTTCCTTTCTTTTCCCTAGATAAGAGCCCAGTATTCCTGTTTCCTATTCGTGCACCCTACAGGCATATCTGGACTGCAGCCAGCATACGTGATAAAGAGCTGTTTCCAAAGTTAATTCTGTCTACTAGCTAGCATGAACTAAGCAAAATAATATAATTTGATTTTGTCATATTGTAAGCGAAAAATCTCACAAGTACATTGAACACGTCACAAAGGATGAAGGTGCAAGTAATTCAGTGTTTATGGTGCTTTTTCTCCTGTTTTCATGACAGTCTTCATTCTCTGTACAGAAATCTGCGCATCCCTTCGGAATGCCTTTAACTCCTGCCAAGTGGAGTCAGAACTGCCGTGGCTGTAGGGACTGTTTTATTTACTGTTCATTCTCTTTACACTGTGCCTGCTGTTGGAAGTCAAGTACATCAAGACAACAGGACAGAGTTACAGAACATCAGACATATGTAACCAGGTCCTGTGAAAATACATGCACTGAATCCGTTAAATAGTTAAAAATATGCACTCACGAATATTATTACAATGATGAAAACAGAGACAGTCAATAATATAAATAATCATTAAATACATAAGGATGTATTTTAAGCAGAGCTGGGTAGTTCAGGTCCACCGAGTAAAAGACCAGGCAAGGATTTTGTTTCAACCAACCAGTTGAGTTCTCTGTGACTGTGACTCTTTATATTCAACTGGTTGGCTGAAACAAAATCTTGGCCTAAATTACCCAACTCTGATTATAAATTATATAATTATATAGACTTAATGTATACCCTTCTTTTTTTGCTATTTCTAGTAATATCTCAGATCATCTCTGTTAAAAGATTGTGTGGAAATGTAAATTGCTGATTTCTTAATGACAGGTAATATGCAATCAAATTATTATTGTTTGGACTGTTTTCAAAATAAATTGCTGTATTTTATCATCCATTTTCCTAGATATATCTTTAGTAAGTATTGATTGGTCATTGTCGCATTTGCACTAACAGCTTTCTTTGTAAGCCAGAAAGTGCTCTGAAACCATTAGGAAGTAATGGCAATTGTTATGTCCTGCATTCTCTGCATAGTGCTTCAGCTTCTAATGTCCTTGTAGCTGTCTATGAATATTAAGATGATGAGGCATTTTGTGCTGCAGCCTGTGCGCATCGTTACACTATGCTTTCTTTAACTGTAAAATAAAGCGTAGGCGTTGAGAACAATTTCGAACTTTCACAGTGCGAGAGGTCATAGCGTGATGTTCTCTGCCTATGCACTGTACACCTGAGGCCGCTCGGGGTATGCCATGCCTGCAGTTTCTTTTCTTTGTTTTTTTGTGGTCTGAATACATTGTTTTCCCTTCTTACATCATATTTATCTGTTTGTGGGTTCATAGTGTGTGTGTGTGTGTGTGTGTGTGTGTGTGTGTGTTTAAAAAAATCTAGGACTGCAATCAAAAAACTGAAAATGCCAAAAGGCTTGTGTTTTGTTTTGTTACTCGTGGTTAAGGTCAGGGCTGGGTAAGGTTAAGGTTGGCATTGTTGGGATTAGGGTTGTACCCATAGAAATGAATAGAGAGTCCTGATAAAGATACGAATACAAATGAGTGTGTGTGTGAGAGAGAGAGAGTGAGAGAGAGAGAGGGATTGTGTGCATGCGTGGAAAAAGAAAAGAAAAGCAATGTGTAAGATTGAGTTGTACTATGAGTATGTTACTGAAGCAGTTCTGGTAAAGTGCCTCTCTTAGGGAGACAATTGGGGGACTCACAGGATTTGGACTGCAATCACTGTGGTCAAAAGTCAGGGACTGTAACTACCTCTCCATCTGCAGCTCACTATCTCCCTGTCTGCTGAGAAGAGCTTTTAACCTTCCTCTCATCTTTCAGCTTCCAGGCCACGGCACATAGATTTCAAGCAAGATTTTTCACATTCTTTGTCAGAATGAACTCTTTCATGCAGTCGTCTACATATCCATCATGTCCGTCATGTCCACTCTGTTTCATAAAGACTGTCAAGTGAGCAGAATGTATTTTCCCTTGCAATAACCCTCCCCTCTATGCTCCTATAGGTCAGCTTGATCCCGGCCTGCATCCGAGCTCTAACAAAGATGCAGTACTGCCCTTACTGCCGCGGCATGCCTTCTGTGAAGCCCTGCAACAACTACTGCCTGAACGTCATGAAGGGCTGCCTTGCCAACCAAGCAGATCTGGACCCGGAGTGGAACCTCTTCATTGGTAAGACATCTGGTGACTGGATTAGTGTTCTCCCTTGGAAAGGCCTCTTCTACTGGATTAAAATTGAGCTGAATGTTTGTTTCTTTTTCTTGCTGCTGTGTTTGTGTTTTTTTCTTTGCGAGCCTCTTTGACGTTCGTATTGGTTGTGCATGAATTAGCATTTTCTCAGGTTTTCAACCTTGTTGTTGTTTTACATGGCTAAGGATTGTAGAGATACGGCTCAAGTATCATCTGCAAACCTTCCTGTTACACAATAGGCATCAGACATACAAATACGCCAAAACCTCTGTTAGTTTATTCAGTCTAAACAGTTACAGCATCGAGAAATCTTGGATCTGTTTAACAAACCAGCGATAATCCCATCACAGTGCGTTAGCTATTGTTGCTGCAGAGGTGCCTGACAAGCCAGGCCCACTAAAAAAGAGCAGACAAGACTGTGGCTTCTCCCCGGAGAGCAGCCAAAGACGGAGAGCAAGCTTTCAGGGTTGTCTCTCAGGTATGAGGAAATAAGCCAAGCTTCCGGAAATAAGAGCTGTATCTCGCAGCATTGCCATCTGCAAGTGGAGGACCGGGCATGTGCATTCATTTCCCTGTTTGAATTTTCAGCCAAAGTAACCTGGGCTGACAGAAATAAAGTAAGCTGTTGGGCTGTGAGACGTGCGTCTGAATCACAGAGGAGATAGGGCCTGTGTATGACTACAAGGGGCAAATTCCGGAGAGTTCTTCCTTGAATTTAGAAAATAAAAAGAGCAAATGTCAAAATATATCTTCACAGAATGTGTTTAATTATTAAAATGGCTTTTCATTCACTTTAAAGATGTGTAGCTTTTAACTGACACAAAATAGACCTTGGGATTTTGAAGTGATGTTTCTCCAAGCAAATGCAAGCATTTCATCCAGTATACAACGAGCGTTTCAGCCTCGGGTCTGCTCTGCTGCATAAATTGTGTCACAATTGTTAACATGATGAATTAAATGTCATTTTCATTATTTTTGAAGTCCTGACATTTCATATTCATTTTTACCCCTAAGGATTTTCAATTAGCAACTGGTGCACCCACAAAGAAATATCGATTTTGCTTTGGGAGCGCAGTTCCCCGCTTATGAGGGTGTCCGATCAAAGACCTCACTGAGACCATGTAATGTACGTATTATTTGACCAGTAGCAAAAGGCTGAATGCCCTCCTAAATATTATTACATGCAAGATTTGGCTTGCATTTCCTTGAAAATGAGACATAGGATTCCAGCCACGTCATTCACTTTTAATGGGGTCATGAAACATCTGCGTGTACAACTGGCCCCACAGTTTCAGCTTCCACAGAGTCACATATATTCATGTATTTCATAAAACGTCAACACATTCTATGAATGCAAATTGCAGTTGTTTTCAGGTAGTATGAAGTCTACTCTATATAATTAAATGTGGTTCATTTTAAAGACTTAGGTTATATATCTACCCCAGTATTTTCACCAAGGGTATATGTTTGGTTTCATATATCGGTAGAGATAAAATCAGCCCCAAATCCCCCGTCCCCCTGAACACGGAACTCCAGCAATATTGGTAAAGGACGTGTCCCTACACCCTTGCTTCTCACGGGTGTTTAAATGCTGGACTTTTTCATTAGAATGGGTGATACCCACATGCATTAATATTATCTACAGTTTCCCAGGGAGTGCAGGTCATGTAGGCTGATTAAGCTGCAAAGGTGCATTCTGAGCAGCCTAAACCTAAACGACGCTTAGTTACGCTTTTGCGGGGAACCGATTAACATTTCCATTGCTGCTCTGCAGGAGCTCGCCTGTCCTCCCCGTGCGATTGGCATCCTCCTGGCAATGCGACTCCTTCCCATCTGCCTCAGATGAATGACTGACTATTTTGCCCTTGCCGTGACTCTGGCTGAGGGAGCTGATGCGATCACCCAATGTTAGATTTAAGGCGGGCCCCAGACTCTCCCCCAGCTTAGGTGAAATGATAAAATGCTATAAAATGTGTGCTGCAACAACACTGAATTAATATAATAGTAATAATACATTGTACATCGAATTCATTAATATTCATTCATTCATTCACTGAAAAAAATGCACATATATTAACACATGTATTTATAGAATTGCTCTTTTTTTTTTTTTACAATTTCACACCTAAAACTGCGCAGCTGCTGCAGTTGGGAGCTTCTCTCAGCAAGCCAGCGGGACCCAGCGGAGAAACTGAAACTCCAGTTTCAAAGTTAGGGTTCAGCTCCAGTCCCCAGAGAGATGCTCTGCAATCCTGGCCCCAGCCGCACAGGCGGGTCACCTTCCTACATCATACTGGGGGGAAAATAAGCGAACAGGCAACCTTTTTAAATGTGACAAATTACACGTGGGGTGTTTTCAGAAAACAAGAATGTGTGTGTAAACTGTTTGGTGCCAATATGACTTTATTTATTTTATTTTTTTTAAGATACACATCTTAATCCGAGATCAGCTAACAAACCAAAGGCTGTTTTTTGCTTTATCGGTCAAAGCAGGAAAAAAAAAATATAGGAGAGAGGAAGGCACGGCTGCTATCTCCAGGCACGACACCCGATATCGGTGTGCTTATCTCTTTATAGCCCTTATTTACTGAGAATGAGAAGCGACCCACAGGCTGCTTTAACGAAACATTTCTGTAATTGAATCTGCTTATTCATTCCCCATTAATCTGACCCTAATTCATCTTATCCAGCTTCTTAGTGCGGACGCCCTCGCTCGTCTGGCAGCACGGAGGGGGACGCTGATGCCGGAAGGAAATATAAAAATTGTCAGGATACTGCTCTGGAAGCTGATGTGCCCCCACCGGGGTGGGAAAGGAATATGGTCGTCTCGTCCTCTGTGAGACCGAAGGAGCAATGTGCTGTTAGATATTTTAATTATATAATTAGGTCAATTAATAAACCTCAGCGTGGCTCAGTAGAGAGCATTGTTGCCTCTCAGTTTGGGACCATGATTCCCTGTGTGTGTGTGTGTGTGTATGTGTGTGTGTGTGTCTGTGTGTATATAAATATGTGTGTGTGTGTGTGCGTGCGTGTGTGTGTGTGTGTGTGTGTGTACCCAGAGACATACAGTTTGACTTATGCACATCTAATTGCCCATTGTATGTCAGCATGTGTGTGTATCTGCCCCATGCTGGACTGGCATCCCACCCAGGGCACCCCCCAAGCCTTGTTTCCAGTGGGACGTGGCCCCTTTGCCACCCTGAAACCATGACCAGGATGAGTGGTTGCAAAAAGGGATGGATGGATGGATGGATAGATAGGTAGATGATTCCGTCCAGTTCAGCTACTATATGCATTTTAGTGCTTTGTGAACAGAACCGTGGATGTGGGCTTGTTTTGCCTTCCTCTGCTCTGCTATATTTTAATACCAGTGTGATCGACATTACAGAGTTTTTCAGAGCCGTGTTAGATCCAAAAGGAATAAATTCGCAGTGTGACGAACATAAAATTTACGCCGTGATTGCATGAAGATTTTAAACGGTTATTGGTTTGGTTGTGGAATGTGCTTTTGTGTATCTGCTGTTCAGGCCACCGTAAAAAAAGAAAGTACAATTTGTTAAATATGGATTCCATGTTTGAGGACCAGCATTCCGAATGGGATCAGATGTCCACAAGAGCAATAACATTCCTTCACAGATCCAACAAGGAAACGGCACTGCAGTTCAACCACGCAGGCCACAAAAAAAGGGCAGGGCTCTATAACCCTATGCCAGAGCAAATAACTGCGAAGGGCCCGATTTACTCTCCTCTTTGCAAGTGCACTATGTCTAGTTCCTGCACGGTCAAGGCTGTTCGATTTGTTTGTCCATTACCATAAGCACCAGCAGACAATATGAAGCACTCTGTGACTCCAAGAAGTCTCCGTTCTTTTATTATTTCATTGAGAGGCAACAAAATATATGTTGTTTTGCTTCAGGCTAGATTTTTTTTGAATACTTCTATAAGATAGGCCCATGTATTATTAAGATGGGAGGGTACTTCGTGAAGGTACTGCATTGACATTCAGAGAGTAATGTCATCTGCATTCTGTGGAGAATATGTTTCAAGGTTTCCACATATTGCCTTTATATCTGTGTTGTGACAGGAAGCCATTGGTATAAGTGCCAGTTGAATCAGCTCAAGTAGTTCATGGAGAACATGCATACATGATCAGTAGTGACTAGGTGGCTTCCACTGTGACTTCGCAGACAAAAGACTGTCTGGAAATTTTGACACTGTCCTTCATGCTGTGCATGTTTATGCTTACAGAATTTTATCTGCTGTAAACTATAGCCATCTTATATCTGTCAACAGTATGATGTTAAGAGCAGTGCATGTCAAGGTCTGGGATATATTAGACGGTACGCCAACATTTGGTGCTTATAGACATGTTGGATACAGAAGAAGTGGGCATGGACACCTGAGACCTAATGATATGGGCCAAATCACTATGGTCAGAGCTCTGGGCCAGAGCATCTCCGAAACGTCAAAGCTTATGGGTGGTCACAGTCAGCCGTGGTGAGTACCTACTGAGAGCGGTCTGAGCAGCGGAAAACCACAATCTGCCGACAGGGTCTTGGGCCGCCAAGACTTGTATATGTGTAGTGTGTACAAAGGCTATCCCGAACGTACCAGCAAAAGGATTACTGTGACTCAAACCAGACATCATTTTGTTAAAGGTCACGGGAATAATGTGTCGTGATACTCAGTGATTCAAGCTCATTTTAGCTTATTGTTTTATGTACAGCACCCATCAGAAGTTTGGACACCATCCATTTTCTGTAATCGCTTATCCCAATTGGGGTCATGGGGGGGCCCAGAGCCTATCCCAGAGGCCATGGGCACAATGCAGGGAACAACCCCAGATGAGGTGCCAACCCATTGCAGGGCACACTCACACCTATGGGCAATTTGGTAAATCTAATCAGCCTCAGCATGTGGGGGGGAAACTGGAGTACCCAGAGGGATCCCCACAACGACATGGGTGAGAACATGCAAACTCCACATACATGGAGCCATGGCAGAGACTCGAACCCAGGTCCCAGTGGTGTGAGACAACAGTACTAACCACTGCACCACTGTGCCCCCCCAAGTCCAGACACTCCTAGTGAAAATCATTTATTTTTCATCAAGATAGTGACCTTTAGCACACCTTGAGTTTATGTAAGTACTGTATTATCTTGTGAACAAGCAAAGAGATGGAATGCTATGACAGATGACCTGCCCCCACAATCCTCTGACCTAAACCCTACAGAGTTGGTTTGGGATGAGATGGATCGAAGAGTAAGAGCAAGGTAGCCAACTTGTGCCCTGCCTTGTGGAAACTCCTCATCAAAGTTCAGTTGCAATCCATCATCTTATTCATTTCATCTTATTTTATTGGATGGGATATCAACCCTGGCCATTTTCAGTCTTCTTCAAACAATTAATTTCAGGATAATGGTGCTCGTGCTGAAATTGTAGAAGCTTGGTAGGTGTTTTGTGGTTTGCTTTTTGGAGCAAAGTATAGCCTGTTTTACAATCTGATTTTTGCTGGTTCAGGTTATGAACACTGACCAACCAACTTATTCCTAACGTTTTTTTTTAAGATTTGGGCTTCTTAATAAAAGATGTGCTTGGAACTGGTTCAAATGTCACGACACCCTAGAGTGATGAAGTCCAGGGTGTTTTGTTTTATCAGTGTCACATTAATGGTATCGTAGATGCCACTAATTTATCTTAAATAATATCTTAGTCCTAGATAACATCTGCTTCTTGTTCAAAATAGACCTGCTTGTGTAAGACATGTTGCACATATTTAAATATGGAGCACAAATACAGATTCTACGGATGCAAATGCGTGTTCCAAATGCGTTAACCCTTTCATAGGTATCATAGACGTCTATGAATATAAGACTTATACCATGTGGCTTTGCAAATATATAAAAAATATAAGTAGCTTTTATAAATGACTTCCATTAAAAAAAAATGGCGCACTACCTGTTTCCAAAAAAGGCATAAAGCATGTGGTGGATATTCTGGTCGTGATGGGTACAGTCTTTCAGGGCACATTTTCCAGCCTAATAACTCTTGATTTAATTCTGGCACTCTTATCTCAGCTAGAAACAAAGGAGCTGATGAAAAGTTTCAAAAGTGACGCCTCTTTTAAACATAATCACATTTCCTTTAATTTGTACCTGAGAGCTAATCTGATGGGAAATTACTTTATTAATAGTAATAATAATGAAAACATTACTTATTTACCACCAGTTAATTGCATCTGCTGTTATTCAATTTACTGTACCAGTGCGTTCTGGTAGAAAAATGATATATAATAATGAAATAACAAAATAGAATATAATAGAGTACCAAATAAATATTTTATTGTAGTAACTATTTATTATAATATATTTTACAAGCATTTTTGTTCCAGTGTGCTCAACAGTAATTTACAGTGATATTCCAGAAAACCAGAGATAATTTTCTGATTGCTTCCAAAAATAGACCAAGTGCTTCTCCCGCGCAATAGCAGCTGAATTATGAGGACATGTCGAGTATAAAAATGTTCTGATGATTGTGGACAGTGATGGGAGGGGCAGAGTTGGAAAGTTTAGGTTCAGAAGGTAAAAATTCAGACCAAGATTTGAAACAAAATCTTGGTCTGGATTTTTGTCTTCTGGACCTAACCTTTCCACCTCTGGGGAGGGGAGTGTGGTCCAGCTACTGGAGACACAGCACTGGGAGTAGATTGAAACAAGAGATTGATCTGGCCGTCGCCTCAATCCGTTCTCTAGACCAGGGGTTCTCAAAATTTGGATGCTGACCAAACTGAAAGTTAATCCAAGTTACTCAGCTGATAAATGCGCCTTATGAATCAACATATTTAACGTAGAAAGCCCCCCCCCCCCCCAATGACAGTCGAAACGATCAACCTTTAACCAGTCTTCATGTTAAGTTCCCATTATTGTTATATATTGATGTCCATATCGAAGGTTACTGTTAATTCATTAAAGTTCATGAAATGCTGTTTTGTTACTTAAAATTGTCCCAGACGTCTGAGTTTGAACAAAAATCTGATAATATGTATATATATATATATCCGTGAGGGAGACCAGAGGCGCTTAATAACAAAACTAGCCATGGAATGGCTAATGGGAGTATTCACATGCATCGTTAGGGTCACACTATCGATTAATCAGCTCACAAACAGTTCTGTAGACAGGATATATGCTTCACTTAACACCTGTGCCTTGGGGAGAGTAAACGTGTGCGTTTTTCCTATAGATCTAAATATATCAAGTTTATCATGTATTCAGTCAAAAATAGGATCAAAGACATGAGCTGCTGTTTAGTTCTGTGAAATACGAGCCATGTGTGAAAAGATCCTGCTGACTTACGTCGTTCTTAAGTTTTGATTGCATTAAAGCACAGCAGCTGTTTACTGCAGAATTGATATCCCTCTTGAAGACATATTCCAGGTAAGATGAAACGTAAGAAAAACGCAAGTGTTTTGCGTATTGGGGAGACTGGGGATGGTTTGTAACGTTTTTTTGCACTGTTTTCTGTACTTCGGAGCTCTTTTATAAAATCACATTCAAAATGTGATACAAACTACCTGCATGTGTCTCCTGTTAAATGACATAGGATTTATCTCCGTATCACAAACAGACAGTGAACGGTTTAGCCTGAAACACATGGAGTGAGATGTTACAATTTACCCCATAGTCAGTGACAGCTGTAACACAGCCCTGGGTTAAATGTAACACTGTAAATGATGTCAGATAATTCAAGTTATTCAAAGTTTTTTTTTTTTGGTTCAACAAAATGTGTGGGTATTTTACAGATATGTGTACAATGTGTGTTAATCACAACTAAAATCAAAGATTATAATAAAACCAAACAAAATGCGCAACTGTGCACCAATTTTAATCGCTGAATAATAGTGTGCGTGTCTGTATGTGTGTGTGTGTGTGTGTGTGTGTGTGTGATGTTAATCACCATCAGAATCACAGTGGTGACAGGTACTGAACTCCTCCTGGTGTTCAGGCTTGATGGGCCCACCTTGGGCAGTCTATGCCAGGGGTGGGGGACCTGATCCATAGTGAGCCGGTGTGGGGGCAGGTTTTTGGGATGATCTCTTAATCAGCCAATAATAAAACAGTGGTTCTCAACTCCAGTCCTGGGGAGCCACTGTTGATTGAGAGGTCATCCCAAAAACCCACACCCACGCGCCAAACTGAGCATGTGCAGAGTGAGTCATGTGATTTATACCTCGTTCCTGATTTGAGAAATTGAGTTTGTTACAACTAACCCATGTTACAATCATCACCGGTCTCCCCTGACACACTTTTTCTTTTTAAATTTAAACGCGACAGTTTGAATCTATGTGCAATAGCAGATACTAGGAGCTTGCATAGTAAGCAGTATTATAAAATAAGTCCAATAGAGTGTCAACCAAAATTCTGACATTTATTAAGTTATTCTAACAAGAGCTAGCATAAACATGTATTAAAACCTGTAAATATATAAAGCTAAAGAACGTCAAAAGAATATAGATCGAAAAGTCATTTACAGTTGATTTAATTCAGAGAATTCAGGTTGCCTCCTTAACATTGTGGTTTTCGTGTAAATATTTACTATTTAAATTATACATCAGTAATCTGATTCGACAGTGATTCTTGGTTTATAAGGAGAGACGTTTATCTGCATCTAAAATCTGAAAGTTCTTTATTCTGTAAAGCATGACCCCCTTTTTCCCCGACTCACTGCAGGCATGAAACGACATCAGTGAGATTCAGACGAGGTTCTGCCCGTGTGAGTGCAGAGGTGTTGCGGGTATAGCTCTGCGGCCCCCTGCAGCCCCCTGTGGCCTGCAGTGGGCAGGGTAGCTTCTGCTTGTATACAGTTGGCATTACTGGGGCTAACAGGGCTCCACAGAGCAGACTGTGCCCCTTACTCAGTGCTTTAGGCTCCCCACAGGGCACTCCACTAGAGGAGTGGTTAAGGAACATGGATGCACAGGTTAATAATTTTAATAATTTGTAGAACTGGATGGTTTGATTTTTTTCTCCCTACTCTGGAGTTTTTTTGTTTCTCTCCTCTGTTCTCTTCTGTCATTCATTCTTTCCTTTTTTTTCCTATATCATGAACAATTTAGTATCCATAGACTAATATTATGTTGCCACACACTCTCATTAAGAGCCAAGAGACGACTGTGCCGTGAAACGCGCAATGTGAAAATAAATTGAATTGGATTTTGTATAAATTAATCAAATCACTGGCATATTGTGAGGGTCCAGCTGTTTCGCAGCTGACACGGTCGCCAATCAGCGTTGTGCTCAAAAATGAAGCTGAACACTGATTCCTTTACATATAATCTATTAAAGCTATTCATAAGTATCATAGCCTCTGATATGCAGAGTGCAGATACCCGCATAGAGAAATGGCTGGGGCTCTTGTAAAGGGCAAATTATTTAATTAACATACGCCAGCCATTAGGAGATTATCATCTTCATTAATATTTGAATGATCGGCTTTGAGGGGCATTATTGAAAAAGCGAAATTACACAAATGAAAGCCTTTTTTGTTCACAGGTCATTCTGCCCTCTAGAAGCCAAGAACCGCTCTCTAGAAAGCAGTTTACAGTTTTTTAAACAGCAGTCATTCCTGAACCAGCTGGATTTTGGCATATTTACATATTTAAAAATTACATTTCATTTTCATAAGTATATTTCTAGCAATGAAATAGTTATGAATAGTTTTGTTAAATACTTTTTTTTTTGTTGCAAAAATGTGTTGGCTAGGAGTTAGATATAAAGTCTGTTTATGAATATAAATTAAAATGAGCGCATTAGTAAACAGGCACAGCGATTTTACACTCGAAAAATGTACTCACATGACTTTTCGAGCCGTAAGGCCGCTCCTCCGGGGCCCCGGCACCTCTGAGAGTGCTGACATTTTAACTCGGAAAAGCGGGTGCGATACGCAACATTCACGGGCACGGCGCCGGGCCGCTATCTGCATGGCTGAGTCCTGTGAAGAGATAAGTCTTCTCCCTTTCTTTCCAGTGCCCCAGCAGTGCTCTCCTACAGCAGACACAAAGTTAGTCTTTGAAATAATAGCATGGAAGCAGCGTGTGTATCTGAGGACTGGACCGACCCAGAGCCGGCGTGTCTTAATAACACTGCATCTGCAATGCATGATATTACTCCGGAAGAATTCTTTGAGGGAAACTAGGGAAAACTAAATGGAAATGTGACATTTATATTGACATAAAAGTTATTCACACTATATCCACACTATATGCAGATATACTCAGTGCAGTGTAGTGTAGCTTCGTTTTTTATCTTACAAAAAACAATTAATTTTGCTTCTGTTCTCATTATGTGTCATAAATCTATTACATACATGTTTCCTGGAACTGGTTATAATTATGCTAACATATAAATAACTAAATTTCACTTTTTACAAATGCATTTCCGCCATGCATAAAAGCCCACTGCCTCATGTCATTCCCAGCGTCACAAAGGGCGTAAGGTTGGGTACGTTTTTAATCACCGCATAATGAAGCGCTACAATGTCTGATCATGGGCTGCATAATGTATCGTTTGCGTTTTTTTTTTTCCTCTCTCCCATGGACATATGCGTGAAATTGTTTTTCATGAAGTGTTTTTCGTGGATTTTAATCACCGTGAGCTGTGCTGAAGCATTTAATCATGCACCCTTTGCGGCGTCATTGAATGATGTTCTTAAAGGTCATTTAAAGAAACTATTCATCTGAGAGACAGCCTACGGAGGCTCTGCATGTAATAATATTTGTACCGATAAAACGTGACAGAACATCAGTTCCGGGATAAATGTGCTTCCCCCTCTGATTATGCTGACATGTCATTATCATTCTTCTTGTTGACAGCTTTTTCAGACCTTTTTAGACGGAGGTAGGTGACTGGGTAACCTAGCTTGTGAATTCTCCCCGAGTGTCTGTGCTGAGCGCGCTGGCCTCATAGAGGAGTAACACGCATGTCTTCGGACGACGTCTTAAAGTCTTGTTTTCCAGATTGTAAAGTTTTAATCTAGCTAGGCAGCAAAATGGCAATGGACGCTTATTTTTATTCGCGTGTAAAACCAGGTTTATGAAGCGCGGCCTTCAAAACAAGCAAGTGTGAAAGAACATGCTAGCGCACTGCATAGGGCTTTCTCAATAGGCACCTACCCTTTTATTACCCCAAAGGTTAAATTTAATGCTCTGTCGGAGTAATAGTAGGAAAATATCACCACTGGGAATTATTTTTAGGGGAGATGTGAATGGTTTTCAAGTATGGCGGTGGAAATGTCTGTCTTTCTTCTTGGCAGTGCCATCACTATCGCATCTAATTGAGATATAGGCCTGCGTTGTCCCTTGTTGACTCCTTTGTCACCACAGTGTAAATGATCTGTATTGATTTTGTTAGCTCATTTCTTTTTAATTGCAAGGTTTGTTTTACGGTGTAATTATACCTAACCACAGTCTCGCGATTCACCAAAATTCAAGTCAATAATATTTCCTGCCCTGCGAGAAGGGTCTGTCACGAGTGGGATATAAATAACAGCCACCCCGAAACACCAACCCCCCCCCAGGCGCCGTAATCGCCGGCTGCGCCCGAACGCTCCAGCCGCCCACTCCAATGACTCTGACCCGGGAGTATTTTCCTGTTCACAAGGAGACCCATTCCTTTCCCTGTAGGTCAGCAGCCAAACACAGAGATGCGACCTGACATACCTGCACCGGCAGCCTTTTCTTAAATAGCTTTTCTTGCGAGAATCCTGCCATCCTCTGACGAGCACATCAACCCAGAAATCGGCTTTAGCTGCTTAGTTCTCCCCCGCTTGACATCACCCGCCCTAAATGACTCAGACCCACTTCAGATCACCTTGCACCATGGAAAATAGCTGATAGCTCGTATTTCCGCAATCTGAAAATTAAATCGTCACGAACTTTTCCCTTCGTATCCTTCCAGAGCCTGAAATTGAGCGGTCGTGATGGCCTGTCACTTCTTGGGTTCCTGTTGATCTGAGGACAGGTCCGGCGATCATCGGTCACATGAAGGCCACGGGTCACCTCAGATCAGCATACAGACGGCCGAAATGTGAATGCTGGAAATAAAACTTCTGTGAGCTTGTATAATTAATGTGGAAAGCAGTGCAGAGGGGCAAGCTAATGGCAAATGTTCCCACTCCAGCTGACAGTAGGTAAGCTAAGGTAGATATTGCTGAGCAAAAAGAACGCAGAGTCAGAGCTGACTTAGCGATTTAAAGAGCTACCTAGCAAAGATGCGTCTGAATCGCCATTCCTGTGTAATTTCAGTCAGTGTGATAGAGCTAAGCCTCCCTACCCCTCTTTATTAATGCAGACAAACAGCGTGGTTCCCTCACATTGGCCGCCATCTGAGAAAGCTCGTCGTCGAACTGATCAATGATGAGCCCGACACAGTGAAGTCCAAGAGGTCTAAAAGGTTCGCTAAAAGCCGGTGGGCCTGGGGGACGCTCCACTGAATGGATGTTCAGTAGAGCCATATAACATGAAAGTGATGCTGGGTGCCCACATACCTCAAAGTGTTTCCCCAATATTGACTTGGGGCTTGTGACTCTGTCACACAAGTTAATTATCCCTGTTGCGAATCGGCCGGCACAGACTAGCCAAGCATTATGGCTGGAGCTACAGGTATCCATGAGAGAGATGATGAGCTAAGGCCTGCACTTTTAAGGGGGTCCCGAGGGACAGGCTGTGTTTTCCCAGCTCTGCTCAGATCTTTATTGTCAGCCTCTCACCTGGCCTTGTCAATTGAGGCCACTAGACTGGTAGCAATTCAAAATCCCAGGCTGACATCACCAAACCTACGTGCCAAAGCTCATAATCGAGATACTCCACAATGCTCGTTGCACCTGATGACTTTCGACTAGCTTTTCAAAGTTGAGCCTCATGGTGTTTTAACCCAGGGTAACACTTGCTGGAATTGTGCTGACACCACATCTGAGATATGAATTGCTTTTACACATTATTTCCCTCTCCCTCGAATTCAGAGGGAATTCAGTATTCCGTCTGAGGTCACGAATCTGAACAAGCGTCTGTACCTACCCAACCTTCCAAATGACGAGTTTGCTGATAGTGCCAATGACAGACATGGCAAGTATGAACCAGATAACCTGTTCCTTCTTGTCAGATAGAAAGGGGTGGGGGGGTTACTTGTGGATGCTTGCTGGTTTGCCATTTTCCCCCTGTGTCTTTAATCTCAACTGGCTTGTACAATGAAAAGCAGACTCCAGCTCGCCATGTATAGCTAAAGGTGCAGACACATTCACTGCGTCATCAGCCCGAGTGTGTGTTACTGGGAGCAGCTCTGGTCTGAACAACCAACAGAGGCCCAAGTGACATGGGGACTAGATGCTGAGCCGCAGGATTATTGAAAAATGTCCCCTTTTCCAGGACAGATGAGGACACAGCAAGGACAGGGGTAAACAGGACACGAATGTACACAGCGAGATGGAGGAGAGGTTAGTGAAGGGGAAAAACACAGACCAGGGCGTGCTTCATGGAATAAGTGAGTGAAGGGTGGTTATGGATCTTGGTATTAACTTTGTGGTCTGGGTTACAGAGCCAAAGCAAAATAGAGCACACTAATATGCACATATTACCGAAAATTAGTGACAGGTGGAACAAATCAATGCAGGTGGTCTAGGTCACATGATTCTCCTTCCCAACACGACCTTGCCTCCCTCGCACACACCCACAATGATTTCTATTTGTTTCTATGATATAAAGTACAAGGTAATCAAAATGTTGCCTGGTGCCACTGCTTTAATAAGCCTACATTTTAGACAAAAAATAGCTCTATTCTTAGGCAGTCTTTTACCGAAATGAATAACTCAATTGATACATAGCTAAAATTCAGATTATTTTTAAAGCGTCTTACGGTTAAATATTAAATGCTTGAAATATCAGGTCTTCCTCAGCTTTTCTTTCAGAGTCATCTGTGAAGTAGGCTAGCTACCATGTCATGTTCCCCACATGGACAGGGCTAACGATCAAGTCTTTGCATAAAGGATCTGGTATTTTTAAGCTAGTACATTCTGAAGAACAGCACTGTGCAAAAGTCTTAGGCAGTCAAAGAAAATGTTTAAAGCTATTTATCCAGGTAGTAAGTGATATTTACCCAGGAAAAGAAAAACACACACAGACACACCACACACACACGCGCACGCACACACACACACACACACACACACACACACAGAATTTAAGATTAGAATATATTCACCTCGACAGCAACACAATCTAGTCTACAAAAAGTTCCTGATGTCTTGTTGAATGGCTAGGAGACTATTTTTGGTTTCACTTCCAGTTCACTTAATTAATTAATCAGATAATTTGATGAGGTATTAATCAGCAGAACAAGGTATGTTATTGATCAAGTCCACAAATTCTTGGCTATATTGGATGGCTACTGCAAACACTGTGCCTGACATGAGCTGAGGTTCTGAAAGGGCTAAACTTCGACACAGTTGGTCATAGTTTTACACCAACATGAAAATCGTTAAAAAATTATTTTCTTTAATGTTAAGGGACGTCCTGGTAATCTGTTCATGTTTAGTTCCTATATTATTGATTTGATTTCTACGTCACTAAGGTAGATTGTTTTGTATGGACACCCAAGTTATTTACCAAGAATAGTCTTCACCTGTCTGGTTTGTTAAAAATAAAATCCCACAGGTGCATTTTAGGTTTATTTCTTTGCCATTAATGAAAGAAAGAATCATTGAAAAATGATTCTGAACATTTTGTGAAATCAATAAAAGGAAGCTTAAGAAAAGCAGTGCTGAACATTTTTGTCTTCAGTATTGATTGATTTTTTCTGGAATATAAATGAGGCCAGAGTGAAGTGTACAAGTCAATAAACTGAATTGTACTTTATACAAGAAATTGTCCACTGAGTATCGTTAGACAATTCAGTGGTTCATTCTCTTTATATCAGCTGGCTCACTTTGTTAACTTTAGTATGTAACCTGCTTCCTTCACAAAGGACTCAAAAGTAGAGTTTACAAAATTATTCAGTCAGTTTTTATTATACTCAGGTTAACTGTCAAACTACCAAGATATGATAGATTATAAAGCTTTTAATTTCACAAGCATTAACCGACTTAGCACTTTTTTGTTTCTAAGTTAGATGCATCACAGTGATCATTTTGCAGGGTGCAAACCTTTCACACAGTGTAATTGCTGGTGTCGATAGTGTGTGATTAAAAGGAACATGCAAACGAAAATTTGAATTAAAAAGTGCATCGGCTGGAAGGTGGCGAAGCTGATGTTAGAATCATTTCAAATCTTCAACCTTGAAACAGTGCTAGAAAAACTCAAATGAAGATCCTAAATGTTCATGCAGCCATTTCCTGCTAGACCTAAAGGTGAAATACTAACAATTAAATGGATCATCACGTATTATAACACATTACTTTGCTCTCCAGCTCTACCGGCTTGTGGAAGCTGTACTTGTGCTACATTTCACAACAGCTAAATGTGTTTCTTCACTGTCAGGTGACTCTTCAGAATGGTCTTTGTATGTATTAACTGTTGTAATTTAAATCTGATGTGGCATGGCTATTTGGGGAAGCTGTTTACCAACCAAAGAATTAATTAAGAATGCATGGGAGTTACAGATTATATTTAAAACGATTTTAAAATAAGAGCATTTGATTTTTATAATAATCCTTGAGTGAAAAATGAAAAAGAAAAAGATAAAGATTGAGATAAAGTACATGTAATATTTTGTTGAACATGGGATGACATTTTCTGAAATTCTCACAACCGCAACAACAATGTGGGCATCTCAGGGACGCTTCCTGCTGACACGGGTGTTTCTGTCGGTTCAGGGAGGGGTGAAAGCACCTCACGGTGGCATTTCGCTAAAAGACACTAGTGTCTACGTTTGCAGTCATGCTAAGTTATAAAGTAAATCTTTTCACCTGGCAGTTGTTCATTCACATACACACGGAGAGGAAAGTGCAGCTGTGTTGTGTATAGGCTAATTTGCACCTGCTGGGTGCAAAAGGTAAAATATTAGAGTCCATCTGTAACGAAACACGCAGCACTGACTCAGCAAATGTAAACCCCCAAATGCTTCTGCAGACATACAGCTTTTGAAGTGAATCCAGTTCAGCACACACTTTTCGGGTCTGCCTCTGGAACCGTCTGAGAAAATAGCATGTGTCACATGATACCAGACCGTGGCAGCTTTGTACCAGCTTCACCAACCGGTGTGTGCAAGAGAATAGCTCAGGACATTGTAGGGTAGAATACGGAGAGTTCAGCCATTTTCTCTGCCCTTTGAATACTTTCCTTTTCCATTGTGGTGATGTACATACGTAAAGCGAAAATGTCGAGCAAGGACTGTCTAATATCTGTTAAATTCATCTTTAATGTCGATTTTTCCAACGTTTGTCTTGTGGCAACAGAATCATTAATACACTTCGTAGGCATTAATAATGAGCAATTACCAGCATTGCAGGTAAATTCAAGAGAACCTGATTTTGATGTGAACAAGCAAGATGGTGAGAGAGGAGAGAAAATGGAAGCTTCCACAGATATCTTTCAGGGAACCTAGCATGATGTCTTTGGGTGAAGATTTTGGGACAGTTCTGTAGCCTGCCTGGTCGGTCAATACATCAGCCAGTGTTCTTCAAATAAATGGACATTTTTAAACATTTTAAACGCATATTGGGCCGATGCCGAGAGTCCCAGGGAAATGGTAAGGAGCGGCCGAAACAGGGTATGAATTTGACAGATGTATCATATAAAAGCATGTGTTGCATCAGTGTTAAGAACAGCATAGTAAATAGGCTTAAATAGCTGTTTGCTTGCATGATATTCTCTGTGGAACGCTTCAGTACTTTGGCACATGGGGCTTAGTTAATATAAATACTAAGCCCTGCATCCCCAATGATCCATAAAAAGCCTCTTGTGGAATCTCATGAAAGCTATTTGTGAGAGGTTTGGGGTGGGCATCAAAGGTACATTAGTCTGGGATGCTGCTTTCCCATTATACGTGCCATCTGCTGGGTGGACTGGGAATATCGTCATCAATGTCAGGACGAAGACGTTCTAGTCAAACCTATTGTAGCTCATGTGTGAATAGCTATCAGAAAAATGCTGCCAGTTTATTTTACATTATTCTGATGTAAGCAAGTGAGCCGTGTCACTGCAAAGGCTGCTTTAATCAACCTTCAAAAGTAACACTCAACTATTCATAACAAGAAACATTTTCTCTGTAAACATTGTGTGACTGGATTTTCAGCATGGTAATCTAGTCTAAAAGTTTGTTAACATATATTAACGGTGTCGAAGTTCAAAGAACTGAAGTTTATTTATCTCATAGCAAAAAAACAGGAGCAAATAAATTAGAAATCAATATTTTAATCAAAGAATAAATATTTGGCCTTAAAAGTCTGATCCTGATATTCTGTTGGCAGGTTTCATCGGTGATGGCGGAAGCTGAACATTAATGTCACAAAACCATCAACACTTAAGATTTTTTTTTTTTTTTTTTTTTAAACAAAAATATTTATTGGAGATGGGTGGCGCAGTGACTGGCACCGTTGCCTCACTCATCCGGGAGCAGCGTTTGAGTCTCCGCTATGGCGTGTGGAGTTTGCACGTTCTCCCTCTGTCATTGTGGGCTTTCCCCCCACAGTCCAAAAACATTCTGAGATTAATTGAAGTGAAACTGCCTGTAGGTGTGAAATGGTGTGCGAGTGTGCCCTGTGGGGGGGGGGGAAGGCTTGCCACACCATCCTGGGGTGTTCCTTGCATTGTGTCCATAGGCTCTGGACCCCCTGCTACCCTGAACAGGACAGGGAGACATACAGAAAAAATTGTATGTATTTATTATTACCTTTTATTTAATAGATTTATTTTTAAAACATGATCGATTGTGCTAAATAATTTCGAATTGTTTTTTCTTTAATATGTTAAGACAATTCTTAGTCAGTTACAAAAAAGCCTTGAAAAAGTAAACAATATGTAATTCATGGATTTGAGCGATGATCTTTTAAAATAAAGACGTGATATACTAAAGCACACTGAAAGGGTTTTTCCCAGCAATTAATTACGGTGTTATGTTCTGAAAAGCAGTTCTCAGACACCTCCGTATTCCTCACACTCACAGGTAACTAATAAAGAGTGTAAAGAGCTCACATCCTGCCTCATTCGCCCATCTTTCCAAAAAATCCCTGTTAAGTATGTGACCTATTCAGTAAATGTATTCACCATTTGCCAAAAGATTTTTTTTTCCCAAAGTTGGTTTTAAAAGGCAATTTGAGTTACATCCGGAAAAGCTCTTTATAAAATGGTAGAATAGGCAACATCAGGGAGCCAAAGAATTCTCGTATTTCATAAAAAAAAAAAAATAATAAAACATCTGCAAATGCAATCACCACATTGGTTTGGGTTTGTGGCGGCGATGTGTTCCAGAATATGCAACTGAATGATATGAAAATTGCTATTCATTGAAAGAACGGGTTTTATCAAAATATTTGTGGTATGGTTTGTTGAAACAACCATTGCCTCCGCTGACAAAAGAGTTTTAGTGACAGTGATTTAAAGTGTCTTTTACGCTCCCCATTTCCTATTAGTAATTATATCCTGTGGGGCTGTGCTTTTCAGTGCTGCATTTTAGCCCTTGGCTTCATCAAAGGGGAGTAAAATAATCTTTTCTGTTTCAGCCCATGCATCTCCTCCCAAAATAACAGATTACGTCCTGTAACTAAAACTAATTCATAGTATAGATAAAAAATTCTTTCATCAAACACATTTATATGATGCCTTACACTTTATCCTTTCAATGGCAGGATATTGTTGTGTTTTATTCGAGTTATATAAGTGAAGTACGTTTCACAAGGGTATAAATTGTGCGTGTCCCTCCTTGGGCCTTAGCCTGCCACAGCTGGATCTCAACAAGCTCCTAAACCTCTTTGCTAACATTCTTGCGAAAAAAGAACACATTTGAATCAGCGCCAAGCGGTCTCACCATGCCCGCTTAATCTAAATTATCTCTAAAGCAGTGTTTCTCTTGGTCCAGAAAGTCCACATTTTTGCTCCCTCCCCGTTCCCTGCCAGATAGTCCACATTTTTGCTCCCACCCAGCTCCCAGTAGGTTTCGTTTGAGAAGCACCGGCCTAAAGGACCTGTGTTAACACTGAAATATGGCAAGCAGATCCTGATCCTGTTGTCTTGCCCCCACTGTGTTTTTCCAAGGTGCCATTGAGCATACAGACTGTGGTTCCCTTCTCATATACGAGTATGTTCCTCTGTGAAGGTCAGCAGCAGACAGTGGAGCGCTTTGGAGTTCTAGACCAGCGTGTGTGAGATGCTTTCTCCTTTTTACTTTCCGTACACAGTAACTGCAGAATAATGTTTGCTGTGTTTGTGCTGTGTGCTGTGGTTTTGTATTGGCTCTTAGTTTTGAAATTCAGCACTATTAAATAAGACTCGATATGAATATACATTTCTGCCTTGTGTGTGTTGTACTGATGCATTGAATGATCGGATGTATTAAGATGTTGTTACTTGCCAGATACATCACCCTACTCTCATGAGGAACCGTGCTTTAGGCACTAGTAGATTGGAGGTCAACATATACATTTACATATTTTTACTTATACATATTCATATACATATCCATACTGCTATAACCTCGACACCTTGCTGCCCAGGTGGACTCTCTACCTTCCTCTTTTTCTGGGCCATATTCCAGGATCAGAGGACTGTCTGATGCTGAGTAGCCTTCAGGACTTGAGTGCCATTCATTGGGGTCTGTGCTGACCCAGTTTGGCCTCTCACTGATCGTGCCCATCTAAGACACTTCAAAGGGGCTGCCGCTCCAACAGGGAGTGTCATGTGGTCTATATCCCCCAGCACTGAGGACAAGCGTTTTATCTGCCTGGAACATTCTCCATATGTGGCAAGGAAGACCTTTCGTCTTTCAGCCTGCTTGTGTGTCCTTCGCTTTTCCCACCCATGCTCAACTTAATGAGGACTTTTGCAACCCCTCCACACCCAGCATCAGTCTCTCAGGTAGGACCACTCTCCGAATCCTTAGGCAGATATGTAGGTCAGCGAGTACGCGTCTGTCACAGCATGTCAGTGCGCAAATGACTAAGAGGGCAACCCTCCTGTCATCCAATAAACATCTGCAAAAACATCAATGTATACATACACGAGCGATTGCGGACAAGTCTGCGTACATCCTGTTTTTGTGTTAAGCTTGGGTAGCCTGGATTTTATCTTCCTAGGGAGGTTATTGAATTTCATTAAAGTGAATGGAAGTTGGTCTGAATTACTTGTTTGTAGCTGATTAAACTTTATGATGCATGCAGAAAATCGTATAGCCTTGATTTGACGTCGTGTTTACAACCATCTGAGTGTAAAAATCACCGACCATACCGGCTGTTTATTACGCTTACTATAAGTTCGGAGTTTCCTGTCCTTGAAGCATTACTGAAGCAGAAATGCCAATCGCCTGATAGATTATTTTTATCCGTAATACCTTTCCCCGGTAGCCATGTTGCATTTTTTCAGTCTCTTCATCGTCTTCGTCTTCTTCAAGACAACAAACGAAAACATCCCTTTGTTGTTAATGTGCCTCTAGCTGTTCATGAAATGCTATTGTATTGGTCTAGTAAAAATTAATTAAGGCTGCTTTATATGTGGTTGTTATTCAGAAGTTTCCTCGAAGGCAATAAAGCTGTCTGGCGCTGAGGCACTTTAAGTCGGGGTCCTTACCGCAAAGTATAAAGATAAAATTAATTTCAGAAAGGCAGCCGTCCGCTGAGCTCTGAAACAGCCCCACCCAGCCCGGGCACCGCATGCACCTTTCTCTGCATTTCAGGCAGTCTGATATTATTCTCATTTATGCCAGCTATGTTATCCTTTTCATGCAAAAAAAAACATCGTGCCATCATCTGTGGAGAACAGAAAGTGAATTCTTGGTAGTTTATGCCTCAGCATGCTGCAGAAGCTGCTCTTGGACGGGCTAATTTGGATTACAGGGGATTAACAGGCCTCCTGCACATGAAGGCTGTATTTGATTTGTCTGATAGGTCTGGCGTTAGATTCTCAACACAGTTTCCAAAGAACACAAGTAAAATAACAAACCAAAAATCACGTATAAATCAGCTCCGGATAAAAACAGGCTCCCCCATTTGCAATCAAAGGTTGTTTTATATCGATTACAGGTCGGCTTTATATATGTATATATATATATATATATGTACTGTTATCCATTTTCTGTAACAGCATGTCCTATTCAGGGTCACGGGGGTCCTATTCCAAAGGCTACAGGCACAAGGCATGGAACAACTCAGGATGGGTTTAAGGCAAAATATTATTACATTAATATTAGTACATTCATATTTTGATTCGTATATAATACTCACCCCTTTAAAGGTAGTCAGGGTTTCCATCAAGAATGCCACAGAATGAATTGTGCTGCATTTAACCTCTGTCACGACTTGAGAGACGTAGGACTTGATAGCAGGCGTTGGGGCGAAACCAGATGGGTTAATTGAACTTAAATGAACAGAATCTGGAAAGCTGGACCACGAGGGATCAAAACCTGACAACCAGGAAGGGCACAGACAACTGGAGGGTTTGATGACTGGTCTGGGGAACACAGGACTGGGAAGAACGTAAAGGCAGAACTAACGAGGGAGCAAACGAGAGGCAGCTGGGACTGATTAACACAAGGATTAGGAACGAGAGGCAAGACAAACGAGTAATAGATGTGTCTTGTTAGGGTCCCGCCAGGGAGGAAACAGGGGCTCCGGAGGACTTGGCGGGCAGGACGTGACATCCTCCAATGAAACGAGCAACATTTTTAGCTATTTAATGTGTAGGTGTTTCAGGCCACCAAGCAAAGATTTCAACCAGAATTATGTCAGATATTTATTTACCTGATATATAATAGGTAATGCTTTTAGGAATATGATTAATATTCTTTTTCTGTCTTTTTTTTTTTAAAGATAAATGTAGGCTGCATTTCCAATATACAGAATGCCCTCTTTTAAAATTGTGATTAAATTTTTTTTTAATTAATTTTAGGGCCTCTGATCCTGATCAGGACAAGCAGCCGGATAATGGATGGATGGGGTATCATTATAGCGGCTTGTATGAAAACAGCACAATTGCTGCTGTTTTTTTCCTACCTTTTTCCCAGTTTTCGGGGGGGGGGGGCTTCTTCCAAAAGCATCTGTCAGGCAGAATTTTAACCAGGAGTGGGAGTGTTTCTCTGAGAGCTGACCATGATTAAATCCAACCAAAACAAACAATGTAACAGAGTTGCAGCGGCCGCACACGCCTCTCACAAAAAGGTCATTTTGCACCTCCGCGAGAATCCAGATGTCAGCGTTCCAGGCAGACTGCATCCCTGCATCGACATCGCGATCAACAGTGAGCCTTTTCACCGCTGCTGGCTTCCTCAGTGTGCTACAGTAGTCAAGGTCAACAGTAAAAGAAAATACAGACATATGAGTGGAAAAAAAATACAAAAAATCACCCTGGATATTTCACAAGTTTGCAGCCAGTAAGCGCTAATATCCTAACTAAGCCCCTTTAGTATGACAAAGTCCACTGTAAATGCATTAGTAATCTAACACGGTTTAATGTATTTTACATGGATGAGACATGAAGAAGTCTAACAGACTAAACTGCAGTTAGGCAGCTATTTAACTGTCTAATAATCACTCCTGTTTGGAAGGCATATGGCGTGAGGGTGTAGAAGAAGGCTTTTCCCTTTGTGGGGTGGCAGGGCCAGGAGCAGAGCCAACAGCAAGCAACAGAAAAACGAGAAGACAATGACAGGCATTTTAACAGGAAACAAACGCATAATAAATAAATATAATCGCCTTATACGTCCCTGCGTGACTTCCATTAGAATAAAGGGCTAAATTATAAAAATTTTCAAGACCTAATTTTTTTCCTGGCCCTAGGCCCAAAAGGAAACAAAATAGTTCATTTAGATAGAATTCTTCAGAAAGAAGAGGGTCACAGTGCTGTCTTCTGCTGATAAAAAGGCTTCCTCCTGTTAGAGTCTGCCCAGTGAATGTGGGGGGAATGGACGACAGCCGAACATGAAAGCTGTCAAAAAAGGAGTATATGAAGTCCTTTGTATGCTCTTTGGGCAGATCATGCTCACCGTCCCGTTTTTCCAGTTGGATCTGCTAGGAGTAGGAGGGGGGGTCAGTGTTGCCATGATGCGCCATTCAGTCGCGGGCTCAAAGCTGTGAGCTCTCCTGTTCGCCTCATCTTTCATCTCTGCTTGTGTTAATGCTGGAGAGAGCCTCAGTCGCCTGTTCTCCAGCTGCGCCCTTGGGGCCAGTCCAATAAATGTTAACAGTCTTATTTGCGGCCCAGCCCACCGGCACCGGTAACAGCCGCCCTGGGTGTCTGCACCATCCACAGCCACCACCACCCGCCCCCCCCCCCACGAAGCTCACATACCACAGCCCCATAAGTCTCCCCAGTCTCTGTGTTATCCGGCTAAGCAACAATTCTTGCTGTTTGAAACAGGTTCCTGGTCTTGCTAAATGACTTTGCAACTTTGCGACTGGAACGCGGTTAACTCGGGTGTGACGACATTCCCAGCTCCGACTTCCAACCTCCTAGGTAAATGGAACGCAGAATTAGATCTTTCCCTCCTTTCTGACCAGGAGGGTCCCGTCACAGCCAGACGGGATGCTGTAGGCCTGCCCAAGGAGTCCCGTCAGCTGGCGACGTGCTCAGTCTCTGCTGCCATGACAGTTTTCTTTGCGTTCCTCATTAATGCACATGCTGTATAACACCAGCAGATGATGTTTTATTTATAAGGGCATTTAACATGATGATTAGATTATTTGCAATCTCTAAGGTCTAGCTAATAAATATCTGCAAGTCCAAAAAGGCCGTCGTTTTTATCTATTTCCTATTTACATAAATGAGGTTTATGTTACAGTATGTCAAAAAATAATTTTTCAATTGTCGTATATAATGCGTTTTTTATTTATGCACAAACGCCAGTATGAAGAAGCACAAATGGATCGCATATGCATTTAAATTATTATTAATAAATGTCGCTGGTTCTGTATGGATTAGTATGCATGAAATCGCAGCGGCGATGGCCTTCGCACTGTACAGTAGACAATTTGAAGGTCCTTTGTAAATTAAGCAATTGCAGGAACAGCTGGAAGGCAGATCGGGAGAGAAAACTGGCCAGAAAATCCAGTAAAAGAAGTAAAGTTGCCATTGTGCGCCCATTTATGGGACCGATTCCCCCCCCCCCCCAAAACCCCTCAGGGTAGCTTAGGCTAACACAGATCCAGTCAACAGCGAAGACGTTTGGCTGTGTGCCTCCATAAAGCGGATGCACAAAGGCGGCTTGTTGCTGCGAGGGAAGGAGAAGGCGCTGGTGACGAATTGCCTTTAAGCACAGCGTTTACCCATAAGGAGAGCCACGATCTGGCTTTCTGTGTTTCAAACCGGCCAGCGGATGCCTTGAACCATGAAAAGCACGGCGAGGTGTTGTTGTCCGTATTACAGCCATTAAGGCTGGATTTATGGCTCTCTATACACTCTCGAAGGTCCTTCTTTAACCTGTCGTTTAATAAACATTCACCACAGCACTGGGCTGACAAGAGAAATACCGGCATAGCTTGAAACCCTAAACTAGCCTCATTAATTAAAAGCATTTAAATGTAAATTTTTGAAAGAAAAATTAATGAAACCACTGAAATGATATTCAGGCTACAAAGTTGGGGGTCACTGAGTTTTTTTTGGAAAGTGTAGACATGAACTATTAGTTTTGTTCTCAGAAAAAAAAGACAGCGAATACGATTCTGAAGGAAAATGTCTAGTTTGAAAGTAATGTTTTTTTTTAACAGTGAGAAAAGTGATGTTTTTTTCAGTGAATGGGCTTTCTCTGTGTACTGTTACTGTTAAACATGGCCTTGCTCTTTTGCATTATTCAGTCGATAAAAAGCATTTTCCGGCTGGTTGAATATGTCCCTGTCATTTTTTTCTCCAACAGAGGCATTGAAATCACTTATGTTTCAACATAAATGAATTTGTTTCTAAGGCATATTTATTTCTGTCTGTTGTTGGGGGATGTGTGTCTGTCTTTCTGTGATGTATAACCAATTACTGACCTTTTATGACACAACTGCACTTTAAGGTTCATAATGCGCTATTCAGAAGATCTGCTGTATGTGTCTGACAGGCGTGAGCAGAACACGGGTGTTTGTTTGCCCCTCCTGTCTGAGGTTACCGTTTGATTGACTGGAGATGGGTTAATCATTTTTTTGTGGTTCCACACCACAGCACAGCTCATTGGGTTTGTAACTGAGCTCTTGACTGGGTTGATATTGCCCGTTTCCCTAGCGAGGCTGTGGGTGAGATGCCTGCCGTGTTCCTAGACGCAATTTGAAAAGACATACCCATTTTTATCTCACTCATTTAAGACAGGTAGCAAAATAAAACCCTCCAGGTACGCAGCCTTCTGTGAACAGGTGATGCATTCAGCGCATCACATGTATATTATGCAATGCTGGGGGGGGTCACACAAAAGTCCTCTTGCTGTTTCATTCAGTAACCATCTCGTATAACGTAGCCTCCCACTAAAAGCGTAGCAGCTAAATACATTTTATATTAATATACACGAAGTCAGACAGATGAGAGATGAAATAATTTGCGTGATACTGACACTGATCCTTATCCTGGAATCTGATTCCTCTGCCTCCGATTCTCTGGCGTTATTAAGCAGCGTTACTAAGATCCAGGCTGGTCTTTCCCGACACCCTGAGGCCATGACTGGCTGTTTATTTATTATTTATTTTGCTGGATTTTGTAAAGTTATCTCTGTTGCTTACCAATGTTTATATATATATATATATATATATATATATATATATATACACACACACACACAGGAGGATCAACTGTATTTCTCATAAATTTCTTAAAGGCGTCCACAGTTTTACTATTCTTCTATAAAACAAAAGATATATAGGCAGGTTGGTGGGTATGGGTGTGTGTGTGTGTGTGTGTGTGTGTATTTTGGGGTGGCACTGTCGATACCTCGCACCTCTGGGACCAGGCCTCGAGTCTCCGCCATGGCTCCTGTGTGTGGAGTGTGCATGTTCTCCCCATGTCGTCGTGGGGATTCCTCCGGGTTCTCCGGTTTCCCCCCACAGTCCAAAAACATGCTGAGGTTAACTGGAGTTACCGAATGACCTATAGGTGTGCTTGTGTGGATGAATGGTGTGATAGTGTGCTCTGCAGTGGATTGGAAATGGATGGATGGATGGATGGATGGATGGGACTTTTAAAATCAGTTATATTAATGTTATAATTGTTATGTTTGTGTTGCTGTTTTGTTTTGAAAATCATAAGTTTAGCCATTAGATATTTTAAGTCTGTAAGTTTTACCTTCTGAGCACTGCAGGTTTGCGAGTCCTGGCTGAGGAGAGACAGGGTTTCACACAGAAAGGAGCGGGCTGCATGGAGGCTGGAGGCTTACCCTTTGACAGAGGAGATGGGAAAGTCAGCAGTTATGAGGAGGATCACACTACATTTTATGAATAGTGCTTCCTTTTTGTCTGCAGGGAGAGGCCTGTTTACCAGGAGATGGATTTACACAGGGAAAATAACTTCTGAATGGATTTGAGAGTAAATAAAATTGCTTTATTTTATTTGGACCTGAGCTTTTGGTCATCGGGTGTTTTACAGTTTTACAGCCTGACCGGAATCATTTCTGAATGTTTATTGTACATTTTGCTTAATGCATTAATCTGTTGCGTCTTTATGACATATTGAATAAAATGTGTCATATTGTCTTAATATATGTGAAATATTTACTGTCTGAGAAATTGCTTGTTTTTCCTTCCAGCAATCAAAACTGAGACTGAATCATCAGTAGTTTCCTTTTTTGTCCCTGAGTTTAATTTTGGCACCAGTTTGCAAGCAGCAGGGTGTGGGAAGTGAGATAGCACGTGTGCTGTTTTTATTATCCGTGGTAAACGAGAGCACACCTCTCGCTGGCGTGGACTCCGGCGCAGGTTCGCTTTCCAGCCTTGCTCTCCAGCAGTTCCCTGATGCTTTACTCACCTCTCGAGCTCACGATGGGACTGTTTAAGTCCCTTGTTAATCTTCTTCACCTCTGTGTATTGCACTAATAAGACCACTCGGGACAGAGGTTACACAGGCTCCCTGCCACAGTATCTAAACCAGTTACTAGATTGCACTTGTATTTTTAACTGAACAATAGCTACAATTATGGATGATGCAAAGAACATCTCCGTTTGCACAGACACGTCTATTTACATTAATCTAATAATAACTGGCAATACCAGTGATTCCTCTGTGCAGGAGTGGTCTCGTAAAAATTAAATAATATTCTCCTATTCTTCAGCTCAGTTGGATAAAAGTTATCTTTCTGGGAAGTGTCATGAAGCCTGTTTTATTTTTTAAAAATCTCATTCTTTCTTTTTTCATGTTTACAACATTTTTTTCCAGACAAACCCGGGGAGGTCATCTAGTTTTCCTGTGCCAGGGAAACGTTTTTATATTCTAGGATGTTAACTTAAATCATCAAATTTAAAGTGAGGGAAATGAGAAGAAAAGCTAGTTGAAATGTCACCGTGGCAACAGCAGGTTTTTCCCTGACACACTGCTGGAGTCCGCATGGCTGAGGCCTGCAGATCCGTGCCGGAGGAGTGTGTGTGTGTGTGCATGTGTGCGTGTGCAGGGTCCAGCTGAACTTTCCTCTCTGTCTCCGCCCTGTCAGATGCCCTGTTGCTTGTGGCGGAGCGGCTGGAGGGACCCTTCAACATCGAGGCCGTCATGGAGCCCATCGATGTCAAGATCTCAGAGGCCATCATGAATATGCAGGACAATAGCGTGCAGGTGTCCTCCAAGGTCTGTCTTCTGAACCTTGTTTTTGGCTCCTCCCCTCATGCTCACATTGATGTGTGGTTTGCCTGGAAGTTATTTTGTTTTTGAGTTACTGCAGCTATTTTAAATGAGGGAATCTTACATTTGTATTCTGACAGCACTGACATGCTGCTTCATGATATTCTGGTGAGAAATCCTGATATATCAGGGCACATATCACTTAATTTTTGTTATGGCAATTAGTTGCCATGCAGTTTTGTTACAGTATGTAGAAAAAAAGAGAGCCTTGCTGATGCTATGATAAATTTGACCGTGCCCTAAGGTTTCGCTAAGGTCACGGTGAAATACGACAGTCGGTTTCTCATAACAGAGCACGGAAGTTTACACCCATGTACGTGTTCATGGTCGCTGGGCATTTCCTGAAAGTCTGTGGGACATTTATGCTGTGTGACTGAAGGGTGCTGCACACAAGTCTGTAAAAGGGGGATTTCGGCATTATGGGAACGCTAGACTCCCCTGAGCCTATCAAGTTCCTTCCTGCCAATAAGTGAATATCATAGTTGTATTACTGTACAGTGTGCATATAACTGTACAATGTTTAATATGTGGGATATGAGGGAATCCAATTTTTTGGGCCATTTGGGACAAATCCAGCCTATAATTAGCATTTTGTATAAGTAACTATTTTAACAGCATGTTGTGTGTGTGTCTGAGTGATTCGTCAATGAGTAGCAAAACTTTAAAGCACATTTTGGTCTCTTTATGTCACCATGTTCCTACAATCCAAGAAATTCAGGATTTATTATTATTATTTTTGTCTAGTGAGAAAGATAAACACAGTCTGCACATGAGGAACGTGAGCATTAATGCAAAACTGCGTAAATGGCTTTGTTCAGGATGGCAAAGCTGTAAAAAGCACCTTGTGCGCGATGGTGTTGGGGTGTCCGCGGTTTGCGATCGCAGTGGCACCATTTGGAGGTGGGGCCCCTCTTGTAAAAGTCACACATATCACACTTCATCATCGTCTGGGCTGGAGACCAGTGGCGAGACGGGAATTAAGCTGGTGGCATCAGGCCATACTGGGAGGGCAATAAGATTTGCGTTGACTAAAGGTTAAGCTCACAGACACCACCCTGGGGGCAGCTTGTAAAGAGCTACGGTCTCTGTCATTTAACCTTCTGCTTCCTCTCTATTCATGGAGGAGAAAAAAAAACGAGCTTCAATTTCTCAAGACTGGGACCCTTGAAATTGCAGTGCAGCAGCTCGCTATGGCCACGTGTTGTTAGTGCTTTATTGAATCTTCGGTCGTGGTTCACAAACCAGAGCGAAGTGTTAAGAATTGATTTGTACAACAGGAATGCTCCCCATGTAGAATGGCAAAGTGCAAGTATCAGTTCAAAGGGTATTTCACAGTGTCTCTCCTCAATATTTACAAGTCTGTGATTCATGGACCCTTGCACCGTCTAATATCGACCATTTTGTTGCTAAAACCGTGCACAGGAGAGGATTTACGAGAGAAAGTACCAGTATATGAATGTCATGTGAATCATCTGCAGACAGAGATAATATAAAATGACATAAATAAAACTGCAATCTGTAGATTTGCTGTGCTATCAGCAGCCATTTGGAAACTCAGCATTTCACAGAACTGATAACTGAAGCTATCTACACTCTTCTCCACGGAGATTTTCTTGAATGGATGAAGAGGACCAATCACACGTCCTGTTAATTCCCATGTGACCGGCTTTCATTCAGAATGGCACAGCATGGCCCCTGACCACATTCCAGATGAAAACTGGATCTCGTCTCCAGAGTTTTTCTGTTATGTTTGTTTTGAAGCTGGTGTCTTGAGGTAGAGCGTTTCTTTTGACACGAGGCATGTACATTTTAGTAGTTGATTCATTTCAGTCAGTTTGAATCTCCTAAAAGAACCTTTTATTACTTTTTTTATCACTCTTATAAATATAATCACAGAGATGAATTGGTAAAGCGTTGATCAAAATTCAAGGCTGTCAGTTGTTTTCCTTTTTTCTGAAATGTATGACCGATGTTTACGGCCTGAACTATATTGGAAACATTCCTCAACCTCAATAGGAGGAAACGTGCAGAAGGTTGCCATTGCAGGTGGTAACACTTCTCTCGCCTCCCTGGGCTGTGCTGCTTGGCTCTGTTGATGTATGTTTGCAGAGGTAAAGGCAGCTCCCCTGCTGCTTAGCAACTGGCTCTGCTTCCGCCTCTAATTGCAGGTCTTTCAAGGATGTGGGCAGCCAAAGCCTGCGGGGAATGGCCGCTCGACCCGCGGCATCTCGGACGTGTTCAACGCCCGCTTTAGACCCTACAGCCCAGAGGAGCGGCCCACCACAGCGGCTGGCACAAGCCTGGACAGACTGGTAAGAGAGCCCCCCCCCACTCAGTGTTTCCACGACATCTGTGCAGAGTTGGGTTCATGTCCCCGGTGACAAGCGTGAGCAAATTTTCCTGATTAGATCTGCAGAATCATGGTCTTTGCCTCCTGGAAGCCTGGCGATGAATCCTTTGTACCATTCACCTGGTCACGGGCCCTATTCACGGTGCAGACATTGGGGTACACCGGTTCCACCTTGGGGTGCAATGCTATGCGTTGATAATTTCCCGTCCATTGTTGATCTTTCATATTTGTGTGCGCAGAGCGCCTCTTCTTGGGGGAAGGTCATCAGTAAACAGGAGCTGGGTAATGAATTTTCTTTATTGCAGGTTCCATTCTGACACGTTAAAGGAACTGATGTTTTATTCACCATCCTCCAGTCATTTGACGAACAAAAGGAAAATATTTTAGAGGCATGAATGTTTAAAAGGTGCTTTAATGCATTCATTCGTTCTTTTGATGCGTTACGAAAGCTCAGTCCACAAAGTAAGTGCTGAGGGAGGTCAGCTGACTGCTTTTCGGCGGAGTGCACGCCGCCTGCAATGTCTCTGTTCTCCTCTGTCCCGGATCCCTTAAAGCATCCCTTCGTTGTGGGTCAGGTTTTCACATTAGCGGAAAGCTCTTCTTTTCCTTGGCAGTGTTGCTGATTTTCTTCTGCTGAGGAAACATGCTTGAGGATACAGAGAACACCTTCCTGGGTCTCAGACAATAAATTCTCAGCTAACCTGCAGTTTCATAATCCTTGTTCTCAAGTAAGACAATACGTGTTGCCCGCCAGTATAAAATAAATGCCCATTTTTTTAATATAAATTATAAGTGAAAGGGTATGTTTGGTCTGGTCTGTGTGAGGCGGCTATGGTTTGGCCCAGATTAATGCGCTCATGTGCGCCTCAGGACTCCTCTGCATCCTTATGAAGGTCATTTATCACCTTAGATAAACTGCCGTCCCGTCACACTGTAGCACTCAAAGGGCCACATAATATCTCTAAGTAATAAAATTTTTTATCTAGCCTCAGAGTAAAGCAGTACTTGTAAGGTAAATGTTATGCTCCAAGGACCATTTGAGCATAAAATGGCAGCCTCCATCCTCGGTGTTTCTTAAATATGTTTTTTTTTGTAAATTCTTTGTTCTCGGCAAAAAATTCACCACTAAAGTAAATCGACGAATCCTGTAAGCTTGCTTTTGTTACAGATATCACCCTGGGTAATTCAATCAACATGCAAAGGTGTTTCCCCTATAGCACTCGTAACAAATCTGCATTGGGTGATTTTTCTTATTCCTGTGAAAGCCAGTGGTAATATGTCATCAGCCATACCACCGGCAGTTCAAACCAGGTAGTCCACCTGAAATTAAGCAGGTTTTGGCCTGGCCAGTATTTGGATGGGAGACCAACTAGGACAGGTTATCCCGTCCTGTGGTCTGTGTGGATCCCTGTGCCCCAGTGCAGTGACGGGGACGCTGTGCTGTAAAAATGGTGCCGTCCTTCAGATGTGACGTAAAACTGAGGCCATAAAAGACTCCTGGGCATCTTTCGAAAGAGTAGGGTTGGTACCCTGATGTCCTGGCTGAAATCGCCAACTGTGGCCCTATCAAATCTAGCCTCCTAATCATCCCCCATATCTGACTGGTGAATTCTCTCCTGCCCCTTCACCACCTTAGCTACTGTGTGGTGAGCGTACTGGCACAGAATGGCTGCCGTCGCATCATCCAGGTGGGGGCTACACAGTGGTTGAAGTGGCTCCCCATTGGCTCTGGAAAGTGCTTTGGATGTCTTGAAAAGCTCTATATAAATGTAACATTCATTCATAAATGTCTAAAACAAATATAGCAGAGGCTCATAGTTGCACTTGGAGCCATTTTGTCTTTTAACCAATCCAGTGGCTAGAGGGGGCGGTACAGGAAGTCCTTACTCAGAGATCGACCAATAATCTCCACTTTTGGACTGAGTGATTGCAGCACAGGCCTATGCTGAGGCCCCTGTGATTGTTGGTGAGATGCACATGCACTGCATGGTACCCCAAGGATGCAGTTACAGCCCATTTCTCTTTCTAAGGCATACAGGTCGCATTCCTATTCAGGTATGTTCCCCCCTTTCTCTCACTGATAAGTGTTCTCTTCCTTTTTAACTAAATCTTTCTCCTGTTCTTTTCCTTCTTTTTCGCTGCTTACCAGAGGATGGTCTGGACCACAATGCAACACAGCGTAAGACCCAAACCCTTCTTCCATTTTAGTGCATAACGGTGCCATTGCTCTGCCAGCCCATCATCCCTGTCTTTCACACCATTAGCAGGCTTGCTGCCTCCCTGATGTTTATTACTGCCTTTTGATATTTAAGAAGCAGAGAAGCTGTTTGAAGAAATATAAAGGTCCAGCTGGTCAGACACAGGCGGATTTTTAGCCTTAGTATTAGCCGAGAATCACAGCCATCTGCTGTATATTATCAGATGTTCTCGGCTGCTAATTACAAGGCTAAGCATTCGGTTTCGGTACGACAAAGCATCCCTGCCGAATGTGTTCAGCGTGGTTAATTGCTGGATCTCATACATTTGTTTTCCATTAAGAAACACTCTGTTTGTTAGAATGATATTTATAGTTTGGCCCCTGCCGGTGCATTCTTTTACAAATCTCTGCCGCCCGTTTAATTAGTTTGTAAACTGAAAACTGTCAGCTATATGTGCCTGCCTGATCTCCCCTGTGCTCCTCGGGTCTGGTCCCATAATGTGCATCAAAGGCTCCCACAGTTAGCAGGGATGGTACGCTCAGCTGGAAGGAGGCAGGAGCTCTGTGTGCCTCGGCCATGGGGGATGGGGGGGGGGGGCAACGGGCGGGAATATCCCGGTGGGAAATCGGTGAGGGACAAGGCGGAGCGACAGAAGGCTCCGGAAGAAAAACAGAGCTTATTCTGGGAACCAGACAAAAAAAAATAAGGACACCATTAGTCACGCACAGATGAGTGTTTTGGATATCATCCATTTAACTACACATATATTAGACTTTTTTAATGAAAATAAAGCTTTTTCAGAATGCTTGTTAAGCCGCTCTGTATGTCAGTTTCGCACATTTCTTTATGGAAATGCTGTTATGCTGGGTTGTGAGGATAAGTAAAAGGAGACTAACAGCATCTGTGCGGAGGATATACAGCAGACTATGGTGCTTATCTTAGGACAGGGTGCCCACGCTTTCCATCGCAGCCTTCCTTCACAGCCTTCCATCGCAGCCTTCCATCGCAGCCTTCCATCGCAGCATTCCTTCGCAGGGTGCTTTACTGGAGTTTTGAAGCAGCTGCAGCTGTCTGGGATGTTACGCTTTGGGAAATGTTTCAGTGCTGTTACACCATTGTTCTGTAATCTATACATAACAGGTCCTGTCAGAAGAGAAATTTGCATACTGGTTAGATAGAGAGAAAAACACAGTCACACAGACAGTTCCTGTCACTTATTTTTACATTTATTTCTCAATCAGAAGTTTCATTCAAATCAGCTTGTCTGGATGGATTAAGATTCCTTGGGTGTCCTACTGGAGCAGTTTTGACCAAGTATCTTGCTGAATATGCTGGGCAGGGACCCCTGCTTCAGCTTACGTTTTCATAACGTATAACAGTACTAAATAAGCACATCTTCAGATATTAATTCCATAGAGGGAATTAATGTTCAATGATGCTAATTTTCCCTCTCAGCTGTTTACATGACGCCTCTGTCCAAGGCGATTTACCAGCTGCTTTTGTTACTGGAGGAACTGAGCTTGCATAGTTTAACTTCCGACCCTCTTCTTGAACATTCTCACTGCTATTATACCATCTGCCCAGTGCCAGTGACTCCGTTTTGTCACTTATATGTTGTAAATGTTTTTAAAAAACATGCTAATGAAGGAAATCAATGCAGGCATATGGAGAATTGTGGGTGGAATATCACTATACTGTGGCATACACGGCGGTGAGCTTTGCGGCCCCTTGATGGATGTCCAGTCGATGGTGAAAATACCAATGAGAAACACTGTTAACGTTTAGGGATCATTTGTTCCTGTTGGGGTGATTTCAGAAACGCTCCGCTTTCGTCTTGCCAGGTGTAACAGACCTTGTGTATTATTTTGACCACAAAATGTAGACTGCGTTTGCCAAAGCCATCTCTAATAAAGCTTATGTGCTCCCTAGAAGAAAGCATTCTGCTTGACAGTAAAGATTATCAGACCTTAAATACTTGTAGTAGAATAGAAAATGACGACCATTTATCTCATAGCTAGTAAGCTGTACGCCCGGTATGAGCATACAAGTTATTTGGTAACAAGTAACTTAGTAACTCAGCTACTACTCAAGTACAAATCATTAACAAATTTAGTAGCTGCATGAAATAAATGAACCGTTACGACTAATGATGAACGAACATGAGATCAGTACGTAAGTAACGCTTAGTTTCTGGTTAATTAATAAATTAAGTAAGAGTGACTACTTTATTATTTGCTCCCCCTCAAGTAAAGTGTAACAAGGTATTTGTCATTTAAATTATTATTTTCCCTCCCTTAGGCACAGCGCGTGTCCTGTAGGGAAGGTGTCAGTCTTTGTTAACAGCTTCTGATCTGCAAACCTCATTTTGGGATGTGATAGATGTGATCTGAAAGGTGCCAGAAGAAAGTCAGCCGGGGACTGGATGTGTTACTCTGGCTTGGCTGGTTCACAGCCAGCCCTGAGTGTGTGAGTGTCTCAGTATTGGCCTTAGTCTTACCTCTTCATTCTACAGTATGGCATCATTAACCAGGTGGGCAAATCTGAAATTAATCACTTCAAAAGGCATCCAGTCCTTGAAAATTCTGTGGTACCTAATGTATTAAGTTCTGCTCCTTTATTTGTCAGCACTGTAAGTATATCAGACCCTGTGGTTACCCCTCCCCTAGACGTGCTGTTCCCAGTGGTGGGACTGGACTCTGGCGAGCTTGATATGTGCCCAGTATATCCACATACTAATAAGCTTAGAGCTCTGGCAGGCTTTCTGCTTACGGGACGGTAGGTTTGTCCAGGAGTTCACGTGTAAATCCCATAAGGCGAACTTGTGCTCTACAGTATGACACCCACATACCTTTGGTAAATTCCTGCCTGTACAGATGCAGAAGGGTGAGGTCAGGAGGTGGCTGGTTCAGGGATCCAGGCTTGGAGAAATATGTGATAAAAGCCACTGGATGTCATAATATAAACATGAGTACCCCGGATATTAAAGTATATTTAAGAGGGCGGTATGTGACTCCTCTGACTGCTGACACCTGCCCCCACCTATATTAGCATCCAAATCTCATAAGGCCACCCGTTGTTCATAAACCTCTCTGGGTCCTCCCATCTGACGTCTACACAGATGCCTGCACTCAGAGTGGGAAATTGCATGTCGGTTACACGGCCCTGTTTTTTTCCTTCATACTGTTTGTGCACCATCAGCTGAATTATTCATTGGCATTATATGGAGCGTTAGAGCAACATAGCACTGCTCTAGCAAGGGTTTGGTGCAATGACTGAACCAGCGGGGGCAAGGGTACATTTGATCACGAGCGTGTCAATGTTCATCACCGCCTCCGCTTTTGAGGAGGTCCATATGAGCCCAGTTTGCCTTCTGTCACAAGGTATATGTATGTTTAATTTTGTGGTGTAACAACCAACCTTCACACTGCATGAGGTTCGCTTTCAGAAAACACATAAAAAACCTGTCTGAGGGGGAACCAAAGGTGAGAAGAACGAGTAGAAGAACATCAGTCAGCTGCTGCTGTTTTTTCATGAAAGGGTTTGTATTCTGCATGAATGTTTCAGGCTGCCACATGGCAGCACCAATAACATGGGTCCTTATGTCTATCGCTACGCTCTTCGGCATATTGGAAATGCAAAAGTAAAGGCAGGAAGGTACGACAAAGGATGTTGGGTCCAAGCCCAGGATCTAACAGGACTTGACTGAAAAAATTCCACAGGGAGTCTGAAGCCTCCACTATGGGTGGAGAAGCCATTGTTGCCTGAGCTCCTCGCAGCTTTCCACAGATCCCTGGTAGAATAGTTACACCCGAATGATAGCTTTGAATTTATTGTCCATTTATTGATCCTGTAGTGACAATGTGTGTCTTGTTGAGGAAAAAAAATTCTAGTCCGAGGAAATCTCCTCAGTGCTTTTGGGCTATTGCATCATGCAGTATAGATGGTCGCTTGAGCTGGGGACAGCACTGTCAGAGAGCCCAAGCCTTTTAATGGAAGGAAGGGACTTCAGTTATGCCAGGAGCTCAACATCAGACGAGAAGAAAGCTTACACCTTGAAGGCAGCTGGAAGCACTTTGGTCCTTCAGCATCTCACACCGGCATCCTTTCTCCCATGCCCCTGATCACGCCCCCATTTTCAGGAAATGCTTCATCAGGACTGATGTGCAGCGTGACACACACTCACACAAGTGTGCGTCATTTTCAGCAGAAAGGCAGTTCGTCTCTCCATGATATACCCTAGGGCCAGGTGGTATGGCGAGATATTTTACCACAGTCATTTTTTAATATCATTCGATATCAATAATTATCACAGTAATTCAAGCCATTATTTCTTAACTTCGAACACGGGCGTAAATTATGGGCGGAATGAGGGGGTCGCAACCCCCCCAGTAATCAAAACCAGCCAAAACGACCCATAATAACCCCAGTGCTCAACCTAAACTTGTGCCCTTGACTTCAAAGCCCCATTTTTGCTTAATATTCCCTCAGGATTCCCTGCAAAGAGTTTCAGAACATAAAAAATAACCTCAAATTGAATGGATTGCACACTGAAATCTAATTGAAATAAATAAATGATACAAAAATACCACCAAAAAACGCCAGCAGTAGAGTTTGTCACTGGGCTTTTTCTGCTGCTTGAAACTTGCTGCTCGATCCAGAGGGCGGGTTTGGCGTTGCAGTTGTAACTGTAAGCACTTGCATTCTGAATGTTGTACTGGATGGCAGAGCTTCTGGTGCAGAAATGAGTTTGCAGTATTTCCAGTTTAATTGGCACTGTTTACAATACATAGCATAAGTCAGCTGCGTGTCGGACTTTAAATCACTGAAGTACCGCAACACCATTGACGTCTTTTTACCTTGTTTATCCACGATATCTCTTTTATTAAAAGATGTTGTGGCTGCTGACCTGAGGCCTTCTTCCCTGCCTCTGAGGGAGCGCTCATACCTTCCATGACTAACGTGTATTAGCAAAACTCCACCAAGTCATGCGCCCGTTCTTAAAAGACTACCATATGATTGGAAGGAATTGCGTTCATTTCTGTGAAGTGATTGGTGAAGTGATTATGTGCCATCGAGAAATGTTCCTTATCGACGGTGTGTATTTTCTCATTTTCTCATCGTTTATGCTTTATTTGATGATAATTGTATGCATCGTTTAAGTTGTATCAACCTTTTCCCCTGTTGCATGTACTACAAGCACCTCATCATCAGGTACAAGCCATCAGCTATCAGCTTTTTGGTATATATGTACATTTTTTAGTTCGTTAACTCCTTAGGCAGGTAGCACATTTTCTTATTAATATAATGCTTTGGCATTATATTGTTCACACAGTATCAAAAGAATATGATTCACCTAATAAAAGTGGAATTTTAAAGGTAGCACATTGGTTTCATTTAAAGTCTGCAGATGTGAATTTTTTATGTAATAGAATTATGAAGAGCTTCTATTCAGTCCTAATTCAGCATAATCGTTTTTTTCTACGAATTACATTAAGGAAGTAAAAAGATTTTTTTTTTATGGATGTACTTGTTTTTTACAGGAAAAGTAATTAAATATTGTAGCTCTCAGATATATTTGGTATCAGGAAATATGACTGTTTTGTTTTTACAGAAGCTTTGGTAGGCACATGTGTTTTTTCTTACTGCCACAATGTTTTAAGTTTGTTGGTTGGTTAAGTGAGTAAATTGGACTGACATTTAGTGAGGAATGTGCCACTTCTTCCGACATAAATGTGGTTTAGATGGACGGGGCAGGTTTTTCCTCGGAGAGGCCGCCCGAGGCTTTCTGATGCATCCTTTCTGCCACACGACTCGGATTGTGCTGTCCGATGATGTTTTGCTGACTGGGTCGTCCCAGAATGCCACAGGAGACTCGCAATAATGATGGGAAGAACCACACAAAATCATAAACAAGACGATTACGTTTACTGACAATGTGTGTAAATGCCAAATTTTATTCATTTTTTTACCACAATCTGTATCAACAAAATAACACACAATGGTACTTAAGCTATACATAAATAATCATTGTATTTGTCATATTGTTGTTTTATTAATTTGACACATAAATCAATACCAAAAACACAGAGGGCTTTTTTCACCGTTAACGTTCTCATCTGCTGTTCATGAGCTGCTGCTCAGATTTTAATTATCGGTTAATTATTTTGAGACCCGGTTCATTTTCGTCGGGATGTGAAGGTTGTGGCTGTCAGGGGCACACAGGAAGTGGACAGAGATTGGCTGCCCCATTTCCTTTCTTGGCCTGAACAACCACTGGCTGTAACCACCTAGTAAAGTTGAGAATCTTATTTAAGTCACTTAGTGTCCCTAATGGTCTTTTATTGGTGTATGTTGCAGTGTATTGGCACTCAGATATGCCGCCTGTGGTTTTTACACACTCCCGCCCGTTCCAATACCTCCAGCAGCAATATAACAAAAGTAGCTGTTTATCCCCTTATGCACAGCTACATTATTAAAAATATTCAGTTAACAATGTTACATATATCTGCAAAAACCAAAACTGCATTTTCACAACAATAAGGAATGAAACAGTGGTATTGTGTTTAATCTGTAGCCTTGGAAACACTGAAGATGCAAGACCTTTCGTCTATAGCACCATAATTACATCTGCAAGAAACAAAAAAGGAAAAAGCAAACATGTATAATTAAGGGTGTAACCTATTTCCTCTGTACACAAACAACACTGAATTGCAGTGCGAGTGGCTAAACTCATTCTGCCCTCTCAGGAAGCCGAACACGTGTAACCAAAGTCAAACTCAAAGGAAGACAGTGGGGACCGAAAGGTAAATATAGTTCATCAGTGAACTGGATGCTTCTGCAGCCCAGTAATCGATCCTGATTTGCGTAATTCTACTGGGGTAATAAATGCTATGGCTGCTGTTTGCTTCGTAGCGAAGGTTGCTGTGGTTTAGTTGTAAGGAGATCGTCCCTGTTTATGCTATCAAACGGCCATGAAGACGGCAGATGCTGACCTCCATTTTACAATATTTTAACCCCCCCCAAGGTTAATTGCCCGTGGACTCTTCCGACATGCTGATTTTGAGCCAGCTATTTTTTTCCCCCCCACAAAGGCTATTGGAGTGTGTCTTTTCGTACTGTGCTATGACCCTTCTTTCTGTAATGTTATGGCACCTGCACCAATCTTGCAGGGGGTCGTGTAGTTGATTAATGGAGGATATTAATCAGGTTGTGCCCAGGCGTTGTACTGAACAGAGGAAGAATTGTAATCACAGTGATGAACTTAGCAGCGTATTGCCACCCAGTCGGCACACGGCCGCGTGCCGAATTGGGCCGGGCCGGGCCGGGGGACATCCGCTACTCTGCCTCACAGAGCCTCGTTAATGTAGCATCTGCTGTTACTCAAAGCAGAAATAATTAAACACAGCTGAGCCGCAAGGCTCTCGGTGTCACCGGAACCTTCTCCCATCCCCTGAGTTCAGCAAGCGGACCGCGAGGGCCTTAGATCGGGCCGCACTAGAGAATGGCCATTTTTTACTCGCCAGCCCACAAGCTGTCTCCACTCCCTCCCCGAATCCCCTCCCCGCCGCCGTGAAACGGCCATCCCTGTAAATGTTTGGTACTTTTGTTTTTTCTTCCTCTTCCTGCATGTTTACCTCATCTGTTACAGTCGTGTTTGCTTTTAATCTCCCGGGGCCTGAGCCTTGGTTTATCTCAATTTCTAGCACATTCTGGGTCTCCATGAAAGAGGTTCTCAAGCAACAGGCTGAATCTCAATGTTTGGCCGATATTGCTGGTACAAATTGCATATTTCTTTCTTCATTCCCTTCAGGCTTTTGTCTTCAGACTTATGGGATTAAAGTACATTACAATGGCTTCCTCTCTACTATACCCTCATGAGCGTGCGCGTGGCTGAAGTGCCGGGGAGAGAGTTACCAAGGGAGGTGGCGTTACGCTTAGCTGGTAGTAGAGGGTTCGTCTTGCCTGCCACCAGCCAGCTCACTGTTTTATTTTTGTTGAAGATGTCATTTGTCATTTATACATGAGTGAATATATTTTATATTTATTAAAAGTTTGTGTGTGTTTCTGAATATCAGGTAACGGTACCACAGTCTGCATCCAATCAATATTCTCTTTTTATTTTTAATGACTTTCTACATATTTTTCACCCTTCTGTAAGACGGATTTATGTAAAATAAACGTGCCCATGGACAAACATACCCGCTTAAATTAGTTATCATTTTTAACATTTAATCTTCTACAAAGGGAAAACTTCAGACAAGATCAAAGAGTAGCTTTATTTCTTAATTTAACTCCAGGAGGATATTTGGATCAATCTGCCATTCACCCGTTGAAATTCTTCAAAATGCATTTCAATAAGCAGGTAGGAGACCTGGCTCTCTGAAGCACAAGCAGGCAGCCATCGGTGCCGCCATCCTGGGGCCCTGTGGACAGCAGCGACCCTGCATCCCCCCGGCCGCCACCCGACTGTGACAGCGGACACCGACAGCCAGCACATGAGTCACAAGGCTCACGGGCACGTACGCCACACATTGACACGATTTACAGATAGAATTTCCAAAAAATATGCACTCACCTGAGACTCCATCACTAAGCTGTTAGAGTCTCTCTACGACTGAGCGTTCAGTAGGCCTTCCTGTGAGCTAATCTCGCCTTCCCATCATCCCGATGGAGCGATTTCCCCGCCGCTTGGTGAGAAAGCCCCGGGATTCCCAACTCCCTCAAAATATGGCAGAGCGCTCATCGGTCAGCTGCCTGTGATGATGGCAAATCAGGGTTTTCCTTCATATAATATTGCTAGAAAAAAATCCTATATCCATCTCTTACGGGTCTTTTTTTCGAATGTATTTCTAGTTGTTTATTGTGGCTACAGTGATCATTATTTTTATGTTAAGAATTTATTTTTATATGGAGATTCATCACAGCCTTTTATAAAACATATCGACGGTTTGTTCCTTGCTTGATTTGGCATCTGTTTGTCCGTACCCCTCCCCTGCCCACTGAGACCAAAATCACCATTTCCACTTTACAGTCATGCAGACTGCCAAACCAGAGGAGCATTTTATATAATAGTTATGTAAAAACAGCTGAACAAACATACAGGACTGACAGAGGTATGCAAAATATGAATGAGTCCCCCTGGATACGGCGATTTGCACGTCCTTTTTTCCTCACTGGTACTGCTTTCTGTCAGGCAAAATGCAGGCAAGTAAACACAGGGCTAAATCCATCTGTTTTCTTTGCTGTGCTGTGGTGCCACATGCACTCAGATATACTGTAATTACACAGGGCTCTTGTAACAGAAGTTGCATTCTTCTAAACTCTGGGTCGCTTTTCTCTTTAACTTCATTTGTTTTAAATGGTGATGCCACAAATTCCACTGACTTTTTTAAACCGTAAGAACACAGAATTTTGCAGCGAGACACGTATGTGCGAATTACATACCGCCTTATAATAAGAGTTTTCGAAATAGCCGCTGAAGAGGTGCCCCCTTTTATTGGAAAGGTACGGCCTTCGTTTAATGCGTCTTTAACGGTTTGCTTTGGGAACCCAGGCCCCGGAACACAGAGTGCAGGCTTTCTGTTATGGATCGCTAAGCTGTACGTCAATGATTTAGACAGTGAAGTCCCCAAATAATTAATTATGTCCCTTTAAAGATCTTCATTTAGCTGTAACAGATTTAACCGTGAGTTTCCAGATCGTAAAAACATATATAACATGTCGTATAACAAAAAGAAAACACAGACTTTCACCTTTTTACCGTTTTTGATTGATTGTAGTTAATAGTAGCATTTTTTTTAATTAAATTAAAACCTTGAATTTCTTTCATTTGATTGGCCCTGTCTGTGCTCTTTCAGAGGCCCAGCGTGTCATAGACCGTAGAGAAACCTCACATGGACTCTCCGTCCGTGTTTATCCACATATCCCAGTCTGCAGTGATGCAGAGCACAGGATGGTACAAACAAACACACAGCTAAATCCCAGTGGGGCGCTTACCGAGGCAGCGGGGTGACCCGGTGCTGTTCGGCCTCCTGCAAAGGACCCACGTCGCGTTCTGGCAGCCGGGCCCGGCCAGCCGGCGACGGATAATGGTAGCTGCCCCCCCCCTGCAAAAAAGAATGGGGAAGAGTCTCCAGGTTAATATATCAGGGGTCGCCTGTTTCTCCCCAGTATTACACCTGCATTTAGATGCCATTTGCTCCAAACAGAATCCCTTTAACACCATCCAACGTTATTATACTTGACATTGCAATACGCGTTCATTCATTTATTTATTTTGGCATATTAAAGGGATTGCTACTATCCATATGATGTTTGGAGTATTTTACGGATATATGTGTGTAATTGATGTTTGAAACGGGTCTGTTTACTCGCGCAGAGGCCTTCATGTGCCTGAGTTTGGCTCTGGTCATTTCACAGAGGAGAGTCCAGCTGGCTTCTCTTCCTTTAGATCGCACCGTTCAGGAATTCAGGAGTAAAGAGCACGTGGGCTTGGCCTGGGCGGCCAGCAGGTCGCAGATGACAGAGATAGACAGCAGGGGAAAAAATAACTGCGGCCTGGCTTGGTTAACAATGGCATAGAGCGTAGAGTCGTTGTGTTGGGCAGGCGTGGAGTCGCCACAGGGGGTGAAGTAATGTCAAGGTATGGCTCCCAGACGCTTGGCGAATATCAATCATCATGGCGCACGCTATATTTGTGCAGAGCAGTGGCCTAGTTTACAAGTCGATACTGGGGCTTCTCAACTGCATATTCCCACAAAGTGACACATCGCTGTGTATTGCTGGCATCTGTAAATCATCACAAATTTAGGTCACCGTGATCTGCCTGTCTTTCTGTAGCCTTGCAGGCCTGAGGTTGTCGCCCACATGTTCCGAATGTAAAATGGCTTTTTATAGAAATTGGCAGTTATCCCTTCCTCCATACCGCTTTATCCAGTACAGTGCATAAGACAGGAGACACCTTGGATGGAATGCCAGTCGATCCTAGAGCATACACTTCCACTCATAAGCACACAGATTGCAGTTTATCAACCTGCCTCTTTTTGGGGGAATGTACCCACTCTCTAAACACAGCTGGGCATAAGAGTCAAACCCCAAGTCCAGGACGTACAAAGATACTTTGCCACACCGCTATTTAAAAGGGAGTCTTCATAATGAAGCAGACACAGATGATGGTCTGTTTTGGGATGGCAGAGTAGCCTTCAGGGCTGCCAGCTCTCACGCATCTGGCGTGACACTCACACTTTCAGACTCTCACGCTAACGCAAGAAATCTTACGGCAAGTCTGTATTATTCCATTAGAAACCTAACATTAGGCACCTGAAAAGCGTTGCGGCAGTTTGCAAACCCTACAGACTATTTACAAGGTAATAAAACTGTTACATGCATGTGAATGCGTGTGTGTGTGTGTGTGCAGAAAACCCCACTCCATCCGACTGACCAAATTTGGCAACCCTGAGCGTCTGCCTTAGACTACATCCCAATTCAAAATTCATTTTACTGTCTGAGAGTCAGTTTAGGTGCTAATTTTGCTATCCACAGAAGAGCCTGAGGGACTGGTGGTTTGCCCCAGAATACAGGGGCAGCAATAAGAGGTTGAGCTCCTCATAAGATGGATGTTGATAACCTGAGGTTTTCCTGCTGAAGTTCCAGCACCTACGAGTGAAATGTTTCAAGTGTTCCAGTAACATATACAGTGTTAAAGACCAACAAAACTGTTAATGAAAAAATAATGAGGGATAAAATTACTTGAGGAACTGAGCTGCATCAAGCCCTCCTATCTGTCAGTGAGGTATGACACGGAGACCCTTTGGTCGGGCACAGATGACAGGAAGCCGTGTAGGTCCACCAGTCACTTTGCCGGGCAGAATTCACTGCTCAGATTAACACCTGGCCACACTGCTGACCAGCAAGTACATCTAACTGGTTTCTTATCGTTTATGGACAGGGAACTGGATTTATAAGTATAATGAGGGACTTTTCTGTGATATCTTTTAGCAGGATACTTAACAAGATTTCGGTGAGAATATTTAGTAAGGATAGTAAGAAAGTGGGAATATTTACATAAACAAAAGCCTGAATCAGTTGAAAGATGGCATCGATGAATGTGACATTAGCAGTAATAATAATAATAATAATAATAATAATAATAATAATAATAATAACTATTATCATCATCATGCATTCCTCGTCTATTGGTGTATCCCTACCTTCTGTATAAAGGAATCAGCTGTATAGTGAGCTTCTAGTTTTTTGTAGCCTCCTTTATAAATACCCTGCCGACTAAGCATTTGTTCACAAGGCTGATCTTCTCGAAGCAGCCGCAGTCTGGGGCCAAGCCCCATGCAGTGTGAAGCCAGAGATCACGTCTCCATGATGTGTGACACTGTTTGCAACTCCCAGGAAAATTCATTAGCACTCCCAGGGGTGAGGAAGCGCCAACCTGGGCAGGGTGGTGCTGATGCCGACCGGCACCCACGATCCTGCCGCACTGTCTTTGAGGGTGCATACACCCTGCTCTTAGCAGTCGGTCGATTGCAATTGACAGCTCGATCGCCGAGACACCCGTAGTCAAAGGTCACACTCGTACTGCCACCTCTCCCTGCCCCCATGGGGCCGATATATCTCAGATACATCAAAGAGGGAACCCCCCCCCCATCAGCAAAACATACTGTTGCAACTCGGTAGCTTTCATTGTAAAAAAGGTTGCAGACTGACCTGGGATCAATATGACGTTTTTGACCCACAATCTAAATTCCTTTTCACCATTTCTGTGCATTAAAACAGTTAATTCCTATTGAGAATAAGAGCCATTGTTGTCAATACGTCCCCTCAGAAATGTACCATTAGCAGTCCTAGCTGTCTTAGGATCTTTCAGTCTGTAGAATTTCTTAGATCGTTTCATGTTGTGCGATTTTATTCAGCGTGATATCAGGGGATTTACTGCCTAGTCATCTATATTTCCATCTTTCCATCTCTGGAAAGGGCTGCAGACCTTCCACAAAGACCTTTTTACAGAACTAATAAGCTATCTGTCACGGCTGTGCACTCTGTCTACCGCTGGGTCTCAGACGGCTACCTGGGAGTGTCCAAACAAACCCATAGCTGCTTCCTCACTGATGATGACTGCAGAGCGCCAGCCAAATCCCACAAATGGCCAGATCACAGCGTTGTACTGCTGTCCTCCAGGATTACTGCTGCGAGGAATTAGCGACAACCAGGGGCGACGTATACCTGGAGGTAATCTCCCCACCAGTACCATGTCATACAAATGGCATTTGAGCAATCTGCAGCAGGTGGCACTCTCCAGCTCCCTTGCTGTGTCCCTCCTCCCCACTTTTCCAGTGAAGCTCTCACCTAAAAGGACATCTGGGAGCTGAAGGTGTGGAAATATCAACCATATCTTTAGGGCTCTGCTTTAATGATCCCTACTCAAACTATGGCTAGATTATGGCCGCTTTTTCAAGTCCATTTAAAACGGAAAGGTTGTTTTTAGAGCCTTTGCCAGCAGGAGAACCGAGTTTATAGTCTGTAAATCTCACACCTCCAGTATAACTGCAGCACATCATTGTAATATATTCAACAACGAAAGAAGTGCGTGTCCAGCACCCTGTTAAGTACTTAATTATTCACGCTTAACTGTAGCAAGCTGAAGTCCAGGTGGTTCATTGCCCTGATATCGTGCTTGCATATCTTTCACGTCATCATCTTTTGCTCAAAATTGACCGGCTCCATTCCTCAGTCCTCTGTGGGTCTTAGTGATTATAACCTAAAGTCCAGTGTCTCTTCTTTATTTTTAATGAGGACTGACATAGGAAGAATAACTGCCGCAGTCGAAGTGCTTTTGGTATGAATTAAACCTGTTTTTTAGGTAGAGGAATGTGGCGCCAACGCAGGGTCCTTGGCAGTGGTTCTTAAATCAGCACCTAGCATGTTTACGTTCAGAAAATGAAGCGTGAGAGTGTGAATATGCTGGTGCTGCTGTGGTTTTATAAAAAAACAAATAAAGCCAATAATGCAAATAAAGCGTAAGGTATTAATGCCGTCCTCTGCGTCGGCAGCTGTTCGCCATGACAGAGGGGTTTTTGAAAACAGAGCTGCACACGCATTGAGCTTTTGTGTTTCTGCGTTCCGGTGAATTCCATTTCGGAGTATTGGAATCCTGAGGGAAAAATTAACCTTTTCCTTCCATACTGAGGTCAAGCAGTAGAGATGGGAATATTCTGTCAGATTTTACTGCAGTGGCTCAATGGCCGTCGCTGCAGCCTCACATTTCCTGGACTGACAGGCCAGACCCTGGAATCCATTGGTTCTGTGTTTGTCGAGCTGATTTTCTGTGCAATTCCGTTTCCTAACACAGACCAAAATCATGCAGTTCGGTGAATTGGTGTGTCCATGGTGTGTATGCGTGTCCCCTGCCGTATATCCTGCGCTTCCCTGAATAGTCTGTAGGCTTTCTCTTTTCCTGCGCTGGATATGTGGTCACGTAAGATGGATGGATTTTGTAACATGAATTGTATTTCACACACAGGTCTGTAGATTTTGTGGTAGAGACTGCTACAGGGAAGTCATCCAGCGAATAACTTTCCTTGAATCAGTGAAGGGTTCAAGGTCTTATTACTTCTGCAGGATACTCATGTCGTGGTGTTTGACTCTAAATGTCAGATGCAGCTTCTTGCGGCTCTCTTGGCCTTCTGCCTCTTTTCTGTGAAGCTTTCCCGCATTTCACAAGTCAGGATTCCTTCAGCTTCAGATTAAAACATAGAATCTACACGTCACACTGGGCTGACTCACATTTAAACATCCCCGGCGCACTTCCGTGTAACAGCTAGCCAAACTCACGTGAGTTCCGTTCAAAGAAAAACACCAAAGACAGAAATTTTTGTTAGTTTTCATCTTGTGTTTATCAAGACACGGTGTCCATAAGGAATGGGTGTATGATTTAGGGAGGGGGGGGGGGGCAGGAATCGAGCAGACCTGAGCAGGTTTGGGATGTTTCCACAGTAGTTGTGGCGCATGGAGGTATCTGTCCTGTAAAGGCATTACTAATTATGTCATCATTTTCCATTTTAAAATTAAGTTCTCTTGAACTCTGGTTTTTAATAATTAAAGATTACCGACAATGGCCTGGGTGTTTAAAAGTCAGGATTAATGTGATAGGGATTGAATGACACTGTTATTTTTGTTCAACATGCAGATCTATCTAGTAGACTGTTGCTGAATAACACCTGCAGACTCTCACGGTCTGGTCTGCCATATGTTTTCATTTATTCCAGTTTAAATGCCTGACAGGCATGTTTATGCAAAGTGACTTACATAGCTTTCATCTGTACCAGTTTGCACGGGTTTTTTTGTGTTTAAGTGTGTCATTCTTCGAGCACGCATGTTAAAGCAGTGTTGCGTCAAGGCACAACCACTTCAGAATACAGTGACGTTCATTTTAAAAGAATGTACATTTCTCTGCCTACCTTTCCTGGGATCTGGACTGGGTGAAGAAAATGATTCACTTGAGGGTTTTTCAGCTTTTAAACTTTCAGCAACAATGCTACTCCTGTCCAAAACACAGTGACTCAGTCTGTTGAGTCTTTGACTCAGTGGAGCCACACAGGAGCTCCAGCTTCACAAAGCCCCACAGATCTCCTGGAACTCCGCTCTGCAGCGTCAGGTAGGTGGGGTTCACAGCTTTGTGACGATGCCAGCAAACAATGATATAAAGTCTGACGGTTTTTGTGTGGGTTTCACTGCCACCGCAATGAGGACGGCAGCTCCGTGAAGTTTCCTTTGCTCTGTTCATACTATTTGACTGCGTTTCCAGGCCCAGGCACGCTATTTTTATTCAAGGTCAACCAAGTTTTAAATGAAAGAGGTTGTTTTAATCATATGTTCCTGTTCAGTGTAAAAAACAGTTACTAGTTAGAAAATAGCTTTTAAATAGGGGAAATTATACTGACCTTCATACGTAGGTGTCCTGTGACGGACTGGAATCCTGTACTGGGCATATTCTGCCTTGTGTCTTGTGGTTTGTGGGACAGGCGGCTGCTTCAGGGATATCCAGTAACAGATAAGCCTCCACGTTTATTTATTTAGGAGATGCTTTTATACAAACTGATGTATAATTGAGAAAGTGGGGTTAGACAGTCCCTGAAGCAATTGGGGTTAAGGGCCTTGCTCAGGGGCAGTGAACTCAGCTGACTAGGGGATTTGAACCAGCAACCTTTGGATCACCGGTACGAGCCTAACTCACTCAGCCCCACACCTCCCTAGTTGTGGGTGGGCTTAGAAAATGGATGGAGTTGATGCTACGTAATAAAGGTCAGTTTGTGCCAGTTTGGCATAACTTGCCATGAATGCCCAAGTCATAGAACTAAATTCGTAAACAATAACTTGACAGCAGGTTAGTAGTTAGTAGTTAGTAGTAGGTTATGGGATGGTACAGTAACTACTTATCATTCAATGAGTCATTTCATTTATTTTTCATGTAGCATTTTTTGCAGCGATCATGTCAATTTCAGTATAAAGGACAGGGGTTTCCTGAAGAATAATCTGTCACAAAATAAAATCAGATAAAAATGGGCAGAAAGGGAAAATATGAATATTATCTGGGCACATTAGTAATTTATGAGTAACCTCATCAAGTGAAATTCTGGAAAACGAAATGCACAGCCATTTAAGTTAAGTGACTAAAATGCATTAATGTTTGACACCCCTTGATCTGATTAAAGACGTAAAGGTACAGTGCAGTGTTACTCTTGGCCATCCAGGACACTTCTGTAGGACTATAGCTGCAGTAGCTTTCTTCCAAAATCCATCTTCTACACCTTCTGAAACGCCTGTCCAGCACTGGCTGGCAGGGTGGCTGCACAGAGCACGACGCACAGTATCATCATAGGCGACCTCTTATTGTTATTTTAAAATCAGAATTTGAATCTAAATGCAAGTCCATGTCCTTAACCCCCACAGAACCTGCCGTCCTCGATCCGCTGGCCCATATTTCACTTCCCCTGCCGCATCCTCTGAAGAGCAGCAAAGGCAAAGGCAGGATGAGCTTGCCGTTGAGGCCTGTGGACGGGGAACACTGGCTTTGCCGGTGCTCGTGAACACTGATGCGAAGGTTTGCTGTTCCGGACGGGTAACCCTGGAGCAAATATAGGGAATAAGGCAAACTTCATTGCTGCATTGTAAGTGACATGGGTACGCCAGGAAGCGAGCTTTTAAATGGGCCTCACAAAGCTTTTGGTAAGCCCCCGGTGGCAGTGCCGTGGCCACGTGCTGCGCCCATACTCTCAGCTCTCCCCAAGCCGCAAAGCCCCCAGTGTAACACATAGCTGCTGCCTGAGACGTTCATCTACAAAAAGAGCTCCTGGTCCCCAAGGTGACAGCCCCGCAGCAGCTGCGGGAGGTCCCACACAGTCAAGACAATCGTAGAGAACAAAAATTGAGGCCACTGGGACGCAAGGAAATAAATCTGCTCTGAATAAAATTAAAAGAGACGTGCGGCAGACAAATAGAACCAGTTCCAGCTACGGCAGAGATTGCCCTGAATACGAGTGGCAGTGAGGACCCTTAACGCAGCCCCTACGCCACGGAAATAATCATTAACAGTACGCAGAAAGTGAACCAGTCTGCTTTTAAAATAACCTTCTATGCAGACAATGCAGCGTGAATTCCCAAAAGTGGTAAGACCGTGCTAATTAAGAGACAAGCTGCACATATGTGTATTGGATCATGACCACAGGTGAAACAGCTCGATGCAGTTAACAGTGGATGGTTGCAGTTCACAGCTGTGGGTGTAATGCGGGATTATTGGATGTAACAACCGATGTAATTCTGAGGCTGTTTTGGCTTGTTTAGGTTTATTTGCTGTTTGATGTTGTGGTTTTTTGATATAGGTTTTATAAAGAAAAAGATGGATACTTTGGTTGTACACCACAGGGGGCATTATGTGCCCAAAATAATGTCATATTCAGAATCTCCAGCGAACAAAGACTGCTTGTCAAATGAAGATGATTAGATTTAATTACGCTCCTTCAAACACGGAAGCCGCTCACTTTGATGGGGAAAGATAAAAAAAGGTGAATTGATGAGTGAGGAATTATCTATGTGTGTTTGTGCTTTTTATGAAGAAGGGTGGGTGTGCATTTGTGGGCGTGCCAGGATGTATGTGAACATACACTTATCATTTTTGCTATAAAGCTGATCTGGAATTTAACCCTTGCGTATTTTACTTCTTCCGTTCTAAATTATAGAATCTATAGAATTTAACCTCATTTTGAAAATGGACTGAGGTCACCTCGACCCCAAAAATAACACAGGGGGTTAAGTGTGACGGTGTGATGCTCTTTTAAAGTTCATATCCAACAGACTTCTTGTAACAATAGAATAATATATTTATGGTGTGAGCCGTCAGAGCTGCTCACACTTCCTTGCTAACAAGGCCGACACATTGCTCTTTCAGAATCTCAGTCTAAGTCAATGTGCATCTATTATTACCTGCAGGGAAAGTGTCGGCAGACATCTGAAAACAGTGTCACAAAAGAAGACACATTTGTCAGCTTCATAAAAGCTGATTTGATAGTTACTGAAATGCCATCTGAATCTTACTGCGCCACTTTGGATTCTGGGCAGATGTTGCTTCAGGCCTTCACAGAAATAAGCGTTATGGTCACCGAGGAGTGCCCCCCATGGCATCACCCGGGTCACGGTCTGCCCCAGTGGTCCATCTGATGCCTGTCAGTTCATTACAAAAATCAAGACCCATGCCAGACGACATCCTGGGTCCTGGCACCTGGAACATACCCACGGTGCATCAAACAGCAGCCTCTTTCATTGTGGAGACCAGCAGACATGACTCTGGAAATAGATTGCTTGTGTCTCTTCCCTGCTTTCATCAGCCGCTTGAGTCTGCTCTCTCAGGGGTCTGGTTGAAGTGTCTATCACACTGTCTGTGATGTTCATTAAATTTCCTTCCTGAAATACTACATGGACAGCTCTGCTCCTTGCAAATATTTCTCGATTTTTTTTTTTTTTTGTGACCTACCAATTTTGTGTTGCATCCACAAGTCTTCTCAATGACACGGACCGCGCTTGTGATTCCAGCACAATAAATAGAGCTTACACCATGTTCTACACTCTTTCCAACTTCATTCCACTCGCCATCAACTCCAGTCCTGGGGTATGTGACCCCCAATTCTACAGATATTCACAACTATGCACCAAATACATAACATTTTCTTATTCTGATGAATTTGGCCAGTATGTTCATGGAGTGCATTTGGCCCTCGCTGGTCACAGTACACTTTCAGTAAAGTGGAAGTTGAGGAACTGGCAAAATCGCATGTGGAGAGTATAAATGATCTGAAGCACCGTTCATTTCTAAAGAAACTGTTATAATAGTGAATTATAGACCCCTGGCACCAGCTAAAACAAAAATATACAGGCAGGACATAGACCGTGCAGGATTTTCTATCTATCCAAGAAGCTCATCCAATATTTATGGTTCCATCTTAATGATGTTTACTACAAGAGTGTTTCACACCATTGCATCTGACTGCAATTAGACAGACCTCAAGGTTTCCCACAGGTATCCTAGACACCCCCCCCCCTTTGCCCAGCCCACCCCTGGTGCACACACTGCAGACACCACTGCAGGAGCACTGCGTTCTCTCAGTGGCCTGAGAGAAGATGTATTAGACCTACAGTTTAAGTGCTTGAGTTTATACCAATTTTCTTCAGTGGCACACAATATACGCCTCCCCATAACATTCCTCTTACTAAAGGATTAGCCTTGTGGCCTTCTTCTCAGTTTTATTTATAATTACTTTTGACGTGATTAGCCGTTAAAGTCTTACAGTAATTGCAGCTGTAAGTAGGGGGACTTACCAAATCCATACTCAAAAACAACATCCACTCTTCAAGGAAATGTTATCTGGCGGTGCACGTAATGGGCCGGTGTATTAAAAGACGCGTAAGAGGACCTGGGGTAATGTGGGTTCGGACTGGATCAAGGCTCGCAAGTGGTTTGTAGTGTGAAGCTCTGGGGAAGAGGTTGTCTATAGTAAGATAGCTCTTTAGTTAAGTGCAAATATCGCTTCTCGAGCCACCGCGCCCTATGTCAAAGCATCAATGCTGAAGAGTAATGGGCAAGATTATGAAATTATTGTCATTATTATATTGAAATGGAAACTTCTGGATCACTGATTCGTGGTATGAAACCGCAAAGTCGTTCATTAGACGGCCTGGAGCTGTTAGGACCCGAGCTTAACCTAATGGTCGAAAAGTGAAACGTACTTATTCATTCATTCAACGCTCTTAACATTTTTTTGTTTAACTCCGCAGCCTGAAAAGCAAAAGCAGCCGCAGACTTGGCTTTGATTGAAATTTAATCTGCCTCTTTTCATCATCAGACCCCTCAAATTAATAAATGCTGCAGCACTCCATTTTATTGTTGGTCTTTGGAGAATTCTTGACAATTCAGTGAAGTCACCCCATTCTTGTAAAACCATTTAATGTTCTCTGGAAGCTTCCATGAGATTATGACATTTTAGTGGCTGTTATTGCCGCAGCTGATTAAAACCGTACTGTGGATCTCATCCACAGAAATAGCTGGTGTTACTCTGGTTTGATTCGTGAATTTGAGTTCCCTGGGATTCCGCAATGTTTGCTAACTCCAGTGAACTTTCCTCTTGGCACAGAATGGCCCCAGTGCACCTGGATGGACCCATGGCACCTTGTTCCATTTGAGCCCACCTGCCCCAGAGCTTACTTTTAAAATTTTAATGTTAACTGCTTGCAGTTTCTGCTGGTAACACATGAACCATTAGCCTCATTATGAATGATAATATGTCTTGTCCTCTTTTCTCTCACACTCTCCACTATCATTTTCTGTTTTCCATCCTTTATTTCCCATCTTGCATCATTCCCTCTTCCATTCATTTTTTTCTCCATCTCTTTTTCTATCCTATCTCCTCCCCTCGTTTGTCTTTCTATCACATTCTTTTCTTTTCCTATCGTCCATCCTCGCTTTGTGCTTTTTTTTTACCATCCTCTTCTCCTGCTCTCTCTAGCCCTCACCATAATACTGTCATAGTGGTGTAGTGCCATCTATTGGCCATAGAAAGTTAAGCAGATGCTCAAATTCATAAATCAGGTAATTAATTAAACATAAAATGATTTTTTAAATGAGTGCTATGGTATTGAGTGGTGCAGTGATTCAGTGTCTAGCGTTGTACCATTACCCCTACAGGGTTGGGTTTAGGCCCCGGGTCTGGAATATGGAGATGCATGTTCTTAACCAGGTTCAAGTAGATTTCCTACTACAGCCGAGAAATGTAAAGTTATGTTAACTAATGCATCTAAATGTCTCATGCTGTCAGAGTATGTACCGTATGATTGGTGCCCCCGTCAGGGAGTCCCCAGCCTCGTACCCGTGCTCCTTTGCGATAGCTACGTGCTGATCATCAGTCAGTACTGGGTGAGCAATTACAGAAGACAAACGGATGTTGTCATATTATTCTTACTTGTAATGCCTGTAACTAATAACACATACAACAGTGCCGATTGAAATAGCTGCACACGTCCATGTCCATGCTGGGAAGGAGTTTTGAGTCCGTCTTTGTTCCCCTTACTAGTTTTGATTTCCACGAGCGCATGGCCTGGATTACTCTAACGTTTTAACGGGTTCATTATGAAAGATCTCCTCCTTACCTTTGAAAAGACCTGTTCCAAGAGATGAAAAAGTTATGGGTTCAGGGTTATGACTGGGGGGCAGATTATGACACGGTATTCAGCAGACCACCAAGAGATACTCATGTGAGGCGTTATCACAACCACCCCCCCCCCGGGCCTGCTCAGCCCCAAGCCATTTCCGGCTCTGTCTACGTCGAGATCAGTGATTCTGGGGACCTGTTTGCGGAGGGGTATGTGATGGGATTCCTGCATCACACACGCCTTTGGCAAATCAGGAAAGTGCAAACACAGTACATTCTGTGGACACCATCCATGCAGTACAAATCACACACACCACCAGAAACCATTATACTTCATTTATAAATATGCAGTTTTAAGAGCAGCGACGGAGAACCGGCCGGGTTTCGATCCTTCTGGACTTTGAATTGTGGCTCGCTTGCTGTTTTACACCCATTCAAGGTCCACTTTTTAGGGCAACTTCAGCATCATCGTTATTAAGTCTTTAATCCCATTTTTCTACCCTCGTCGGCTGCTTGAAGTCCCGCCACTGCCGCGATCTCCGTCCCTGGCATTTTACGCATACTGTTGTACTCAATGGCCGCCGCTTAAAGGAAGGACTGGGGCGGACTTGCGCTAATCGCGGCGCTCATGGTGGACGCGGGCGGAATGCGCGTCCCGTCCGCGGTTCCCTGGGCCGCGCGGGATCCGCGGTTCCTTCTCCGCGTCTGCAGCCTGGAGACAGTCGGCAGTCTCTAATCTGACAGCCCGATCGGGCGTGTAACGGATCGCCACGCAGGGAGCTCCCTGGCTGCCGCAGCACTGATAACCATCGGCTCTGTTTTGCACTTGATTAATATCAATTAGCACTACTGTGAAATCCAATGATAAACAAACACAGCTTTCGCCTACAATGTGACAACTTGTGTCCACAAAACAGTTTTATCGGCACGAACTTCCTTATCAGATTAAAGGGGTCTGAATTACCGTCTTCGGAGATTGCCTTACATGCGCTGTTAATCTTCCCGGGCATTAATGTAGAGATAATCTTTCAGAATCGGCTCTTTTCATCTTCGGAATATAAGTGTCCTTCCTCAGACTGTCAAGGATCTTCTTGAGAGCATCTTAAGTCCTCGTCAGTATTCATCTCTTTATTTTGTCTGTTTCATTATGCTGTTATGCATATTACTTTTCTTGATTTTACGTAATTTGCATTGATACTTTTGTGTAGACACTGTGTGTCAGTATCAAAGCGTGTCAATTTAACGTAATAAATAAAAATAATCACTAGATGTGTTGATTAACTAAAGTCATTAAATTAATTCAAAATAATGACAATTAAAACCTTACTTTGTGTCGAGACGAATCCATACGATAGACACGGGAATTAGTGAATAAAAATAAAATAAGTGAAATAACGTAGCGATAATGATGTTAAATTAATAAACTATGCGGTCAATAATAGATTCATTTTAAAAAGTGTCAGCGCCCCCTCTTTAGGGACAGAAAACGGCGCTGTTCTTAGGCTCGTCCTTGTCTCCATACTTGAGTAATCGTATCCTGCTTAGCTAGATGTTAATGCAATATTCATGAGTGTCTCTTTGAAGCCAAAGCGGGTGGGAATTTGATCGTTCCTGTGGCCACAATGTCAGCAGCTGCAGGGAAATGCTAATTGATACTAAACAAGTGCAAACTGTGCAGACCAACGCCGCCTGTGACGTCTGGGGCATCCTTCAGGAGAAACCTGTAGGTGTTTGTTTTAATAGTACAGAATAATTCCCCTTCTCTGATGATCAATATCCATACGATAACCATTTCTAAAATTTCTTTCCAGCATTATAACAATACCGTGGCCTCCAGTTGAAACCATCCCTGTGCTGCGTGTCTATACAGGTGACTGACATTAAGGAGAAGCTGAAGCAGTCCAGGAAGTTCTGGTCCACCTTGCCTGATGGCATCTGCAAGGAGGACAGAGTCACGGCTGGCGTGGCCGACGACGATCAGTGCTGGAATGGGCACACCCAGGGCAGGTAGGGACGCCACTGGCCGCGGGGTCTGCCCCGACCCCAGATACTGCGTGTGCATCACGGGGACAAAACGGCAGCATCACTATCGCTTCAGATGCAGTCAAAGAAACAGAAAACAAAATTCAATACATTTCCCCGTCCTCTCAAGAGAATCGCTGCACTGAACTAAATATAGGCCTTTCTTCCCTGGAGAGGAAGTTTGCTGTTTGTTTGATATTTTTTTCCTTTTATTTTTTAAGAGACATCGCAGACTGGGGCTAATTGCATTAGCAGCGGAAAATATCGGGCAAACGAGTTTAAATGCGGTTGCAATCCATAAGGGACAGGCGAATTACACTGATTATATTTCCAAATCCATTATTCCGTCTTTTGGAGGAAAAATATTTAGAACTACTTGCTTATTTAGAAGCAAGATAAAGATATCATCCAAATCTCTGAGGTCTCATTGAATTTCTTTTCGAGCAAGCAGATGCATACTGCTAACTACTAAACAGTGCATGTGTGCTGCATTGTTCATGCTGTTACACAGTGAGGACTCTCATCTGCTACATTTTGTATTTTAAATACATCTCAATTCATGCGAACTGCGTAACAAGTCGGGCATTTCTTACAATGTTTTTCGATACGCTCAGATTTAGGTTTATACAGGGGCATTTTTAAAATGGGCTTAGAATAGGCACGCAGTCCCGCACACACCCCCACGATCAACCGCAGCTGGACCGCCGCATCCCGCACGGTTTCCGGCATGCACGATTCATGTACATGTGGCACAAAAGCTGGCCTCTGCTTCTGGATCTTTCCCTCCTACGTTAGTTATGAAGCAGAAACCGTTGTAAAAACGATATTATTCCCCGTAGTATAACCCTTCATGCAGTTTTAATATCAGCAGATGGTGTAATAAAAGATCGCTTCATCTGCGCCATGTTAGCCTAAGCTCCTTCGGCTTGGTGTGAAAAATAAGCATTTGGTATTTTGCACCGCCTTAAGGTGCGAAATTGAGAATTAATTTGACGTAGATCTAATTTTTGTGACAGTGTTTTCCTATACAGGCTAATATAAACCCCGGCAAATAGATCGGGGCACTGCACACGTTTGTCATACAGCAAAGGCCTTTTTTAAATAATTGCACTAATTGTTCAATTATTGAGCATATTCTTGTGACACATGACGGCATTTAATCTATTGCAATTGGGTATTGAATTAATGCATTGAATTTGTAGCCCATCTCACCTTGGGCGTATAGATTGCAGGCCTGCCCGGGAGGGGGCAGCTGTCGGTCAGGCGGGGCCGAGCTCTGCCAAGCGCCTTGCCTCCTCCTCTGGTGGAAATCCTTTTCTGTTGTTTAACTCTCTGCGGACAGATTTGCGAGACACTGCGCGTCCTTTCCTGCGGGATTCTCCCGGAACCTCTGAAGAGGCACCATCACCTTCCTGCCATCACCTTCCTGCCCTCTGCTTTGAGGCTTAAAGGTTAAGATTGGGACAGTATACTTTGCCCCTGCGCCAGGTTTCTGGAGGATGGGCTCCTCCTTTGAGTCTGGTTCCTCTCAAGGTTTCTTCCTTCTAGGGAGTTTTTCCTTGCCACTGTCGCCTCTGGCTTTCCCTCTTGGGGGGTTTGGACTTTGGGCAGGGACAATGGAAAGCGCTTTGAAACAATATAATGTTGGGAAAATGCACTATACAAATAAAATTGAATTGATGATCATAACCGATTTTTTGTTTTCTTTATGTCTCAGGCACATTACCATCATTTGTGTATTTATTACGAGTATAAGGCAGTAAAACGGACAATGTCGCTATTTGCTCAATTTTATTGAGTCTTTCAACATTCTGTACAGCTGTTTCAAATTAGGCCTACAGTACTGTACAGTTAAATTGCTGAACTGTGTATAATTCAAATACGCTATAATACGAGTACAGCGCTGTACATAAAATATTGCTTATATAGATAACCGGCTGATCCCTATAACCGTGATCACTATAAGCAGTTTCCACTGTAATTATGAAGTCTGAATTTGCCTTTAAGTAAGGTTAACAGGGAGTACTTAGCTATACAGTAGAGTAACAACCGTTTTGTCCCTGGTCTCTAATAGTGTCCGCAGTCTGATTTAAGCGCACAGGAACACTACTGCAGTTAGCAATAAACCTACCCGCAAGGGCACCTCGGCTGCTTTCGGCTTCACCCCTTCTCTTCCCACATCCAGGTGACTTTTTGGGGGAATTCCCCTGACAGATCAGGCATGCGGGAGAGCGCCTTGCGTCTTATTGAGTCTGTCGGGTTTTATTACCAGGAGTGACTTTGTACCTCTTGTGAGCGCATCGCCGAGTTGCTCGTATGTTCTTCATGAATTGTTCTACTAACGGCTTAATGAATTGCTGTTTGCCTTGCCATACGTATATCTGTGATGTTTAATAACCTCGCCCATCAACTGTGTGTGCTCACCGAAGTGCTGATTTGGTCTGAGCAGAGCAAACCTTTTCCATTATCGTCTCATTACCGTCAGCTGTCAGGTTCGTTTCCTGTCACAGCCGGACAGGTTTACGGGAGTCTGTCTCGGCCCTGTTCTTCACCGTGCAGCTAACGGTACGCATGGGCGTTGCGGTGAAACTGGACTTACGGCCATCAGGATTTAGGTTTACAGGCCTGCCCCCTTTCATGACAGTCAGTCACGTGAATGAGCCCCGGGATTTGTGCCGCCCACAGGTATTTCCCTGAGGTCTCCAAAGATGGTTTGACCAACCAGATAAACAACCCTGAGGTGGAGGTTGACATCACGCGGCCCGACACCTTCATCCGCCAGCAGATCATGGCTCTGCGGGTGATGACCAACAAGCTGAAGAACGCGTATAACGGCAATGACATCTACTTCCAAGATTCCAGTGAGTCTTCAGTTCCAGTGGTCATCAGTTAGCATATTTAATATATATTTAATATATGATAATATTTGCTGTGGGGGGGGCTTTCTCCCCACCTTTGTGTCCCGAATATGTTGAACTGTTTGCATATGGAGTTAACTAAACACCCCTGCAGTAAATAACTGTAAGAAGCTTGTTTACGGTGATGAGCTTTTTAAATTATGAATCTTATTTTTTTATATGAAAAGCGTCTATGATTGGTGAAATATAATTAGCTTTTTAAATTTAATTGAAATCTACTAAGCATTCACTATGACTGCAAAATTCACAGACATGCAGACTTCACAATTTGCTAGTTAATTACAATTCGCTAATTAAATAAATTAGGCATGTAACATTTCATTAAACTGCAAACTAAGGAATATCTTTTTCTTAATTGAAAAGGACTTGCTGTTTGCGCCGTTTGGGTCACATATCTTCTCCCCTTCTTAATGCCATTCTTATCCTGCTGTATTTGGCCAGCAGCAGCCCTGCATGTGTGATAGCTAAGTGCTTTCTTAACTGTGCCGCGCCTCCAGTCAGTGAAATGGAGCTCTGGGGAAGGCCAGCCTCTGATAGCTGTTGCTCGCAGAAACCTATTTCTCCACATTCCTTTATTAACTCCCCATTCCTTTAAGCAAACCTTCAATAGTTAAGGCCATGAACAGAATTTTTGGGATCCATTAAAGCCAAGAATGTGACGCTGCAGACTACAGACTACGGACTTGTGTGGAAGTTCTCTGTTTGTTGCCTTATAACTCTGGGCTTTGGGGTTTAAATCCCACCTATGTGTGTGGTGCTTACATATTTTTGCCCATGTCACAGGGTTTCCTCCAGTAGCCCAAAGACATGCAGTTAGGTTAATTGCTTGTGGTGCATGAGTGTATTTGTGTGGGTGGTGTGAAGGACTGCCAGCCAGACAGTGGCGCCTACAGAAAACATTTCTAGGGGCGGCCAGTGGGGGCCACAGCAAATCTTAGGGTGGCATACCAAACAGAAATCCATAATCAAATTTAATACTGATATTGATTCTGATAAATCTATATCCATTTAATATGATGTATATGGATATACTTTGATCTCTTGACTATAAATGGCAGCACTCAAACAAGCAATCCTGTTTTACAATTTGTCCATGTAGGCCTGCAGTATTTTACAGTAGCTGAGCAGTACCTAAGTTTAAATAACTGTCCTTTTCCTTGAAAATTCAAGTTCAAGTTATGAATGTCTTACATTCAGTTTAGACTTAAGAGAATACTGAACTTGTTCAGTGAAGTAGTTCTTTTGAACTAGTTCATGTACAACACTGATGCCATTACATTACTGATGTTAGCCTGTCTGAAATATCCGTTTCAGTAGCAAGGATACACTATTTTACCTATGTAACTGTACCTGCTGGCCCAGGAACTCTTGCTGACATTGCATCATGTTCTGTCCCTGCTCTATCACTGGTCACCTCTTCCAGTTCGTTGCCTAGCCCTACATCTGGGTCCTCCTCATTCTCCCCTGTCCTGGCATTTTTATTCTCAAAAATTTTTGCAATGTCCATATTTTTTCTTTTCATCCTCTGCAAATTGACATAGCATATTCAGTATTAGTTGTTAGCTATGCTAACTTTCCCGCTTAGCAATGCTAGTATGAATTCAACAATAATAAAAACTTAATGAATAACGTTAAGTTGAGTTTTAAGAATTAACTGAATATATGCATGTATTTCCATTGAAAATTCATGATCATGATTCATGATGTGTTTCCAAAACTAGAAGTTTTGGAAACACAAGTATGATGCTGTCTTCCATGCGTCGTTCAAATCTTTAGCTGCCTCTAGTCAGCAACGTCAAAGGGGGGGGGGGGGGTGGAAAACACGGGGGCAAAAAGAGAAGGCCCCCGGGTTTTGGCAAAAAAACCGTTTTCCCCTCAGGACC
>JAAGVU020000035.1:22408312-22414518 GCA_011763525.2 Mormyrus iriodes | reverse complement strand
GGGTGGCAACTGTGGTGGCAAAGGATGATTTTTGGGTGGCCGTTGCCACCACTGGCCACCACATGGTGGCGCCCCTGCAGCCAGGGTGTTTCTCAATACCAAGAATGCAAAGATCATACCTGCGGTCTTTGAAAGACTGGTCTTGCTAACTTTGCCTCCCAAGAATCATGAAACGGGATTGGTCACGTTCAGCAAGGATCTAACTGGTGTATCCTTGATATATGCTGCGGGTCAGGAACAATATCTGAGGATTTTCACCGTCCTCTGTGCTTCTGTTCTTAGTATTGGTACTGGTCTTCGAAAACGGAAGCTGATGTAAAATAGGGACACGAGAACACAAGTACGGCCAAGTACGCATATTAAGAAACATTCCCAGTCTAGGGTGTACGGCCCCTGATTGGTGCCAGGGTCTCTCCTTACCCTGTGCTGGTTAAAAGACGGACAGAATGATAGTTTGCTCACAGAAATCTGTTATTCAGCTTTAGACGTTCTGTGATTAGGTCACTGTAAACATCCACAGTGGCAAAATGAGAGCTTTGTGTGAGGCGCCAAGACCTTCAGACCTCCCCCCCCAGATACACTAATCTAGCTATGGGGAGGGGGGCATATAAATCCCCTATTAACCAGAAATTAAAGAGTGTGAAGAGATCAGCCAGGAAAGGCAGATATCTTGATGTCAGCCTGTTTCTTCTTACTTATTTTGAGATCAGAATGAAAGACGACAGATATTTCAGAGAATCATAAGGATAAACCCTGCGATTCTGTGACTCCCCGCATGCTTCTGGCCAAATCATTTATTACTCTTTGCTGGAGGAGGTTACTTTGTAATATCAAGTTTAGTATTATTTAGGATTTGAGAACAATCTAAAGAACAATTTAACCCACGCCACAGCTTTTGAAATCGCTTGTCGAAGACTAGACCTAAGAATAACTGGGATACTGGTCCCCACTGGACTTCCCAGTGACTGCACTGAGAAAGGCTGAGATGTCACACTGCGCCATATATACTGTGGCATGCCATTTCAGCTTTCATTTATAGAGCGATATCACAAATTCAATTTTAACTAACTAGAATGTGTATTTCTGTGGTCATAAATTTGACTAGTTAAAATGCAGGTTATTGATATCAGAAATTCTGTTGTAGCTAGTGAGATTCTAGTGAGTTATTATTCTAATTATAACTCGTTACAAATGAATTCCTGATATCAGAAATTGGTATTTTAACCAGTTAAAACTGAATCATAACTAGTTACACTTGAATTCCTGATACCCGAAATAGGCATTGTGACTAGTTCAAATTGCCACTCCCATTGAAATGAATGAGAGAAACGGTTTGAATCTCACTAGCTAAAGTAGCATTTCTGATATTGAAACTTAGCATTATAACTAATTACAATTGAATTTCTGATATCAAGAATTTGCATTGTAACTAGTTAGAATTGACTGTGTGTTGTCCTCTGGAAATGAATAACAGCCAAAATGGCTTGCCATATCATACATACCTCTTTCATCATTTGGAAGATAAATAGCAGTTACTGCAAGGTGTCATATTGTATCGGGAAATGACAATGGAGGCCGCAGCCACACTGCCTAACATCCTGCCGCCTTTCTTATTTCCTGCTTATAATTCCTCAGTCTCAGGCTCTCTTTCCAAATAGAAGTGATTTGGTGTGGGCTGTCTGAGGGCTTCTGGGAAGGCGAGCATGTGGGCGGGCGGCCAGCCGGCTCTCAGCGCGCTGTGTCCTTTCTCTCCGCAGGCGACGAGGGCAGTGGTTCAGGCAGTGGCAGTGGCTGTACGGAGGCGTGTGTGACGGAGCTGCAGCTGGTCAGCACCAAGGCCCCGGTGGCGGATGATGACGGGAGCGCTGAGCAGGCGGCGGGAAGCGCCGGCCCCCCTGGCCCCTCCCTAGCTCTGGCCGCTGGCCTCGCCCTCGTGGCCGCGGCCCTGCAGAGGCAGTGGAGATAATGGCAGCTGGACTGCTGCCTTGGACAGCAGGGATTTGCTGTTAAGCTCCCCAGCATCCAGGACGACGACCCTGGAGACCCAGCTAGAAGAATCGGTACGGAGGGTTCAGACGTGCTTCTTGCTTTCCCGTTTTTTTATCTCCCCAAAGAATGCCAGGGAGCCCCGATGGCCACCTGTCACAGGCCCAGCCGCTTACCCCACCTTCCATGCACCGTGCAGAGATGCTGTCCTGGACAGCATAGGGTTTGGAAACGTTCTTGCGAGAATTAAATAGGTAAATTCTTTTTTCTGCACCAGAAGAGACACCAGACATCTTAAGGAGAAGCGAGGGGTCCACCCCCCCGTGCCCTCTGACCCTAACACAAACGTAAGGGGAAAATCATACGCAACACTGTGAGAACCCACAGGGCCGTCATAAGTAAAACCTGAAGCGATATGAGTCCAAATACCAATCCTTTTAAACCCTTTAAGTTAAAACAAGCTTTAAGAAAAAGTAATTTAAAGAGCAGAACAAGATATAAAACAGTAAGTACATGCCTATTTCTGCAAAAGAAATATATATATAAAAAATTCAAAGCAGCTGAGAATTCTGATGATGTATTTTTCTAAATTTGCACAGATGTGATGGAAATACATTCTTATATTGTAGATGCTATGAAAGATTACACATCTTTTAGTAAATGGAAGCTCATATCTGATCACGAGTTTACTGATGACTACTTTGTGCTCCTTTAACTGCAGACGCTGATTGGTTTTCTACCCGTGTATCTTAAAAGAATATGATTTGTGATGTTTTCATTCCCTGAGCAGTAAAGAACGCCATCAGAGTAACGGACAGGCCTATCACAAGGCTGCTTTTTTCTGGATGTATTATAAATCGAGGCACAGTTAATAAAATCTCCCATGATGCACCTGGCTGAAGCGCTTTTACAGGAAATGTAAAGGTGTTTAAACTCCTCTGCTAGTGTCATCCTGAAGAAAGCAGGGTGATTTTTCCCTCTTCCCCGCTCCATCCTCCTCCTGCAGGCATGAACATGCTCAAAGCAGGGGTCCACATGGCAAACACGACGGCCGTTTAATATGTGTATTTTCTTAAAAAGGGAGTGTGTTTCTGAGTATCTTAGGAGGCCTCTGTCTGTTATTGAACTGGAGCGGAAAATGTATTTTCTCACTTTCGGTCTGCTACTTTATCATCTATTTTTATAATCACAGATTTTAACTTATATCTATTAGCTCAGGGTTGACATATCTGTAAACATGCAAGGTGTATTGTCAACCTTTTTGTTTGGTCATTGCTGTTTATGTTCGTCTGATATCATTTTGTTTAGCTTCTTAATCATCCACTAAACTGGCTTTCATCCCGAGGGTCACCAGCTTTTCCAGATGTGTTGAAAAGCTTTGCTCACCCTTCTTGGACCCTGACCGCAGGCAGGCAGTAATGCCACTGAACACGGTGTCGTTTCAATCTGCGTCTCTGTGCATGACCACAAGAACTTTACAGAAAACAAAACTTGCCTTTTTTGTGGACAAAGTTAAAAGAATATGAGAATTTCTATTAAAAAAAAAAAAGTTAAGCTCTTTATGTAAGATCCGTTTTTTAGGAAAACATTCTTTAGAATGGAATGGAAATGGTATGAAGGGGAAAAAGAAAATAATTTTAATAAAATGAACTATGTGTGATGTATGAAGTACCAGATCAAGTGATGCTTTAAGGGTATTTTCGCAGTATTATTCACGCTCCATTGTATTTAATTTTAATGTACGAAGCTTTTATAAATGCGATTTTGTCACCAAAACTCATTAAGAAATAGATGTTTCTTTTCAGTCGTTAAAATTTTTGAATATATCTTTGAACTGAGAACATGCATACTGGTAAGTGCTGACTGTGTCTGTGGAAACAGCATCCCTCAAGAAGGTAAGGATATTTTTTGTCAGGGGGAGAGGTTAACAAGATTAGATTTTGTATCAAGTTTCTGGGTCAAATTGCCAAATTATTGCCGAAAACATGATGGCATGGTTCAAGACATGTGACAGAGACAGTGTCACAGGTCCGGCTGAGGGCAGCAATGTGCTGGGGGAGTCAAAAATTACATCAAAATGGAGAATCAGTGGTTGTTAATCCACTTCCTCCTAAGCCACCCCCCCCCCTTGCGTTTTCCATCCAGGGAGGGAAAGGGGCCCTTAGTGGGTTTTGGAAATGAGAAATGCCTGTTGCCAAGCAGACTGGCCTCAGTGAGCGGCTTGTGATGGATTCCCTGACTGTGAAATGTCGTGAATCACTGAAGAAGGCTTTTCTTATCTGACTCCTCAATAGAAACCAATCAGGAAACTGAAATATTAAGTGACTGTAGTCTTTATACAAAAGTCTCTTACAGCCACAACTAAAATGCCCAGCAGATGAGCATCAAACATCTGACACTGGTACCCATCCTTCTCTCTATGCGTCTATATGCCCCCCCAAAAACAGGGTTCATCGTATGTGTTGTACAAGCTTGCTTTGTAATTCATTTCTCTTCACCCCCCCCAAGCATTGAATGTAAGACATATTATAAGAAGTTATAAAGAGGAATATTAAATGTTTAACGATAAGAGATTTTATTCAACTCCACTTGCATTGCAACAGTGGGTGTATGATGCTTGAAAAAATGGGAACTGCGTCCTTAAACAGCTTTCTATAAAAGATTTTAATGTAATGACTCGAGATGCCTTTTACCTTTTGTTTTATCACTGCACTTTGATTGTTTTAGATTGTAAAAAAGAAAAAAAATGTAATTTTTATGTACATCAGCAAAAAATAGCCATGCGAAGCCATTTCAGTAACTTTGTTGAACTTTGGTGATGAGATTCATTTGACCATATTTTACTGAGCAAATCTATAAAATATATAATATCACTATCTGGAGACATAAAAGTTATACCTAAAAATGCCGTTTTAATTATAACACGTGGCACCACACAGACCTGCCTTACGGTTTTTTAAAGAATGATTTACATGGATTGCTTTTGGGTTTTCTTACTCTTGTATACAGAAAAAATAACAAGGTGTGCAAATAAACATTTATTAAAAATAACCAAAACGTTTCCAGCAACTTACATGCTTTACCAAAGGAAGACTCAGGCATTTCGAATCCATACTTGACTGTCAGTCACCACTGAGTTTGATCACTATCTTCGAAGACACTTGAAAATAAGTTGGACTGACGCTTAGTTCAGACTAAATATACAGTTAATCAGGAATTCATTTTCACCCTTGAATAACAACCGCAAAGAAATGTCAGCTTAATTATCTTGTACTTAATTATTTTGTACTTATAACTGACTACAACTTGGTATTACAATCTGACTGGACAATCATTCGACCCAAAATTAGATTTTTTTGGTTCTTTATTTCAGCCCCCAGCTCTGTTTAGGGTGTAGGGTGAAATACCTGTAGCCGACTGACACAAGACAAAAGCTACTGATGGAGCTACAGTGCACCTTCTTCAGAAATATCAGTGTGATTTTCATCTTAGCAGCTAATAGAATTTTCAGTGTGGCCCCGCAGTTCTGCACACTTCTTCAGCTGTACAGTAATGGCATAAAACTGTGATCCGCTAGTTAATGGGCTCTAATGGGAACCCCGTAAGCTTCAGCCTGCTTTGATTCGGCGCACGATCTAGACACGCTAAGCCTCCTCGGTGTACTTGGGGCTGGGGAACTCAGCCTGTATTAGCGGCTCACAGTCTTGGCTCCTTCTGCGGTGGAGGTACAGCCCCAGGAACAGGAGCAGGAGGCCCAGGCCTAGGAACACGCCACCAAGCGTGGAGCCCAGAACCACAGCTGAGGGGCTGCTGGGATTGTCTGTCGGATAGAGAGACGGAAAAGCAGTCAAAGCAGCGCATGCTTATGCTCCTTCCTTTCTTCAATAAGGGGTCTTTAACAGTCGATTCAATTCCAATTCTTACATTCTTGACATTTTCTAGGGAGGGTCTGTATGGGAATAGAGAAGCATTTAATTCATGATATTGGATCATTTTTAAACAGAAGAATTACATGCACTTTTTTGTCGCATCAATTCAGTTAGTCAAGAACTGAGTTAAAGACTGACTTTATGTGGAAGATTCAAAATGAGGGAGCTAAACTAGTGTGGCAGACCTGCTAAATCTATGGCGTAGGAATATCCAAGCTGCTCTGATGGGAGGAAGACCTCCTCGTTGGTCACGGGCGGAAAGAAGGGAACCATGTTGTACTCTTTGTTATG
>JAAGVU020000035.1:22400812-22403312 GCA_011763525.2 Mormyrus iriodes | reverse complement strand
TTATTATTTTTTATTTTATTTTATTTATTTTACTTATATGAGCCCGGACATGCTTATGATTCTTATTATATGTGGAAAGGAGATCAAATCTTTCATTTTCCACATAATAAAATACAATATAACATTATCCCGCTAATAAGAGCTGGCAAGTTTAATCAACGGAACAGGTGAATATTAGACAAAAGTATATTGGTTAGCAATGGAACTTTCCAGTGCAGAAATATGGAGACGTAAAAAATGTACCGATTGATGCATTAAATGTAATTGGGTTACAAAAATAATTCCATCGGCTCAATTTTTGCTCCACTTCACCTTTTCCTGCACTTCCATGAATCTTCCAAGTTAGCGCCAGTGCTTGCGGTCAACCAATCAGCAACCTATCGCTATAAGCAGCAACCAATCAGCGAGCTATCACTATAAGCAGCAACCAATCAGCAAATTATCGCTATAAGCGGCAACCAATCAGCAAGCTATTGCTGTAAGCACCTCCCCAGCCTTTCATGTTCAAACTAAAAGTACAGAGTCCTGTAATACATCTGATAAAGGGCTCCGGAACAACCTCAGAGGAATTACAATCGGGCCGAGTTCCTGTGGTGTGAACACAATAAAAGTCCCTGGTTCCATGAAAAAGGATCTGGTTCCAGGAAAAAAAAAGTTCCTGCAGTGTGAAGATGCCTAATGAGCCTGAACGTGTTTATGGGCCATGCAATGGGCTGGCATCCCTTCCAGGGTGTACCCCAACCCTGTGCTGCCTGGGATGGGCTCCAGGCCCCCACAACACTATCAAAATAAGCAGGTGGAAGGTGGATGGACCTGCTTGCTTACAATGCACATTCACAAACTTCTCCCAAAATTTATATTTGGGTTGGATCTTCATTGGCGTTCATGAATGGGACAGAATATCCCACTGAACAGAATTTCCTGGAACAAGGCAAGACTGTTCTCTCAGAAAGATTAGAGTAAAAAAAGAATGTTTTCAAGTAGATCTGTGACTGAAGCCAATTTTCTATGGCGTCTAAAGACCTCGGCCCGGAGCTGGGGGCGACCAGCGGTCACCCGTGTGACTGATATGGTCATCAGGCCAAACCACATCCATAAGTTAACAGCATAACAACAGGGCCTAAGTAAAGGGGGTTGTTAGACACCAAATGTATATGAATGTCTTCTCCCACTTAGCATAACGTTAACATTATACCAGTCAACATATCATTACCACTGTGGTAATAATACATTACAGCTTCATAACACGTAATAAGATACATAGGTTTTACAGCCTATATATAGATGGCAGATGGACATCGCGTTACAAATTATGTTCAGTTGTTAAAGTCATCTTGTTCTGAAGTGCTTCTTGAATTATTGTGTTTAAATCCTTGAATTGTCGGAAGCATATTTAGTGAACGCCTTCACCCCAACAAGGACCAGCATTTTGACGACAGGTTGACTGACATAAATGAAATGTCTCCACTGGTTCTGAAATCAATAGTATGTCAGTTTGGTATAAGCATGCAGGCAAAGTTAAGGTCAACATGGGTATTTCAATTACTTATAAACACTTGCAGAAAAAGTCATATGTTTTGCAATGTTTTTACAACAAGAACAGGGTTGAAGTTTAGAATAAAAATACTTAACTTAATTACTGTATATCCCCTGCTTAAGCATTCTGCAAATACTTTCACAAAATATAACAAACAACAGACAGAGAACGTAAGCAGGGCCATTTAAGTAATTAGGATAATTATGAGCCATTCTTATGGTTCACCTGAATTCCTAAGACAGTTTTTTCTTCATACCCAGCAAAAGGGATTAAGGATTTTATTAAATCAAGCCAAATAAGTTTATCATTGCGAAAGTAATGTCTAGATCTGTATTGTGTAAGTACAGAGCTTACATACTGTACAACAAAATACATCATTAAGCACAACCTTTTCCTAAACAAAGTAAAAAGCCAGTCTTCTTTTTATCTATGACAATGCAATGCACATCACAATACTGCTTCTTCCAGACATAAAGTAACGTGATTTACAGGACTGATTTAAAAGACAAGTGAGACTTGATTTTAAGCCACTGGTTAAGAAAAGGAGACTGTGATTGGTCAAAAATGAATTTAAATAGAATAGTTCTGCTTTATTTATGCGTTGTCTGCTACATGCTTACTGACAGCCAGTTATTGGCATATTTACCCCCATGGGGAAACTGTCTTTTCACCTGCCCTGCTTTGCTCTTGCTGCGCCACAAAGACACACAGAGTAGACAGCTGAGAGCGACTTTGGCGCTTGTTCTTATTTAGGGCTTGTGATTTTAGGGCCTTTAACCTAACCCTAATAATAATACAGGATGTCCATAAAGTCTCTTTGCAATTTAAAAAATGTATTACAAAGGCAATTGATGAGATCTTCATCAGATTTCTTCTATGTACTCACTGGTTATCAAGGTTTTTATCACATTGCATTTGTGTCTAAAGCAGAGGGTCACTGATGCCATGGCCACCATTGATGAG